>CM060957.1:54931946-55531946 GCA_030765055.1 Mantis religiosa
ATGTTTGAACGTGTCATTTTGAGGTTACGTTTTAGGTTAGGTTACACGAAAATTGTGACGTGCGTGGAATAAAAAATTCAAAATATCTATCTTCTTCCTTCTCCTCCTCCTCCTCCTCCTCCTCCTCCTCCTCCTCCTCCTCCTCCTCCTCCTCCTCCTCACAAGGTCTAGGCTGTTCCCTAAGTTAACAAAGCTGGTCGCTCCTACTCTTCTAACACATCGTCTTCCTTAAGTCTCACAAAATAAGGTTTGCCGTGGATACGAAGGTGGCATTCGTATAACATGTTCTTTCCATCGTTTTTGATACCTATAAATTTCTTCAATAATATTTCCTTCCATAAACTGTTCTCGTCATAGTGTTCCTAATCCTATCTCTTCTAGCAATTCCCAACAATGGTCGTAAAACTATCATTTGAGCTGCTTCCATTCTTCAATTTTCTCTTATTCTTAATGTCCACGTTTCAAGAGAGTACATCAGCGGTGGTTTAGCTATTATATTGTGGAGCCTTAGGTTTATTTCTATCCTCAGGTTTCTACCAAAATGTCGTTTTGTGCATCAATTTAATCTATTGTATGTTTCAATTTAATCTATTGTATGTTTCAATATTCTCTTCAACATCTGCCTTGGTGTTCAAAGTCGATATTTTTGACCCTAACTACTTATATGTTGAAACTTGTTCTATAATGCCTCCATCAGTAACTATTTTGACCTTTTTGTTCTTTTCCTATCATTACCATGGATTTAGTATTCTTCCAGAGATTCTCATATTGTACATTTTTTTATTTCATTCAATTTAGTTACTGAGCTTTGCAGTTCCACTTCATTTTCTGCAGTTGCTGAAGTGCAGCTTTGTTCGCAAGGATTATGGTTTCGACTCTTGTCGTGGGTATATCTACGCGTCTAGGTATAAAATTAAAAAAAAAATCAATACACAATTAAATAACAAGTCCGCCTCGGTAGCGTAGATGGTAACATGACCGCCTCATGTTCAAGAGGTCCCGAGTTCGAATCTCGGTCAGGGTAAGTTACCTGGATAAGGTTTTTTCCGGGTTTTTCCCTTATCCTGAAAGCCGAATGTCAGGTAACTCTAAGCTCTATGAACCCCGGGCTCATTTAGCATATCACCAATTTTATTCATCGTCCGATATGACTTTACGTTGGAGGACGTAAACTACTAAACAAAAAATTAAATAACACAACACATCTCTAAAGAAAAGGTTGAGAACGGTTTCAATTATATTTGGGGAAAAAAAAAAGTTGCGAAAGTGATCTAGACATTTACTATTATGGTTTTTCATTTATACCATTCATTAAAAACCCATAGATATTTACTATTATATGCTATTAACGGTTCTGTATCCATTTTAAAACTACGGTAAATTATGACAAAGGTTTTATAATTCTAATTTTTCATTAAATTCGCTAGAAAATTTAATGACTCTTAGTATTGCTACTATAATTCTAAAATATTAAAATTTTACAAGCATACTAAAATGTGATTAAATGTAATCAAAGGTTTTATCACACTCTGTTACACGAAATGTGATGGTGTAAAATAGGTCTTAACGTTTAACTATTATTGCATTAGTTCAGAATGAACAGGAGCTTAAATTTTGTTTGCATAACATTCAGGACGATAATATTTTTATTAGTCATACAAAATCTTAAACATCTTGTACAATTGTTAGAGCTGTTTCTGAGAAAATATTAAATACCAACTTTTTTTCTTTATCAAGAGTACTTTGCTCTGGAGATATTTTCCTGAAAATCGTAATGTCATAACCTTATATATCCAGTTACTGAACTTGGACACAAAGATTAGTATGTAACCCACATTTATTTTTAAGTTATACTGTTTACTGATTTTTTTTAAGTTCATCTAGACGCGTGGACACACATTCACAAACTCAAAAGACACATCCACGGCAAGAGTCGAAGCCCTAATCCCTTGCGACCAAAGCTGCACTTCAGCAAGTGTAGCCATGTGAACCGGCGCTGCTGTTTAAAGACAAGTAAACAAGAAAAGCGCCCTTTTATTTCTGGAACTTAAAAAGTGCGTACCTATTTTTTTAGGGCTCTAATAAGTTCTCTACCTTTTATATTATGTAGGTGGTGGAGAAATTAATCTTGCTTGCCCTGTCTATTATACAGGAAATGTAAATTCATTTCTTTTAAATACACAAGACGTTCCTTGATGTAAATACATTATGACACAAAATGGCTAATTTGCATTGAAAAGTCGTGCTAGATAGGAATCTACGAGTATATGAATAATTGCTACGCTAAAGGCAAATACTGTGTAACGCGCACATTAAAAATTAATGTGAGAACCATGTTAACGAATATTTGCTTGGGCTTGAGAGATACAATCTATATTCGTGCTTTCCCTAACTCTTATTCATGTAACAATGTATTTCCTCATTTTATTTCTAAGAATGTTACGCATTCAAAATATGTAGAAAGGCTAAATGGGGCCACGAATTACCTATTTAAATTTGGATTCATGAAATAAAAACCTGTTGAACAAGTGAAATCCGACGAATTTATAAAAAGGGTGTCAGACTGTGCTATAAAGAAGAGTTTGCTCAACACTTAAAATGTAGTAAAAGCTTTAGCACGAGTAATGAAACCGTATCCTGAAAGAATAATGGAAGCACGGTTCTGAATAGGAGAATTGATGTTAGGTCATAAAGCAAATGAGTTTATCACCACATAAACTATCTGTTGCTCTACATAAGCAAATGTCTGTTAACAAAACGGACTTTATACAGATGTGCATGCATGAGAACTCGTTATAACTACAAAATTATTATCAAGAATGTATGATATCTGTCTAAAATTTCTAACTAAATGACATTAATAGTCATTACACTTACTTTTATAATATAAGTTATTCACCCTTCAGTCCAGATATCCATTATAATGGACATAAGCTTTCCCCCCCCCCTATTTTTAATGCTTTTAACTGTTTTTCTGCTATATTCTTGTTATATACTGTTTTTAACCAATTAAACATACGCGTTTTAGGTGTTCTGAATTGTAAAAGATTTTGTCACAATTTACACTGTACTGTTTTTATATAAGAAAAGCAAAACTACATGCAACCGCAGTCAAATGATACACTGTCAGCATCCAAGCATACCACCACACCAAATTATTTTACCTCCCACATCCTTTACCACAAGCAATTTGACTGCGGTTGCCATGACTCGAAATCATGACCTCCGACTCTGAATGTATGCCCATTGCACTGCGTGTCACCGTAACGATTATGACTATTCAAATCAGCTGCTTGAAAGTTTCCCAGACGGCCTCATGAAAACCGTTTGGAATTACAGCAAGACCGATATAAGTGGCAAAACAATTCAGGACTGAAAGGGAAAATATAAGCAACTGCATTGTTACACATGTGGTCAAAAAGAAAAATAAGTTGCAGATAAATAATTAATATATACGTAATCGCAGTGTATATGCATTACTTCAAACCGGAAATAAATCTCGACGAATACAATAAAAAAATAAAAAAGAAGAGAGATATAAGCACTTTTGGTACACCTATAGTGAATCAGAGAAAATCTCTCTTGAAAAAAGAGATGTATGGCAACCATGCGTCTTCCTGTCGGCAGGAGAGATATTTCACGCTTTAAAGCTGAAGGCAGTTGCCCGACATATGATCCGTGCTATCTTAATAAATACCTATGATCTTAGGACGTAAAACAACTAGGGCTATTAATCCTAGTTACTCTATGAAGGGGGCCACTTTGTATTACTCTGTTATATGAGCATATACTAACTTTTATTTTATTTTTAATTGATTTGTATAACCTTCCAACTCGATTCTTTTGTGTATTTGCAACCATTTTTAATGTCTAAGTAAATGAACTAAATTCTAGGCACAGTTGTTTTAATTTTGATTGAAAGATCCAAACCAAATAGTTTAACTCAGGCAGACGTTTTATCTCACACGCTTACATATGCAATAAAGCTAAAAATCAAATAAGTGAAATAATTTTAAACTTTAAACCAAAATTTATTTGCATTTAATATTTTGGGAAAATGTAAAACAAATAATGTCTCACACAAACATTTTAAAATGGAACCTAATAACTATTTTTAATTAAACCATAAACTAATCCGACGATATTTCTAACTACTAGTTAAGGAAGAAGGAAAGAAAGGACAGAAAGAAGGAAAGAACACAAAAGGGTAAACCATATTCCATTTAATCTCGGATGCATACCTGTAACAAATAAACGTGGGGTAGGGGGTAGGTAGATCGGCATGGACAATGATTAGGACAGAAGTAGAAACAACAATGAGGGAAGCGTTAAAAGGAATCCGTCAAACACTTAAACTAAGTAAGAATTAGTACATGGAGACTGCATTCACTGAAATTGATATGGAAATAATTAAAAACTCCACACACAGGCATAAGGCGAAATAGTTCAGCCATAGAGCATCGGCCAAAATCATTGGTTCGAGTTTTAGTCATGACATTAAGATTTTAAGTTTAATGCAGCAGCTTTCCAAAGAAGACAAAGTATTGGAGATGATCTACACATTAACACCACGAGGTTTTCCGGATCCCCTCCATATATTACTCGCAGATTACTCAGTTGTCTATTGCTGGATAATAATTAATCATAGGTTTCCATAATGGATGATCTTATCTGTTGAAGGTAAGTCTGTTTGTATTTGTATTTTTCCTGATATAGTGTATACGATTAATTTTACTCGATTTTCAGCGTATTTCTCATCCTATCTGATCACTTGGACAAAGCTACTCCATTTTGATTTCTTCTTTCCTTTTTATTGTTTTTTCTCTAGCCACTTTCCATCGCCCAGTTTCTACCGCTTAAGTTAAAACTGAAAGTATTATATACAGCTAAAGGAATGGCGTTATGTAGAGCTTTCCAGCCTATGACATGACACACAGGTTGATTATAAAGCTTGGATACATATTTGTTTAGAAATTCGAAGCAAAGACAAATGTTTAAAAATTATAACACCTAACCCATCATCTTTTTCTCAGCTACGTTGTACTTCTACGCAGAAATATTAGTCGTCGTTACATGCAACAAGCTTTCTTAGCAGAACTGATAGCAGTTTGCCATATCTAGTTCCATTTGATGTGTAGTGAAGTTGATCTTCGCAGTGAAAGGTACTTTGTACATCCACAAACTGGACGCATTCCTTCAATCACAATTAAAGCAGGATGGCATTCGGGAAACAGTGGCTTTCAAATACGATGAAACTCTTCCTATAGATTGTACACAAGTACGTAGATGTCATATTTCCACTTACGTGGACAGGAAGGGGTTTGAACTTCAATATTTCTCCTATCTTTGAACAGTTCAAAGAGACGTACACGAAGTTCCAGTTTAGCAACATTAAGATGAACTGGAATATGCCTATATACTATAGGTATTTATATAACATTCTTCGAGTTTTCATTTAGCAACACTACGAACATATTAAATGCACCGAATTACAATACACTTTTTATAACGATCAAAAAATGATTTAACAACAATTTGCATATAATGGGTGTAACTGAAAATGAATTCGTATTGCAGACGGAATTGTAATCAAAATAATCAATCCATTCTTTTAAAGTGAAGAATATGTAATTTTAATATAAGTAGCATAACTCCACGATAACGACGGTCTGGGTGGCTCAGCTAGTTAGGCGCTGGCCTGCTGATCCCAAGCTGGCGAGTTCAAATCTAGCACACAGCGATGGTATTTAAGTATGCTTAAAAGCGACAGCATCATGTCAGTAGATCTGCTAGCATGTAAAAGGACTCCTGTGGATGAAATTCTGGTACACCGACAGCACTGATATGCTCTTGTCAATTGACAACGTCGTTAACAAACGTTGATGAATAACAGGAATGCCAACAGGTTCTGCATAAAAGGTTCATCTTTATCGAGTAAGTTCGACCTTACCCGTACTTGTCAAGAACCTGCACGAGGCGGCATTACACACTGACGTAAACTGCAACTAACATTCTATGAAATATTATGTTGCTGAATGATTCATTTGCATTCTGTGGCTTGTCATTAAGACACTTCACCAGCAACTGTGAATGAACTAGTTTTTCATATACTGGCTTTATGGCCAACATAGCAGCTTTGTCTATTGCATTTTTGTGATGATAGTAATGATGCCTATAGTCTCAGCTTGTAAATACTTCACCAATGGACCAAGTACATGCTCTATAGTAGTTTGCAGTCTGTTGACAATCTGAAAATATGTGGCCCAAACTGTTCTCATCATATTGTGGCTTTGTGAGTTCGTAGAATTAAAAGGCCGAGTTGCAGAAATTAAAAATATCCTTTATTTCCGTAGCAATACACTGTTCAATTCTCACGTTACAACATTATATCACATATACAGTCTTCCAAGGTCGATGACAATAACAAACCGTGATAGCTGATTACATTAGCTCTCGTTACAACAACACAGCTCACTCTGTTTACTACTGTCCTGCTGGCGTGTCACAATCCCTTATATATCACATTCAGACTGTTCTGTCAATCACTAAATGTTTCTGGAAAACAAGGCATCTAATGACGCAATTCGAACATTCTATCACCTGCGAGAAACCTAACTTAATCTATGCCGGGTAGGCCTTTGCCTCAGTTATCTTGCTTGCCGGCGCTATCTGTTTACACTAAACGCGCTATCGTTAACTGCTTAGCAAGGCTCATTATTACCATGAAACTTTATCCGCCGACTGTTTCCTTATTTGTGCCGAAACTTTTATGCTGTTGCCGTAACAATACGTTCTAAATAACCCACATTGTCTCTAGTAGCTTTCCCGTAATAGGTTTGGAGTTTGTGAATTGTATCTGTGAGTGGACCCCTTGTTTTCCCATCTGACAGTGACGTTTTAGCTAACTGCTGTTTCATTTTCGAAAGCTGTGTTCCCATTCTCTTCTGGACATGTCCAACATATTCCAATTTTCTTATTTCTATTTGTCCGTAAGGACTATTCTATAATTTTCCCTAAAAAATGAGTCCAAATTTACTGCTGTGCTCCAAAAGGTAAAGCAATTATGAATTTTTCTCTGACGTGGTGCAGAACACTGCGCATGAAATGGTGGCTGTAGGCTCATTGAAAAATTGTAAATAAAATACAAGAAATTAGGCTACAACTATCGTTTATATATCAAATTAAAGAGGAAATTTCAAACTAAAACGCAGCACAAAAAATGAAGCTTTTTTTTCAATTTTGACCATTTAGTCTCCCTTAAGTTAGATTTTATGCATTGGTTTGATCGGCAACGTAATTCTCTTCAAGAAACCTACTGCACTGTTTAACCACCACAATGAAAATACAAAGGTATGCTTACACGAGAACTACAAGAACTTTATCATTTGAACACAGAAGTTATCTTCAGCAGACAGCGCCTGCCTCGGTAGCGTGGTGGTAGCGTGTCTGCCTCACGTTCAAGAGGTCCCGAGTCCAAATCTCGGTCAGTGGGAGTTATGTGGATAAGGTTTATTCCGGGTTTTTCCCTTATCCTGAAAGACGAATGTCGGGTAACTCTAAGCTCTAAGGACCCTAGCCTCATTTGAGCATCATTTCACCCATTACATTCAACGTCCGATATGGAAAAAAAAATCAGCAGACAGTAAATGAAATGAATTTTAAAATTAAGCTTCTCTAAGGCCTAGCCAACTAAATAAAGATTGAATTGGGGCATACAGGAACAAAAGAATATCAGAAATTGAATTATTTATAGTGGAAGGCTCGAATAACTAATTACGGTTCTGACAGCAAAAGCTGCCCATTTTACAGTTGGGATAAAGTCTAATACCACTTTGGCAGAATATACACAACAGGGAAACTAGAGAAAAAATTAATTCGCATAAAGATGTGTAAGTCCAACAAAAAGAAGCTTGACGTGTTATGATTTACTGGTTGACCGCAAAACTGGCAACACATGGGCAGTTTCCTGGCTAAAGTGCGTGGAACTGGAACAAATCTATTAAATTAGGATCAGTTTAACTCTATTTTTTCTTTCTTTTTTCCAATTTTAACTTTCATTAAGAATTGTGTCACAATATTAATGATTTGAAACTAATAAACTGGCCGTATGCCTATCAATTTCAAAAACTATATCTAGTAACACTGATATGACCACACCACTAATGGCAACATCACCTTTTCTAGTCAGAAAAGCAAAACTATCCACCCGGTTCAAATCGTTTTTCAATATTACCCTCAAACAGGAACCTCTGTACATTAAGTATTTTAGATGTAGGGCTCCAAATTTACGAGTAGCCGGTGGATATAAAGCGAATAGCGTTTCTGATGTTTTTTGCCTTTTTCTCCGGAGATATTAGTATATAATGAAATATGAGGAACTTTATACTGCATAAAATACTTAAATGTAAATATTAACCTGGCATCCGAGGCCGGGAAGAAACAAGAGAACACAAATAAGAAACGTTTACGCCTAATGAAAATGTAAACAGGTAAGCAATCATTGCATAAGCCAAAACTAAGTCGAGTATAAGCTTATAACCAGAGACGACTGAAAGAACATCAAACGGGAATAGGACGCAGAAAAGTAATTGAAATAAACTAGAAAATAATAAAGAAAAATAGCATGTTGTAGTCAAACGTAGCAGCAACCTAGATAAACGCCATGCATAACAACGTACATATTTCTTACCACAGCAGGAAATTCACGTGTACTCACCTGCAAAAAAGAGAAAAAAGTAGGTTAGACATGCAGAAAAAGACAAAATCAACATCAAAAGAAAATGTGCTGTTGTATGAAAATATTATCAAAAGTTACACTCCACAATCTAAATATGTGTTCTAAAAATAATATACGGAACATTAAAGGATATGGTAGGCGGGTTACATATTATTATGAATTATTTAATTGAGCCTAAAACGTATATAGATAAAAAGGTTTCACAAATTTTAATGTTTTCTGATGTTTTCTTTTACGAATTTGTAAGTGATATAGCCAATGTGTAAAGACACATTTATACCTTCTTTTACTTTTCATTTTTATCACTAAGTTAAACATCTGGCACAGAAATACAATCTAAAATTAAATATCGTACATGCATTTTTCAATAAAAGGATTAAAAATAACACCTTCAGGCATACGTTTATGTTCACTGTTACATTCTCTCCCAATACATACTAAGTATATGGTAGAAAAAGGTAATTCAATATGCAGATTTCCTATGGGTGGGAAACATGTTTTGCGGTGCATTTTTATCAGAATGTCGTAAGGTAATTAATTAAATCATAATAATTGCGTATGTGCAAAAGCTTTTAAAAGGTTTAGAACTCAAGATGTGCTAACACCTCATATGTAGTTTCGTGGAATTTAGAGTAGCGCGTTGAATTTAAACGGCATGCACTTTAAGTTGGCGCATAAATTGCCACATGTATGGTTGAGGCATACTTAGGAATGTATCAAATTATAGAATCTTAGGACTCAATGCTCACTTCTTGTGACTTGTCTTATTCGCACGTTTTTGAGTTCTTAATTCTGCTGAGTAATAGGATCAGCAGCTGTCAGATTGCACATGCTATTGGATGTATGGCACGGTTTCCTGTTTTCCCGTACCGACTACGCGCAGATGTTGGATGTGCGGATTCCAGGAACCGTGACGTAGGGGGTGCGTAAGCGCCGGATCGCAAGTATGACTTGTCTTAATGTAATTGGGGAATGGCTATGTAAATTTGGGAATGCTAAGTCAATTTAATAACTTCATGTTTATAGGACCCATATTTAAGCACTGCTTAATCCAGCAGTGGGGTCCGTTATCCAGTCAGTCAAGTTTGGTTATTCCGGAGGTCACGCTGATCTTAGATTCACACCCGTTATGTCGCCTGCCAGTGACGGCGATTCTACACTCATCCTCTAACCATACACGTCTATACAGCCGTATGGGTCTGTAATATAATATTGTGTCACCACTTTCACCCCTGTCTCTTCAAGACTAAGGGAGTCATTTGTACTATCTTCCAGAACTAGTATTTAATAAATGGGCTTGAACATTGATTTGTGTGCCTATATTGTTTCCCCTTCCCGTGTACCATCTACCTTCCTCATCCATCCTAGCCAAGTCCTTAGTGGGCAGGCTGCTACCCCTCTATGCAACCTACCCTTGCGTAACAATAAGTTACATTTAATTGCATTCAAATAAATCAGTAACTTAGGGTGTTCACTGTTCTTGCACTTTCACATAGCAACCGCCTGGCCTTTGTCTGCCACCAGGCAGAGATAACACCCAATATTATTGACTATATAAAATCTCGCTACCGACAATTTAAAGCAAGGACCACACAGAGGAACTGTTCATTCTTCAAGATATCTACACCTGTGGTTGAACGTACAGACCTGTATTACTGGAAACATAGTTCAGTTCTGCAACTTTGTGAGCAGATTACGTTATTCATGTGTCGTTAATCGAGACTGTTTGCTTTCTTTATAATTAGTTGACATATTTTACAGGTTTTTTTTCATAATAAAAGTTAAACTGCACAATAGCGTACCTTCCTTGTACTCGTAGTATCGAGAACTACCTCTTTGATCATTTAAACACGCTACCTTCCTCTCCAGCCCGTTCCCAAATAAAGAAAGAATCTAAAAAGCCTTAAATTTTGAGTATGAAAACATGTAGCTACACTCAAGCATCCTTTCTTACTAAAGATTTTGCTCAATCTAGTTTCAGAATGTTTGAAATATCCCTCAAGTTCGAAGGACGCATGGTCTAGGAAATCTCCATCGATCATCAGCAGTGCGGTAAATAACTTCCAAGAAGTTTTTAAACCTTAGAACACCCGAAAAGGGGAGAAGAAGAAAAAATCGAGTATTCTGCAGGCAACATTTACGATTGTTTTTAAATTTTAAATTCAAACTCTACTTTAACTATTTCTATCACACACAACAAGAATATCGCTCGAGTTGAACTGGATGGGATAGTATGGAAAGGAAGAGGTATATGAATAAACACGAAAGGTGAAGTACTCTTGCAACCGCCTTGCGGGTAGTAATTTTACAAGCTTATTTAGCCCGAGCTGGAAGACATTCAATCAACACAGACACACTCCAGAACGAGACAAAGATCTTGAAGTTTATTATGATACTGTCATCTGGTTCTAGAATAAGGACACGAACAACAAATCCCTAATTGTATGATTATAAGACTTGAATTTTATCTCGCCTTGTAAACTATCAACGTCATTCAATCTCTAGGCATGCCTAGCGCAATGTACAATGTGAGGAACTCAATCTCACTCGCAATGGACTTTAGTAATAGGAACCGAGCAATATTATGATGCAGCATATAGATTTTTAAATTGATGTCATTAAAATACTTCTTAGCGACTCTTCCGATAGAAGATGAATAAGTACTCCCTAGAACTATGGAGTTAATTTTACCCTTAACGCATTTATGGACCTTTTTAATCTATACATCCACCTTCTGTTACATCTTTATTGCAGGCCTTGAAGTATATAAATATTTTACTTGCTTTAAACAATGAAAAGCACGTTTATTCAGACTCGTACTTTCAGACGGACGATTGGGCATAGTACCATAAATCGAAGATTACCTTTCCCAATAATCAGGAATCGAACCCAATACCTTCCAGATGAGAACATGGAACGTTGACCGATTGACCACAGTTTATACATTCATATTAACCTCGTTTAGTAAAACGTTGCAATGAAAATGTGAGCCAAACGAAGTTAATTTTCATCATAATGGCCTGGTTTTACAGGTCAAATAAGGTAAATTGAAAACGATACACGCTATCACAGGAATGTAAAGAAATTGCTCATTTTGGTAGACATAAAACATCTATACAGTTAATTAAATATTATTGCAAATGAAAAGTTTCTTTCCCTTGGTTGTTTAAACTCGTTGAAGTCCTCCCCTATCCAGGTTATTTAGGTGAACGTTAAAGTATTTTTATGTTAGATTTAAACAATGCCTTAGTCAAAGACCGAATTCAGAGTTCCTTCGGTTTAATTTTTAATTCAAACAGGGAACCACGATGGAGGATGCAGGAACAAAGAAATATTGATATAAGCGCGAGAACTTTAAACTTTAAACAGCTTTGAATTAAGTAATTCACACATTTTTCTGTTATTCAATTGCATTTTAAGTGGCGAGGGAAACATTTTTGTCCAAGGGCTATAAAATTAATAAAAATAACCAGGACTCAAGATACAAACACACAATTTGATTTCAGCAATGTTATTTAACGTAAAACTAACGCATTCCGCTGATATGACTTAAAAGAAGGTACATGCATTTCTCAGGAGCTAAACCCAACTACTGACAGGCACCTAACCCTGAACAGGTTTGTACTGCGCATATATTACCATGGATACTGGAGTAGAAGCATACATTTTATGTAGTGTACAGAATAAGTACACAAATGCAGATCGTTCCTGAAACTCTAAACACAAACCGGGCGTTTCCATCTGAAGCGTTTATTTCTTCACCATTTATCTGAACATCATTTTATGACACACCAATATTAATCACCTTGCAGCGTTTTCTACGGAGTATCTGCAGAAGTATCTCCCCCTGCTGTCTAAAGGTCACGCTAACTTCCGAATGTCACTCTGTGATCTGATAGTGTTTGATTTAGCTCCATTATGATTTGGTTTTTGTTCTTCATTTAAATGTGAAAGGGAAATACAGTATGCTGTAAAATATATCTAACCTCGTCAACTCAAAAACGAAAAACTTGTTTCATGCTGCACCACAAAAGAAGCAAGAATTACTGTGTCAATGTGGTACAATTTTACACCCAGTTTTAAAGTCAATAAAACTGAATGAAATTTCAACTTTTATCAGTAAAATGTTGCCATTTCTAATACATTAAAACTTAGCCTGCCGCTTTCGATCATATGCCTAAACGATAACGAGCAAAATAGGCAGGCAGGCAGGCAGGCACGGTTACAGCTCAACGAGTCCCTCTGCAACTCAGTAAGTTCGTTCTGATTTTAGAGCAAAAATCAAAATGGAAATGACTGTCATGCTGATGAGTAAGTTTTTGTTTTACACTTTTGTTACCCTCACATTTAATATTAATTCAGAACTTTACAACTACTAACTTCCTGTTATGATCTATGCTTAGTGTTTAATAGCATTATTATACTGCGTGAGTAAAATGGCTGCAATTCCGTTGTTGCAACTGTATGAAGTGATATTTTTTAGATAAACTTTAAGATAACTACATGCCCTCACATTACTATGCTTACAAATAAGGGTTCTTTTTGTTGTTAAATGACATTTCTTTTTCCTTTACTTCTCCAGTCCTTAAGTCTTTGAACGTAAAAACAAATACCCTTTCACACCGCTATTTAAATTTATTAGGACATTACTGCATGTGTACTGAGCAAAGGAAAACGCATCAGTACTTCATAGTGAGTAGGTTTTGAATTTAAAAAAATGAAGCTAATTTCTGCCAAAATGGAGAACTTCAGAACTTCACTATTGCGCTGAAGACAATCCCCATTGGATGACTGAACAACATACATAACGTCTACAAAAAGTAAATGTGTGGACTGGCATCTATAATTGATGGCGTACTGATAGGCCTATTTTACATTAGGGCAACTCAAATACTGAAGTGTATTTACGCCTGCTACAAAATGAAATAGTCCTGTGCCATGGCGTAGTGATGCTTTGGTTCCCCACCACGAAGTGTGACCCGGGATCGATCCCATCCCTGGGAGATGTGGATTTTAAGTGCCGGGTATAGGACCGGTGCCCACTCAGCATCGTGAGGAAAGTGAGGAGCTACGATAGATAGTGAACCCTGGTTGCGAAAGCCAACTTCCCAGCTTGGCCCACTAGAGCTGTTACGCAACGAGCTAGCATTTTTTACAAAATGAAGTAATGTGAAATAATTTGAAATAATTCCTGCTTGTACTACTTTATTCCCTGGAGGAGGAGGAGGAGGAGGAGGAGGAGGAGGAGGAGGAGGAGGAGGAGGAGGAGGAGGAGGAGGAGGAGGAATTCAAAATCATATTATTCCAGCAAGATGGTATTACTGTGCTGCTCGAATGGTTATCATGGATTTATCTTTGGTAGTAGAAAACTGTCACATAACGAACTGATTACTCCGTGTGGACGTAACATCTATCTGTCATTCGTGATTCCTGCGCATTCCACTGATGCATTCATTGGTGCTTACTACACGGTGGAGAGGCGCTGCAGTTCCCCCTCTCTTTCGAGAATAATCAGTGCGTTATCTGAGAGGTTTCTATTAACGAAGATAAAGCCATGGTAACGATTTGAGCAGCACGATAATACCCCTGCACATTATGAAAGGCAGGTGGTGAATTATCTAAATCGTGAATTTCCAGGAAGATGCATTGGCAGAAGAGGAAGTATTCAATTACCACCAAGATCTCCTGACCTGAACACAGATTTTTCTTGTGAGGATATTTACAAGGACCGGCCAAGAGATCTTGAAGAGTCAGAGCAAAGAATTGGGCAAGAAATGCAGCTGATCAGGAGAGGAGTGTTGCTGGAAATATTAACTAGTTTCAAAGACAGACTCTGGCATAGTTTGGCAGTAAATGGAGGCCATTTTGAGCATCTTATAAAGTGCATTCATAACGTGTTACAACACAGCACCACCAATTTTTTATGAATGTGTTTTCTTGATTTTAATTTCATGTGTTGTAATACGTCCTAATAAATTTTAATTACAGTTAGAAAAAGCACCTATCTGAACGTTGCCCGCCTCAGTAGCGTAGATGGTAGCATATCTGTCTCACATTCAACAGGCCCCGAATTCGAATCTCGGTCAGGGTGAGTTACCTGGATAAGGTTTTCTCGGGGTTTTCCCTTATCCTGAAAGACGAATGTCGGGTAACTAAGCTACATGGACCCCGGGCGCATCGCATTGAGCATCATTTCACCCATTTCATTCATCGTCCGATAAGACTAACTGTTGGAGGACGTAAATTAAAAAAACTGTACGTTCCGAAAAGGGAAAATAGTGTTGCCATTAAAAATAAAGCCCTATTTACATAGTGATACGAAAATATGTTGATATTTTACAGCTTTTCTAAAAAAATATCACTTCACAAAACTATAACAGCAAAGTTACAAGCATTGTTCCATACTTTTTACTCACCCGTATATTTGCGTATGTTGGTAACCCTTAAGCTTCTCCAAATAATATATCTTTAACTTTGTCCATTTTTCTAAAAATGCTTTACAGCAGGACCTTCCCCGGTTCTTCTGAATGCGCACTGTTAAAAGTAATATGCTGGGGGTCTTCAATGCCAAATTTACTGGATTATAATTTTGAGAAGCTTTAAGTATTTAAAGCTTTAACTATTTAAAGTTGCTATTTTTACCTTCTCTACTGGTTAGTGGAAGTAAGTAGGGGAAACACTGCATTTTACCCATGCATTCGATATCAGGATTTAATTTAAAGAATGCAAGTTTTGAGGCACTCTGAATAAAAAAAAATCACCTTTAGAAAACAAGTGTGTGAAATCAAACAGCATAACTGAAAAACGGAAATTTATTTAAACACCAAACTTGATTTTTAAGTTCAGCATGTTCCATAAGATCTTCAGCAACGTCTCCCAAATTCAGACTAACTGTGGAACATTTTTCAAAAATTTTGATTTTCTCAAAACTCGCTAACGACTCTGTCCAAATAACATGCACTTAGAGACACTTGAAGCCAAATGAATGATATTTTGAATTTTCTGTGAATGTTCTCAGAAGCCCCCTTCTTTCGTTATGCCTTTGGAATAAACACTAAACCCTAGAGGAAGACAAAAATGTACAAAAATGCCCAAAAATGCACAAAAATGCATTGTTAAAACACAAATTTATGGCAAATACATTTTTATGGAAGGAAGCATTTTCCACATATTCCTTGTTGATTAAGATTTCCAATGTTTATACCTTTCTCAAATAAAAATAGTTATTTTTTATCTCTTTATTAAAGAGAATGTGACGTTTTAAAAATAGTTTGCATACGAGTTCAGAAAGTCATACGATTGCAACACATCGAATTTTTATAAAAGAGGAGTTAACAAAATGCGGTATCACTTCGCTCTTACTGTTACAGCTGTCGCATAATTTCTTTCCCCTCTTGTGATTATATTTCATAGGGTCAATTCCTGGTAGAATATTCAGTGTCTTTTACAGCGCCTTAGCACTTTAATTATTGTCATTTCCAGGCATTGTGAACTGGTTCCGCCGCCTCCTATTGCTAAGCTCCCAACAAGTACAGAGGCTTAATATTCCCTTGTTTGGCTCATAAGACAGCGCTTGGCGAAATTAAATTTCACTCAGCAGAGATTAAAGACGAGACTGCAGGAGATCTATATATCTTCAAGGAATAACAATTCCCGTGCACATCACAAGTCGGCTTCGCGGTGAAGCAAGCACAGTCCTGGGGGAAATTTATCTCATACCCTTTACTTCCCCCTTTATCCCGGAAGGCGCAACCAGTGTTATCAGCCGTGTGGCGAATTTTACAGCAAACTCAAGACTTCGGGATTTATAGTCGGGAGGGGAGAGAGATATATTAAGGGATAAACGATTAAACAAGGGTATTTCCTCTTCGAATTTTTAGAACCGCCATACATTCGCCTCCGTTGTGAGAAGGAAGCACTGAATTTGTGAAAATTAGTTGCAGTTTTCCTTTAAATGCAACGAAGCATTATTCTTAGATTACCAACCACAAGCGGTATTATAGAGCATAAACTACAAGTTGTTCATGAGGCAATATCTTAAAGGACATTTAAGTTATAGTACAATTATCAGTTTCAGCAGCTATGCCTTGGGGGGCGACCACACTTTGAGTCACGGCCAGTTAACAACTTCTGTTATTAACGGTATACTATTGCATTTGGAATGTGTGCAGCTTTCTGGTTTCCAACCTTAAGGAGAAATTTTCGGCCCAAGTATTAGACGAATCATGATGAGTTAAATAGCTAGCGGAAAACAACATTTCAACTGAGGAGTGCGGCGAGGTAGTTTGCGGTTTCGCTCACGTCTCTCGTATTAGTGTCCGTGGTTCAATTCTCAGTAGGCCCTATTCAAATATTTCATATTGATAAGCTCATACGAGTATTAAGCAACTCCAAAGCCCAAAGGGCATGGTTCAGTCTCGGTAAAAAGTTCTGAATTTCCCATTCCATCACCACCATCTAAGTGCCAGAGGTCCTCTGGTATCTAATCTACCTTTACCTTCTTCCTGATAGCTATAAGCAGCATCATCAACCATGTAAAAGAACGAACTAAATCTCTCTAAATTTTTACCACAAAATAAAGTTTTAACACAGTTATTCAGTCCCATTTGCTAGAGCTACAAAGTTGGACTAAGTAAAGTAGATTAAATGTTCAAGTTTCAAAGAAACTTAACTTGCAGCTAAAATTTTATTTAAGTAATAATATTCCACAGTGATGAAAACAATTATTCTGTTAGCACTGATATTCATGAAAATATAAAATTAACTTCTCAAATAGCTGCTCTCAAAGAAGACTGCACAAGAAGAACAGCGTTCCTGAAAATACTTGCAACGGAGAATTGTGAAGCGAACTGTACCTTACAGAACAAACTGAATGGGGCGTTCAGATGCAGCCCTAATGTTAGTTTACAAATAGAAGTGTGCCTGCCTTTATTGTGTGAAGAAAACACTGAACACTTCTGCGCTTAACCTAGTTAAATGTCAAAATAGTGTGTGGTTTTTTTTTCCCTCGAAATATCATTCACAAAACAGGCAGTGCCTTTCGCTCTAACCTGCAACAATACTGCAAAAACAATACTATCTCTTTTATTACTTCTGCCCACTTAACCAAAACCCAGATATCCCTCCCTAGAAAATAATACTTCCTGAAATCAACATGAAAATTTCCTAATCAGTTAAAACCCAAACTAATAACCCGGTATATAAACAGTTTCTGAAAGAACAATAGCAGCATTACCCAAATTATTTCACTTAAGTACCAAATGCAGTGGTTTACTCGACTTAAGTGATACTGTACACATCGCCATTTCTTCCCTCTCTAAATACTTGTGAGCAATATACCCTCAAGGAAGAATTATTAGACATATACAAGACAAAAATAATCACGCAATACTAAACGGTATTACACTATTTCAATATATGGAACCTTCAATGAGATTAGACCGAAGCGGTCTAAATTTAGGACGTAAATCATGCTGAATACATTCTGATTTTACATCCAGTAATCAAACTCTACAAGACATTCTTAGTAAATTAATCCAATACATCTCTGATGAAAAAGGGGAGGAAAAGAGCTCTAATATTGATCCCTCACAGGCACTGAATATGCAGACTGCGCAGCAAAGGAAGCTACAAGGCTTTCAATACATAATAAACAGATGCTCTTTACTCAGAGAAGCTGCAAAATATGCATTCGGAAGATTCAAAAAAGTGGGCACAGTCACCTCTTAAACTACACGAAATTAAACGTAACTCCTAATCACTACACCAGTGAAGAAATTGAGACAGACCATGTTGTCATCACCGGATTGCAGATTGTAGAAACTAAGTTAATATATTCCCATTTTCTGAAGGAAAGAAAAAGGCCCATCCTCAATGCAACTTGTTCCACTTACGTACGCCACATATTTAATTCTAGTTAAAGTACTTAGCAGAACATTTAGTTCTTGCCTTTACAAAGAGCACGAAATTGAAGTTTTCTTCCAAGGATTGATTTAGCCGTCGATTCAGAGGGTGCAAATTCGAATAGTAGCTGAATAAGGTATCTTTGGCTGGTCCCATAGCTCAGTCGGTAGAGCCGTGCGAGGGGTACCGGGTTCTATTTCCGGCTAGGGGCAGGGATTTTTCTCCAACCAAGATGATTTCCCATCTTCCCCAGAGTCTGGAAGTATGAATGAGTGCGAATGTGTGCGTGATCTAATGATTTTAAAAAAACCAAGGTACCAGCAGCCGAAGGTCTACGAGTTAATACCCTCGCCAATAGATGATATGTTCCAAAAGCATATGGAACGGCCGCCGAAATGATCATGGTCGCTAAAGGCGGAGTATAAATGGAACAAAAAAGGTTTTTCTAATTTTTTCTGCTCTTTGAAGGGTAATATCGGGTAACTATCTTTGGACAATTCTGTAAACCTGAGTTAGCGGGAAAATGGAGCGATCCTAATGAATTTCAGATGCGAGATTTTAAGTCTTAAATGTAAAGACGAAGAAATAAAAGAGTGATCTCCGCTAACGAGACATAAAAATTAATAAGATATGGATCATCATTGCGATCATACATAGCATTAGGTGCAATGAATATAATTATCTTTATGAACAAATTTTCGTAGTGTTAATCAAAGCTGTTAGAATATTTCATTAAGTACAGTAAGACTAGTCATCAATTTTATAGAAGAAAGAAGACATACTTTTCATACCACCCCTTATATAATGATGAAATAGGTGTGATAAAATGTTTTAAAATTCAAGCCACGTTATAAAACGCTAAAACATTATGTTCGTTTTATTAAAATTCGACCAACTTTGGCGGAAGGCCCATTTCGTTTCTCGCAGCACCTTTAAAATTTCTGCAGAATACTGCATTTCTAAAACACGCAACGTTTCTAAGGAAGAGAACTTGTGAAATATAATAAGCAAATTGTCCACATTGTATAATTGTTGACAGGAAAAGATTCACACCAACAATTTAAATAGCACAAGTTTTCCCAGAGAAAAGAATGGGAATTTATTTCTTCTAATGTTCTCTGTTTAATCTACATAAGAACAAATGCATAGGAATGTAATTCCAACTTTAATGAGAACTCGCTTTGCAAAGAGCAGGAATTAAAGTAAGGGCGTCATAGAATTACACTGAATGCTCTCTTTTGTTTTTAATGTGTTTTATGCAGTTTGAATTCGACGCTTCATTTCTTTTCTTTCTTTACTTTCACATCAAAGGACACCCGCCTAAGGATACGTCCATAATACGACACATCTACTCTGGCTTATAGTACCACAGCACAGATTTAGAGAAAACGGGAAAGAACAAATACAGAACACTAATGTAAAAATTAAATACATGGGAAAGAGAGGTGAAATACGCAGCAAAAGCAGAGAATACAACGCAGCATTACATAATCCAAACAATCACCACTTCACTTAGGTTTATGTCGTGAATACAAAGACCGGTGCAAGTTCAAAATGTTCAGCAGTACCGATATACTACTAAATTTTATCCACAACAATCAACGGTAGCATTCATTATGCATATTAAACCTTGAACATTTTCCTTTATCATCATCATCATCATCATCATCATCATCATCAGAGCATACAGATAAATCTCACCCTACATAATATATTTCACAGATATATTGTGTGTTGTTTTTATATAAAGGCTGATGCTGCAAGAGAAAATAAAACTCTTTGAAGACCGACTCTTTTTCTCGAAATATGCGAATTTATATTCGCATACTCCCCAAAGCAGACGTGCAGCAAAGCTGAATTCAAAAACTGATACCTATGGTTTAAATATATGGTAATATAAGCAAAACATCCAATTAAAAATGTTTTGCAAATGAGCCATTAGTAACTGCAAACGAGTAACCTTATTCACATTTCATTGTGTAACTGTAATTAAAACCTACCCGCCCACCCATCTACCCACCTATCTAGCTACTTGGCATACGGTAGAATCCAAAAGGGTAGAGTGAACATATGAACTATTTGAGGGGTTTGTTGTAATGTAGTAAACGTCTGAAATGTTACATTCGCATGGCGTTCTTTACTCTTTCTTTTTAAAGTTCTACATTCAAAATATCCAATTCCACTTTGATTTGCTTTGATACGACTATTTAAATAGGTCATGTAAAATAGTTTTGAGGAGTGCTGTTTGGCGCAGTTTAGAAAAGATAACAGTTACTTATGGTATAAGGACGGTAAGTATAATTTACCATTAGAGGACTCGTTTGCGCCCAAACGAAGTGAGGGCTAGCAAATTAAGTCCGAGGATGGTTCATTCTACCTGCCGAATTACGTTCTCTTGTTTGTCATATTGTTTGTTGCTATGGTAGAGTACATGTTGAATTTATAGGAAGGTGTGGCCACATATTAATTTTTTGTGTAATTATGAATGACAGCATAGAAGTGGCTGCAAGTGCAGCTTCCACAGAAGTCTAAATCAAGATAACTATGAGACTGCATTTAAGTGTCTCAAAGAATGGTGTTCTAAAAAGGATACCAACATTTGTGAAAATTCGTTGTTGGCATATTTCCTAGAGAAGTCTACATACAACATTTCACGATCTTCATGTCCTGCTAGATGAACAGAAGCGTCTACAATCATTATTTATTTCTACAAGACTGTAAATTAACTTCTTCAATATGAAAATATATTTAGTGTTACCTGGTTTCCGTGTATTCTGGGAACTGAGAATAACTAATAAGTAATACCTAACAAGTATGAACATGTTGCTGTGCAATATCGATTCTTCAGTTCTTTATGAATGTATAGTGTATGTGAACTTACATGTTTATATTGTACCGTAACCTAAAAGTTACTAAATTGTAAATTGTACTGATCAACTGTATACAAAATTTGTTTTACCATCTTATAGTTGTCGCTATAAGACCATTGTTGTTAGACGACATTAAATAAATTTATCTTAAAAAAATTCTCTCCCCGGCAAGTTTATGGTGTAGTATTCCATGTTAAAGACAACTGTTTTAACTGAGGAGAATGTACGTATATCGAAGTTCTCGAAACCAAAAGCCATTTTGAAACGAAAAAATGATGGTTATGAACCAAAATGTTATTGTTTTCCAAGTTGCATTTGTTCCATTCTTATTTAATTTCTTTCTATTATTGGATATTTTTCTTTGGGTACCAATAAATAAATGAATATTTTCTGAATTACATAGAAACACTGTCCTTCATAGCAGGGAGGTAAGTAGGGAAGTAAGTAGGGAGGTAAGTTGACATACTTTGCTTGAGAGGCAATTTCTAATTACTCGTAAAGATAAAATATACAGATTACTATGCCACCACAACATTGAGTGGAAAAAAGACATTAGATGTTAACTCCAACTTACATAGTGGATGTCGTAATGTTAATGCTGTTTGTTCCAACTATACAAACGTTCACAGATTATGCACAATTATTTTTACATTTTGACTCCATGATATGAGAAACTATACAATTCCAGTTTACATGAGGGGCAGTTATGTTATAAAAGAAATGGGACAGAACATAATGTCATTTAATCTGCAAATTAGAGCCAGCCATACAGAACAATAAAACTGCATGCACAATTTCGGACATTTTCTGTATGTTTTTCTTTCACAAATAACCGGTTACAGAAAAGGCGAAATAGAATGTTAAACTAGTTAACGAAAAACGAAACACAATTTTGCTTACAAAAGAAGTAATTAAAATGTCACCTACCTATGTCTATCAATTTATAGTTGTAAGAAACTGTTGAGCAGGTGAATGCAAGGTAAAATACAATATGTCAATTTAATATGGGATGGAGGCAACAGAGAAACTAAAAGGAAACACGCATGTGTCGGTTTGATTGACTGGCAAAAAGAATGAGAGGCAAGCATCGTATGCAGATCAGCGTAGGTACCTCAAAAATTTTCAGCAGAACAGAAGAGGCAAGAGGATCCAACATATGCAACTGGACAGTTTTATACCAGCCAAATGTTTGGAGCTTATTAAAAAAAAAAAAAAAAAAAAACACACATTTTTTAACACAAGCTACTCCACACGAAGTTTTCCACTGAATTGCTTCAAAATTTCCTAGTAAAGGTAACAAAATGCACAATAAATTATTTCACAAGCCCCGTATGTGCATGTTTTGAAAGCAGTAAAAACTGAAAATAAACTATGAATTAGTAACTCGTAAGAAAAAAAAAGTCTTTGTGCTTTATATATAAAGGAACATAAAATATATTAATTTTTATTTAATATTTAAAAATCAGCCATAAACATTGATAAGATTGTCCTTATATTGTTACTAATAATAGACAAGTAATTCAAGTTACCATCTTCCAAATGGTTCATCACGAGGGGTATTTTAAACTTCTAGAATATTAGCAAGGAATTTTAATGTAAAAAGTTTTATCTTTCAAACCAGGATCGTAGGTTCGCCAAACCTTGTTATATACTACATACAATGACACTGCAGTTAAAATTTCAGTCTTATGGGATGAAAATTAACAGGATGGTCTTTTTGGCTGTACTGTCAATGATTTTATTACATATTGCCTTGAAGAAACAAGAAGAACCGAAAATACAGTTGTCATACATACATTTTAAGAACAGCTCGCCAATTGATAGCTTTAAAATTACATTCTCTTTGCACTACCGCTAGGAGAGAAAAAAAGAATAGCGATTCTGCGGTAGAACATTTTTAAGTATTTAACAATTAAAACCTATAATAAGCTGACAAACTGTGCGATTTAACATGATCTAAATGTTCTGCATAGTAAAATTTTGACTGTCAGTTCTTCATTAATTGCCCTCTTATACCACTACGTGGTGTCAGGGTGTTCTTGTTCCTCCCCTTATGCGGGTTGAGGAACAGAATCTCTGCATCAGTGAGAGAAGGAATCCAGGATGGGTGCTCAGCCCATGCCTAGTAAGTGTGAGGGCAGTGGACGACAGAATGAGGGCAAGATAAAATGATAGAAAAGCTGGAGCAATTAGTGGAATGCTGGCGGAGGAAACTGGAGTAAACCCAGCAGCGTATTGTCCACCAAAAATCTCACTTTGCGGCCGCCTGGGATCGAACCCGGGCCACCCTGGTGAGAGCCAAGCGGTCTGGTTAGACCAAGATGCGGCCGACTATCACAGTTCAAAATCACAAAATACAATTCAGAACGAAGACACCTTCGCAAAATACTTAAGGTGCACATTATATTTGTCATGCAATATCTTAAATGTACGGTATATTCATCAATATTTAATAAGGATAAGTTAATCGATAGTAATGTTTGGAGATTAAAAATAACGAATATTTTTGAAAGAGAAATTTGATGTTCTTAGTGTCGTGACCTCAGTGGTTACTGAACTTAAATACCAAGTATGTTATTTATCCGACCTTTGTTTTTGAGTTATGCTCCTGAAGCATGCACTACTGTCGTGCTGAATTAAGAAAACCTGAAATCGAGCAACTTGGTTGTTTTTTTGCGCGAATTACACTGAATATTGTAAATATTTTGCAATACTCTGTGAATATTCCCTCAATATAATTATTTTCTATACAATAGCATTATTAGTGCACGTTTTATCAGTATTTGCTATTACCTACTTCACCAGAGCCCTTTAAGTGGCAATAAAGCTTGCCGCTAAATTAAGCCATATCATTCTTCGTCTTTGTAGATCTGCATATGGTTTTTATATAGCTCTCCCCGCTGTGCAGAAAAGTTATTTCATTGATTTTGTTTTTTCCTTACATGATAATATACTTATATTATTACTATTCGTATATTATTATTGTACTTAGAGATATTTCTTAGCTCTTCTATGAATGCAAAATTCTCTCATTCTTTGGCTGTAGGCTTTCCATCTCACGTCTCTCCACGATGTTCGATTTGTCCTTTTTTAACTTGTCACACATTCATTCATTCCAAAGACGTCCTTGTCTAGAATATCGTCTTGAACGATTACTGCCAATTTTAAATCTGATTTACTTCACCAATCCATTTCGTAGTGTCTACTTGGCTTTACTTCTATTTTCGTAAAATTGCATAATTTGTTTCCTTTTTTATTTCTAAGTCTGTACGCTCTTCTTTTGCTATATGTTCGACATAGTATTATTGTTATTATTGTTATTGTTATTAATTTATCATTATATTATTATTAGTATTCTTATCACTAGTCGCTTCATGCATTGCTTTACCAGTTGTAAAAAGCTGAGAAAACTCCTGTAAGTAATGCCACACAGTAATGAAGAAAATGTCGTTTTTGCAAGAATAGGAATCTTCCTTGAACAGGTCATTAGCATTCTCCTAAAATTAAGGTTCCACATTACTGTTGAGGCTGAAGTAGCACTAATGGCCACGAGTTCTACAATGACCAGTAACCTGCTGCTCAGCCCTATCTCGACCTCTCTTTCCCTAATGTTCACCGTCCCATTAATTCCTAGCACCTGGTGCACAGGCAGCGTTTGTAGCTACTTCCACAGACAAAATAGGGAATTAGAAAATAGCTACGACCACAATTTATTACCCGAAATACTAATCCACTCTTGGTTTCAAGACGGAAACCTAGCAGGATCTATATTTGTATTACCCCTATTAGAAGAGAAGTAATTTTATGGAAGAATGGCGACACGTTTAATCGAGGTCATTAACGCAAGAATTCATTAACCGGAGGGGTTATCCTAACACAGGTTTATCCAGATTTTCCGCAGTCCTTGTAACTGGCACATGTCGGGGAAGTACTCCAAACTGAGGCGTGGAACCATTTCAAATTATCATATTTCATTTCATATACCATCAAGGTCTAGCGCCTGTGTATGAAGTAAGACCCTAAGTTCACTATAAAAAATATGTGCACTTAAGTAAATTTCTTTCCTCATGTATGGTTTTATGCTTATGCATTTCCTCATAAGTGCAATGGGAGATGCCTTTTTTAATTTACATCCTTCGAAGTTAAGTCATGATGAATCAAAGAGAATAAATGATGCCCAAATGAGTCCAGGGACCATAAAGCTTAGAACTATCCGAAATCCGACTAAACCCCGGAAAAACTCTTAACCAGTCCGAGATTCGCACTAGGGAGCTCTTGAACGCGAGACAGACGCGCTACCATCTACGCTACAGAGACGCGCCATAGGAGTCTTAAACAATGGTCAAATCTTAAGCGTTGGTCGATTTGTGAAAGCTTTACATTCCATTCTCTTTCCATGAACAGGACATAACCAAATAACTAACCAAATGATCTCCTTATTTGACAATAATAGAAGTATCTGAAAACTTAAAAAATAGCAAGAAATGTTTATCTTCACAAAAAATGGAATACCTTGTGTGTTTTAATGTTATCTACGTCTTTTTATACTAAGATTCTCTCTTATGGTTTACCATTTATACAAAAGTCATCTAGAATAAAGATGGCATCAAAGACAGGTGTGTGTGTGTGTGTGTGTGTGTGTGTGTGTGTGTGTGTGTGTGTGTGTGTGTGGTGTGTGTGGTGTGTGGTGTGTGTGTAGTGTTCAACGTCAACTTTTACTACATGTGACACCGCAGGCGATGATACTGATGATACATGAAAGAAAATGAAGCACCAGTGGAATGATAGCGGCCGGAGATCCCAGAGAAAACCGGCCCCAGCGACGTGTTATCCGCCACAAATCAAAATCCTATATATAATCATTTGTCAAGAAAATATTTTAAATATAATACGGCATTTTAATCAAAGTCCATTAGGAGTCATTTATAGGATATGTATCCATGTAAATGGTAGGTTGGAGTAAGAGGATTTCCTTGCAAATCGCCCACCTCTGTAGTGTAGATGGAAGCGTGTCTGCCTCACGTTCAAGAGGTCCCGAGTTCGAATCTCGGTCAGGGTGAGTTACCTGGATAAGGTTTTTCCGGGGTTTTCCCTTATCCTTAAAGACATATGTCAAGTAACTAAGCTCCAAGGACCCCGGACTCATTTGAGCATCATTTCACCAATTTCATTCATGACTTAACGTTGGAGTACGTAAATTACAACAACAAAATTCTTGCAAATCTTCCGTGTCGCACCTTGAAAGACACTGAACTGAATTGCCAAGGTCGGTATTTAACTCCTTTCCGTTTTTGAATTAGGAAGTTTATGACAAACCCATACCTACTTCTAAAAATGCCCTCTTTACATTCCGGGTACCTCAAAACGCGTATTTCAAGTGAAATTTGTTTGTGTAATGGTACTCATATATGTTCTCTACCATGTACGCGGTAGTAAAAGTAAAAATTGAAGGTTAATTTCATTCTCTGTTACAACACTCAGTTCTAATTCTGGAGTTAATGTAAACGAAAATCTTGAGAAATCTTGTATTTACATGAAACGCAACAATTTATTTCTAGGTATAACATGTACTGTAAACAGATCCAAACAACCAGATAATACTCCACGTTGATATTAATGCACTGTGACATATCAGAACTACGGTGCGAGTGGAGAAAAAGACTGCATCAAGTTTTCTTGTATTCATGAGCACCACTTGAAGCCAACGTAAAACTAATATCTCAACGTAATTTGCATATGCTATACCAAACCATCCAATTTCCTCCCTCTCTTCTTCTTGCTTAAAAGCATTCGATTTAAAGCCCGAGCACCCCTTTATCTTTAAAATATTTCGGTTTCCTTTTGTTTGTAATCCAACAACTTCTTAGGTATTTTTGTATTCATCGTCATATACGCATGATATTCTCTTGCGCGGGCATGTTCCAATCATACAGTTCCGAATTTCATTATTTTAAGTACATTTATTCTTGCAATCTCCCAAACGTTCCATTTAACAACTTAATGTCATATTTAATCTATCTTCATCTTCATCTGTATGCCAGCGACGTTTCACCTATCATGAGACCGACCGCCATTGCGTTTATAGACTTCATGTAAATATATTTTGTTCTGACGGTTATATATAACAATCAAGCGACATGGCTCCGCGACTGTGTTATTAAGTTTTAATTTGGTTGGCAAGGCGAATGCTGGAGTAGTCTGTTCTATTCGGTTCTTCCCTCTCCCATTTCGTCTTAATTTTTTTTTCTTTTGTAATTTACGTCCACCAACGTTAAGCTATATCGGACGATGAATGAAAGGGGTGAAATGATGCTCAAATGAGTCCAGGGTCCATGGAGCTTAGAGTTACCCGACATTCGTCTTTCAGGATAAGGGAAAACCCCGGAAGAACCTTATCCAAGTAACTCGCCCTGACCGAGATTCGAACTCGGGACCTCTTGAACGCGAGGAAGACATGCTACCACCACGTTACCGAGGCGGGCATTTCGTCTTAATCCATCCCCCTTTTATGTATAGGATGACTCCGGGGCTATTTGTCTATCGACAACGGGGCAGATAGTGCAGCGCTTGAGTCTTGGCTCCATCGCCCAGTCAAGATTTCTACAGTTCCTGCTTATAGGGGAGCTTCTGAGCCACCCTCCAATGGCTTGGGCACGTCGCCACCAAGCGCTTCCCAGTCGGATGAACAAGCTAGTAAATGTCAGAAAATTCTGCAGTCTCTCCCATTTACGTAGTCCATTCCTGCGGGATTCGTTCGTCTCATCCATTTTTTCGGGGTCGAGGAATTAAGAGCCCTCTACATTAACTGATCTATTTCTATCACTACCGCTACCGATGACCACGACGACGGCGATGATAATAATAAATATCTCAGTACTGATAAGAGGTTTCCATTTTGCTTTGTGGATCAATTCTTAGTATAACTAAGCTGCTTAATGTACTTATTAATATTTAATTTGCGACTAAATGGACATATCTTGAAAATCCATTCGATATTAGCGTTTGAGAGGGGTGATAAAAAGTTCCAAATGCTATTGCTGCATGATTTACTGCAATTCTAAAATTACAATATGAAGGACGTCTTCATTTATGATCTGAGCAAAACTTAGTCCATTCCCTTCAACTTGCATAATTCCTACAGATAAGTCTACCCCCGTAAACCTATGTATTGCTGACCGTCACAGTTAGATTAGAGCACTTCGTATTAGATAAATTTGTGTCAAGTTGGATAAGCGTTATATCTTGTTAGTATCGTGCAACGGTTGCAACTACACCAATTACTCTGATAGACGCTTAGATATAACGTCTATAATAACGATTTGCACGTTAATGCCTTAGTTTGAGGTTGCATCTATCACTAGCAGTAGAAGCAATATCATACAGCGAGTACCTCTTTGAAACAGACTGGACTCTAGGGATGGACTATGTCCACAAGTCAGTTAGGCATACGTATTATATTTTAATAAATTAAATGTACTAACTTCAGGTTAAACATGTTGTTCATTCAACACGTGTTCAAAACTTTTTATGTATGCAGTACACAGCTTTTTTCAATTACTTAATATTCTCAATGTCTATACATTTGAAATAACTCCCCTTGGAACTAGCTTTCGTCCATTTAGTTATATTAGATTCCAAGAGTCGGTTGAAAGGAAGCCAAATGGATGTTACAAGAGAAAATAGGCAATTATAAAGGGGCTAGACGTAAACTACTTTGAAAAGGGGTGGCAGTAGCAGTAGCAATCGCAGTAGCAGTAGCGGTGGTTTATGCGAAGGGGATTCGGCACGTCGACCAGACTAAATCTATTGTACCTATGCCTCAAGTTGAGCCTCCCTGGAAGGGAAGATGAGGTGAGAGGAGAGAAAGGGCGGAGTCACTACAGTGAAGATGGCGAGGTCCCTACACTTTACCAGATATAAACTCCCCGGCGGTGGGCTTAGAACAATCGTCATCCCACCTGACTTGGCCCCGAAACAGTCACGACACCGGTTCGGAGGCCGGAGTTCGCCTCCCCAGAGCAGGACACTCCAGGCAGGCTTGCACAACCGGCATCCCGCAGTTCGTCCGGCGTAGAGAAAAGCATTTTACTCAGAGCATATCATCCTGCCATGCACCGCCCAGACTCCCGCCGACACATCTACGCTGAAAGAAACCACCGGATGAGAGATGATAAGAAATGATAATGGAGGTGAAATGGAGGGACAGGAAATTCGAAGAATGTAATTAACCTACCCAGCGGCCGCGCCATGTCTGAGTGATTAGGCCGCTTGGTTCTCAGCAAGATGGCCCGGGTTCGATCCCAGGCGACTGCAAAGTGAGATTTGTGGTGGACAACATGACGCTCGGGCGGGTTTCCCTCACCAACATTCCATCGATTGCTCCATTATCTTTCCTATCAACTCATCTCTCGTACTTTCACTTCCGGCGTTGGGCTGATCCCTCATCCCGGAATTTTTCTGATGAGGAAACCTCTGATTCTCAAACCGGGCCTCGAGGGTGCGCGGTTAAGAAGACCCTATGTTCCACTTATGGAATTACAGGAACTCATTCATTCCATTAACCTACCCAGCATTCGCCTAGCAACCCAGGAAAAACCAGGGACAGGTAGGTCGGCCACGGGAATCAGATCCAGGCTACCCGAATGCGGGCAACAGACAAAACCACCTGAGCCATCCCACTAGGTTTGAAAAATGTAAATAAATCATGAAATGACATTTCAGCCTATTTTAAACGACAAGGTCGCAGCAAGATTAACAGTTAACACAAATGAGTTAAACACACTCCACGAAATTTAAAAGTACCTCTATTTTAACGTGTAGTGTAATATTTATATGACTTATAGTTAAATTAGTTCAGCGACACTTCACAGAGTTACTTCTCATTATCTTTATGCAAACACAATTAGCATAGAGTAATTGAGAATGAGTAACCAACCACTTTTTACTCTCGTGTATAGGTTATAATGAAGTTACCGTTACAAAGAAACGCTGCATTGCTTTCTGGTCACCCCTTGTCTGGCTATTCCATTCAATTTGTAGCCAAACTCTCTGCTTTATCGATTTTTGAAGTGCAATATATCTCGTATATCTGTCGTTTCCCGTTTTGCGTGAATAGTTCGGTACCTTTACATACACTATCTCTTCTTCCTTCGTTATGGATTCCATCCAAGTTCGACTACCGTAACACATCTCAGGGATCTCATTCCAGAAAGTTGTGTTTTATTTCTGTTTTCAGATTCCCAATTCCATATGACTTCTCATGCAATTTATTTCTGACAAAGACAGATATGTGCTCATGTTTATGGCATCAGATGTTTTCCATTGGTACATAGCGAGAGAGATGAGGGAAATACTGCCAACCGGCACCAGAATGTGCATAATACAGAAGCAAATATTGTTACAACGATCTGATATTTCAGTATGATCTATGAAGCTGGACATTTGGATATACCAAAGAGAGAAAACTGGTCATTGTAAGCATTCTTACTTTTAACCGGCAATAATAATATTTTATTACCCTCTCCTTGCAGTTTTACTATTAGATGACGTTATTACTCCGAATCGCCCTACGAGTCGATCAGCATGCCAATACGGGCTTTCTTTAGTTATATATGTAACATTGGTGCCGTTCCACCAACTCTTAGTATAATTTTAGATTATAAAGGTCGTTAACGAAATGCACGAATAAACCCTAAAACTTATTTTGGGCGAACTCGTGTATACGTGTACGTAAATGTAATGCAAAGAAGTTATATCGGTGAATTTCAATTTTGATTTAAATACTTACACCCAGGGATATACATATAAGCTACTATACTGATGATTGGATATTCATCCTTTTGGGGTTAAATGTACACTTAAATAGGTTCCATTGATTATGAATAATAATCTTGTTATGTACTCAAGAAGTTACACCTTTACATACCAAAAATTCTAGTAAATTACACTCTTGTTTGCATGAAATTCCTAAGTACAGTAGACTGAAAATAGTTGTAATAATTCAAAATTATATGATTTTCATCCGCTTTGCTATTTATATTCCAATTAATTCGTCCTCCATCTGTTAATAAAACAAATTGAGCATGCCTGGGCATGTTTTTTCAGCTGTTATAGAATATTTTTAATTTGAAAATAGTTGCTACTAAGGATATCACAAGAAAGAGATGTTTTCTTCTTCATAAATACCAAACTACCTTTAGTTTCATACTATATGTGGACATTTACTGAATATAATTGGTTTCGCATTTCAGTATCCATTCCCATCAGCGAAAAAACATTAGGTATCAGATCAATGTTAAATTGATGAATTTTCAGATCCATTGCTTCAGAAATGACAGAATTCAAATGCTTCCTATATATACTGACAGCTTCTTTAGCTCTTTTTAAATAAATAATCAAATAATGTTTTTTTTTTCTGCTAGTTATGACGTTTTGCATTATTATAAAGGGAATAATCAGTTTCATTTCTGTTTTTCAAATATACCTGAGACTCAAACAAGTAGCATGCAACCAAGTGTTTCCGCCCCCCCCCCCCCCAATTTTAAGCCAACCCACATCATCGCTTTTTAAAGGCTATAAATTCTACAATGCCGATTGTCATTTTTTACAAGGATTAAACAAAAAACAAACACCCACTTCGGCAAAGCCGAAGTTTAAAAACTGCATCATATAAATTATATCTGACATACTGTAACAATATTGATCCAGCTATATAGGATTAGAATAGATTACAACTAAATAAAACAAGATGTGCAGCAACATTGATAATGCGTGCGTGCTTTCACCTCATTTCTAGCAGTATGCGCGTTTCTAGTCATAAATCAATATTTTGTATTGGTACTTCTGAAGGTATTTACAACCTTTTTTGAAGAACGTTCGCCAAAGATGGGCTTATTAGATGTATGTTTAACATGAACTTTATAAACAGAGTATTCCCCATTGATTTAAGAAGCTATCTTTTAAAGCACATCTATACAACAGACGAAGAGAACTGATTTTCATGTACAAAATTTTGAGCTACATTTGATGTAACTGATTAGTATATTACTAAGGTGAGAGACCGATGCACTTCATATATTCATGCAGCACTCAAATGCTATATTCTGAAGGAGATAAATATGTTTAAAAATGTAATATGTTGATGTGTGAAATACACAGCTCGAAAAACTTGTGGGTAAAATGCTGCTTCTTTCAGTATTTTTAGATCGTACTGCTAGTCTCTACAAGTCATGTCTCCGAAAATGCAGGTTAAAGAAGATAAGGTTGCCAAAACGGGTGTAGAGATCTAAAATAGCCAAAACCAATAGTAGGAAACACTGCCACTCTAAACCCACCCATTTAGTGAACCAACATGTATCTGTGTTGCCGAGCTGCTTCTTTGTAAACTCGAAATGAAAAGGAGTGTTCAACTTCCGAACCTTATTCATCACAAATCCACTAAGTACTTCTTCCTTGAAAATAGAAGCTAAGTGTTTTAAGTTCCTATTGGTAGCCGACTTCAGACTTTCAGTAACAAAATATGCGCACTTATTTTAATGTTCAAGGGATACTTCAGTTTCCGGATGCAGTATCTGAACGATGTCAATAACGGGATGCTGTAGCAGAACTCTCGGTTCTGCTTGTTGCTGGTTGCTAGGGTAACAATTGTGTACATTAGCTGGGGTCTGGCGTAATGGAGCAGAACGTGCTGAATGTGTTATTGGAGGGATAAGGGCTATATAACAATGCTTCTCTTGAAAAGCAGGTAGAGTGAAAGCAACTTGCAGTTTTTACTATAAAGAACTCATTAAGTTTTTATTTTCCTTAAGAGAAAATGCGATTTAATTTAACGAATTATAGCGGGTATGAAAGAGGACAGTTCTACACTTAGATTACACAAATACCAGGCACGAAAGAATATTAGTTTATGTTGTTGCGATATTGTGGATTGCTTCAACATCTGGATAACTCCATAAGAACGACTTGGGTGACAGTTGGTTAGACACTCACTTACTGAATCCTAAAGTTGCGGGTTCAAACCCGACGCAGACCGACAATTTTTAGTGTTAAAGGGACAACTACACTTAGTGGCTGTGAAGAAAAAAAAACTTCTGTGTGACAAAATTCCGGCACACCGGCGGACTTGATACGTTCCTGCCAATTGATAGCTTCGTGGTATAGGGATCCATTTCGAGTATACATACTTTAATTATAGTTATCCATACTGCACTTTTAATTCTACATTCACTTTGCCCTCGGTGATATATTAGGTATTATGTTGTCAGGAGATGAACAGTTGCTACAGCTGTTGCTATAGATGACAAATGCTATACTATAAAGAAAGAGATGCATGCTTTCAATAATACAAACTCATGTCCAGATATTGCGTGCAAGCATACTTGATTCCACAAAATAAATGACCTGTTGACCACAGGCTATATTTACATGCTGTTATAATCATCTGAAATTGACTAACAGTGAGGAAGGGAACGAAGATACAGAATTATTCTCGTTTTTAAAGTATTCAATGTATCGACTTCGAATTCGGGGCGAAGAAAATCTTAATTGTGCCCAATCCACGCACCCGAACATCCAGCAGTTGAATGCATCTCTCATGGCTATGAATCTGATGTTAATTATCAACGAGATAACCCACAGCAGGATTTGGTTCCAAAAGCAAAGTTGACTATATGGAATGAATGAATGATCATTCACTGTCCTGTATGACCCACGCACTGCAAGGTAGCACCGACCAGTTCTTTTATACATGAAGGAAAGTATGTCTAATGTGAATATCTATCTGTGAATACCAAAACTCAGAACTGGAAGGTATGTTTTAACAACCAAGAAAATAATCTGTGCTACGTGACTGTAACTTACAAATAGAGCAATCGCCTATAAGTAGGGGCGCTCGAGAAGTGAATGCGGATTCCAGTGACAGTGAGAACTAAAGGTAAAGTACTGTCCATCCTTGAGTATTTTATTCTATTTTAAATAGAATATTCCCCAAAACGTAAGTACTTCAGTTTACTACAAATCTGACTGAGTTGTAGTTTCTTATTCACAAGTTACTTGTATAAAAATATTGGTGTCCACGACCAGCGTAAAGACTTTTTATAGACGCTTCCTTGACGGCTATGATTGTGTATGTCCCATTCTATATTGGGCATGGAAGAACGCTTTATTTGTCTCAGAGGCTTCTTTTCTGTCCGGTGTATCGTGGCGTTATAATCTGCTCTGGAATCTCAATTCATAAAGCTCAAATATGCTACGCCGTGAGGTGTCAACATTCCGTTAATCAGATTCACCCATTCAACTGATTTCAACCGCATTACGAAGAGTTTGTGCCTTTAATGATATGATTTATTCTTAATGATTTCTCATCTTTAAACAGCTCCCGTATTGGTCATTTAAATTTCTAAAGGTATCTACATTTACATGTCAAAAGCAGAAAATAAGTTCGATTTAGACATGCAAATGTAACAAACCATACGAGAACGTGGCCTGATTCTATGTAAACAGAGATGGCCTTGCCTTACTTGGCTTCCCGGATGTTCAGTATGACTACGGCTTTGCTAGTAGTCGCGAATTTCCGGCAGCATACGATAGAGTTGCGGAATCACGAAAATGGACAACCACACCCGGTGAATGCTACTCACTAATAAAAATGTATTGTACGTACATATATAATCCACTCTGTAGTCTGCTCATGAAAACGAAGTTAATGAACGGGGTACAGTTTTCCCAGAGCTCTACTGCTTGCTGTTTGGGAAATGTTCATAATCAGGCAAGCGAAAGGAAGCCACTTCCGAGAGAATGAGATTAGCTTCCCTGCAACACACGTGCCTCAAAATCTACTACAAAATTCAACGTATACACCTGTTACAATGACTCAAACACATTTTGTGGACAGCTTATTTGGTGATGAAACATGCAGAAACTAAATGTTTGTATTTCAGCATTAAAAATAAAACTAGTATCTTCTATATTGGCTTTACAATGTGCTGCAGCATAACTGCTTTTCTCTGATATTACAGGTTTTAAAACATTGAATAATGAAAACAGGAGAAAACTGACAAGTGCAGGAATGGCTTTTTTTCGACAGAGGTCTGGATATCGTGAGATATCAGTGCGACAACTCTAGCCAACTAATTTAAACATGGTTCAAGAAAATTCAATACACAGGGTAATAATAACAACAATAATTATAATTATAACAGGGACATTCTGACTATTACCTAGTTAGCCGCCACCATATACTATACTGACAATTGCATGTCGTACAAGGCGAATAAGACTTGGCTTTTATAAGCTTTTGCTCAGTTTTTAGGAGTATTTAATTTCCCTTGAAAATTAATGCAGTAACATATCGACATACGATACGTCATACTAAAGAAACAATGCATGTGTTTCTTATATGATTAATGACCTTTCAACATTAAACAAAGCACAGCAACACTGAAGCTCTTAAAAACCATTTCACGAGCTTGAAAATATGTATACCCGACAAGTGCATTAATTCGTGTTGCCCGCACCGTGGATTATTCGAGGTAGGGGCGATATACTGGTAAGGTTCGTCTGGTTTAACTCGAAACATGACCTTCTTAGCGCTACCCCTCCCTGTAACAATGGAGGGGTGAAGGTTTTGTAAACACATTGCCACTGCTATCCACGACTGACTAGTCTTGTCAGACTGCGACAGGTGCTGCAACTAGTGCAGGCCTTGCTTATTTACAAACAGTGCTTTATATTGACAGTGAAATATGGTAATAATGGAAATATGGTATCAAAACCGGTGTTGTACAAGATAATTAAGAGAAACAAAGGTAAGTTCAAAGTGTATACAATCGACTCCATAGCTGAATTAAATGAACATACCTTGTGATACGAATGCTATCGATCTAATATAGGCACAAATCAATGAAGGAGGTAGAAAAGATATAGGCACTGGGGAAAAGGGGGATTCGTTGATATGTTAGGCAATTTCTTCATAAATTTAGAAGTGACTCTACTAAAAATATGTAATGGGCGGTATATCTACCTATACTACCGTTATCTACCAGTAGTCTTTAAAGCACTGCGCTTGAAAGTATTAAAGGGATAGCAAGTAATGCGATGTGGGATTAAGCAGTCGTGTGTTACCCGCGCGAGATATAATGCGTTCTCTCTCTACCCCGTCACTCTCTCCAATTCCCATGTTTCAAGATAAACCAGACAAACTGTACATAGAAGCGATGGTATGTGGGATTAGACAGTCATGGTTTACCTACAACAGCGCGGGCAATAGTGCGCTCTCTCTCTAATTCGTGTTTCAAGATAAACCAGACGAACTGTAAGTGTGGAAAAGAATCAACATACAAAAGGTACGGATAAAATAAGTAACAATTTCTTTTAGAAAGAACGAATGAGGGAAACACAAGCTGAAACAGAATAGGGTGAGAAAAGAATTGGATGGGAAAACTGAGTTAAACACCAGTTTTTGTTTGCTATCAGACATGAAAGAAAAGGAGAAAACATTCGCGGAGCAAAAGAGCCATACGACAGTACTAAGCTAAATGTTTTAATGCTAAAACGAAGGGAGAACCGATGATATCGAGCTTTCAGATAAGAAATGGCTCTCGAGTTTTATCATTTTTGGGGTAATGGCTGACTTAACCTTTGTATAGCGTACGGCAGTTGTCAGGAGCATTTGCATCGCAAAATGCTTGAACTGACGTACCTTATATTAGATGTTGAAATAGAGCAGAATTTAATAAGTGTCAAATTATTTTCAGCCTGCTCTTGAGTTTTCCAAAACGTTGTATGCAAAAAATGCTGGTCGATTCTTTTAATTAACAGAGTGCAAGACAGAAATCCAAGTTAACCGGTATGAGCAAAGTGGAACTATAAAAAGAGCGGTTCATTTTTCTGCATGTGAAGTGGCCTTGTATTACGTCTCCAAAATAACAAACTAAACTTGTTTGGTAGAAAGACGCAAGGGGGGGGGGGAGCAGTTCGTGCCGAGGTTTGTTTACTGTTTCAGAGTTTTCCTTCTCTCTGAGGTTGACTTCTATTATTACTCTCCAACAAGTTTGCATACTGACTTCCTTCGTCTGCTGTATATAGCTTGGGAATAACTGCTGTAATTTCTTAAATAAAAATATTTCCCTTGGCTCCTGAAACTGCAAGCTATATGTAGCTATAATTGCACTCTGCTCCGCAGATTTGACAGTTTCTGTGGAAGCTTCTAGCTTTAGGTTGCTTTGCTTTATATTTATGTGTACATAATGATACAAATAAAAAGTAATTATATACCGCGTCGACTTTAGAAGTTTGTCCACAACATACCAAAAGGAAAATACAAAGGATTTTGAATTTACGAACTAGGATTTTTAATTTCTGCATTTTGTACGCCTAATAACAGATTATTTTCTCTAATTCTCAAACACCCCTTCTTCACCTTATCCACAGTAGTACCACTGACAGTGCAATTATGAGGATTCTCGTTCCTCTATCCCTTAAGGTCGGGCCTGAGGAACTGAAGCTTTGAATCCGATAGAGAACCAGGATGGGTGATCAGCCCAATGCGTGGTGAGGGTGAAGGAAATGGATGATAGTATGAGGGCGAGATGAACGAAATTGGTGGAATGCTGGAGGGGAAACCGGTGGACCAGGAGAAAAGCCATCCCAGCGCGTGCTGTTTACCACAAATTTCACTTTGTAGTCGCCTGGGATTGAACCCGGGCCGCCTTGGTGAGAGCCAAGCGGTCTAACCAATCAGCCCCGGCGCGGCCATTCTCAATCACATTACACTGATAATACACATTTTGGGATCCACATATCTCCCCCCCCCCCCAAAAAAAAGCTTTTTAGAAAAATGTTCCACACGTGTGCGTGTCAGAACATATTAAACTAAACGCAACAAAGTGGGATGAATACCAAATTTCGAATTTACGTCCAGAATCTTTTCAAAGTTATGATAAAGATTTGCACAGTTCGTTTAATTACAAACTGTGCTTTACGCAGAAAATGTTTCATGAAGTTTTAATTTTTTTCAACAAACAGTTCCTGATTAAAATTGAGATGTTGGCATGAAAAATAAAATAAATTTCCAGTCTTCTGTCAGTTACTTGTGGAATCATCTACAAGCTGATTATATTTGCCTAATTTTTATTACTAAAATCACAAGAGAAAAGCCATAAAATCAATATAGAAAAAAAGTAGATGGTATTGTAATGCATAGTTGGTGTCCACAACTATTTACTCCGTAGAATAGGCCGCTTTTACAATGTGTATGTTTATATTCTACAAAATGTGTTTCATCTGAAGGAATATGCTTGTGATTTGTTTCTTCTCTTCTTATTAGAACTTCTGAATTTATTTCTCCAAGATTTTGATGTAAACACTAACAACTATGACAACTGATAATTATTGCAACTGATATTTCTGGAAAAAATACAATGTAAATCATAAACTCGATAGAATAATATAAATGTATGTATGACTTCGTAATTGTTAAAAAAGTCATGTTAACTTTGCTCGCCTTCTAAGAGAAAAAGGAGAAATGCTATAAAATGATATAGAAGGAATAACGTATGATATTTTGGAACCGACTGAAGGAAAAGCTTTAGAAGCAGGGCAGGAATATTCGGAAAACAGAAACTAAAGGCAGTTGCTGAAAAGCAGAGTGCCTATCAGAGTAAAGAGATGTGTATATCCAGAACTCAGGTAGGCCTTTACAGCATTTATCTTCCCACAGGTCAAAGGAAAATAGGTGCATCATGAACTTAAAGTCACCTATGCATAAACTGATGTTTTCCTTTTAGAAAACAAAAATGTTGAAACCCTGCTACTGATATTCGAGAAAAACATCCAACACACTCTGAAAAGAACCTCTGCCTTCATTCCAGCGGTACGTTTCCAAAGGTTATATCAGTGTCTCGATTAAAGGCATTCTTTCAACTATGTGAGCCAAGCGAGTTAATAGTAAAGAGTCCATTCGTCTCAAATCCGCATTCACACTTCCGTCCATTTTATTTTCCCCCTTATAAGTGAAAACATTTATACAAGCAAGCGCACACAAGCGCACTTTCTCACCAATGAGAATTGCTCGGCTAAGGGTAGTTCTTTTTACATCAGTATGAAGTATGGGCGTGAATGTATCCAGATCCAAAAGTAGATTTTACTGTTCAAATGTTTTAGAGGGACGTGAAACCTAGAAACAATATACACTGCCTCTCGCCATTTTTAGAGGATTAAACTTTTATCTTCTCAGCCATCTGTGCAATATATACAGAATGTCCATTAACTCCAGCTTAACTCTCTGGCGTAGCCCTCTGCAAAAGCCTCTTTCTGAGTTTATTAAGAATGCTGTTTGGGAGAAGGATAGAGAGAGAAAGCCAACCCCTACTTGATATGCAATAGTTTTAAATGGAACTGAGTCCTGAGTTTTAGTACTTTCAATTGCAATAGGCATAAAACTGTCTTAGCAGGGGCCTGGATTGCGATGCAGTGCGATAGCGTTCGTGAGCTTCACTTCTTTATATTCTTAAAGACTATTAACAATCAGTTCCTTAATCATTTATCCCGCCTCCGATGTATATATACTATACAGGGTGTTACTGAACTATACTTAAATAATTTGAGCGATTGCAGACGTGACTAATAAAAGCAAGAGATGGCATTGCATGGTCTGCGGCTAAACATCACGCAGTTAATTGAGTTAAACCTAATTGGCATCAGATGCTGATAAGTAGGTATTTAAACAAGATGGGTGAAGTTATTGGTTTAAAATGTCCTTAAAACTCCTTACCGAGTATAGTAATATCGATATTAGTAGCTCGTTATTGGCGTTCTCAAGATTTAATGCCTCAAAGATCTCTCAAATCTTGAATTAATCAACTGCCAATGATTAACTGCCTCTCTGCATTATGCAGCCTACTCCAGTAGTGTTTCTGTAACTCTTCTGGTGGCCCAATCGGTAACGGCGAAAACCGGTTTTCAAAGGCAAATTGTTCGGTTCCTGTATGCTGTTAATTTTTTTTCCTTTGGCTTTTTAATATGTGAATTCTATTAGTAGAAATGGCGAGCTTCGTAATATTTATTAAGAACTGATTTGACAGTGCAATAATACTACTACACGTTCAAGAAGTCCCGACTTCGAATCGCGGTCAGGGTGAGTTACCTGGATAAGGTTTTACCCGGGATTTTCCTTTATCCTCAAAGACGAATGTCAGGTAACAAAGCTCTATGGACCCTGGGCTCATTTGAGCATCATTTCAACCATTTCACTCACCGCCCGATATGACTTGACGTTGGAGGACGTAAATTAAAAAAAAAAAAAATACTACTACACTTTTTCCAAGGTCGCCTCAAGTCCCTGGTGTATGAAACACCTATTACCTCAGAAGGAGACCTAACTGCCCGAATAATAGCAGCATGTCAAGTTATTCGACAAACAAGGAATTTTGGACAGAGTAGGTTAGTCGTTCCTTCACCGCAGTCAACTTTGCATTCAAAACGCAGGTTTACATTTCGAGCAATTTCCATAAACCTGATGTAAAGAATTGTATTTTATTTTATTTTATGTAAGTTCGTTCATCCTTTAAACAATATCCTATTTTCAGAGAAATGCATGTTTCGAGATACATGACCCCCAAAAGTAATATGTAATAACATTTTCATTAGGACATTCATACTTGTGTAAGTAGCTGTTTCAGCTTCTGGTGAAGATTTAAGGAAATTCCTTTGTACTAACTACTCTTTGCACAGTAAAATGCATTGCTTCTAAGTTCTCAGAAACTGCTATAACGATTATACAAATATAACTATTTATAACAAAAAAACTTCACTTATCTTAAGAAAAATAATGTGGACTTTTTTTATTAGTTGAATTAGTTGAAGTTGAAATCGATTCCACGAACCGTTGTTTGCGTCGTCAGTCAGAAAAAAAAACACATTCATCCTTAAGGAAGTTGCTATGTTACGTTTTTCCAGTATTACCAATCTGAAAACGAAACAAACTTAAGAACAGAATCGACTGCTGGTATTTCAAAATTCATTCCATGATGTTTATTTTTTAAAATAAATATTTTTCCCAAACCATTAAATTTATTGGGACATTTAATTGTTTTAATGATTTAACTTCAGGATTTATATTATGGTTAAATGGCCAAAAATGATCTGCTACGGCCGATTTATCAGTTTGTTTATACTTAATGTTACGAAAATGTTCTTTCGTTCTGGTTTCCAAATTACATTGCGTCTTACTAATGTAAACCTGATCACAATCTAAACAATTAAATTGATAAATACCAGATTTTTTTTTTTATTAAAAGGAACATCTTTATTAGAGAAACATAGCATTAAAAATTTACATTTCTCTAAAAAAAATGAAATTCCTAATAATAAAAAAACATCTGATATTTATAGATTTAATTGTTTAGATTGTGATCAGGTTGACATTGGTAAGATGAAACGTAATTTGGAAACCAGAACAGTATAAACAGACATAAATCGACCGTAGATCATTTTTGTTCATTTAACCATGATATAAATCCAGAAGTTAAATTATTAAAACAATTAAATGCTCCGATAGATTTAATAGTTAAGGAAAAATATTTATTTTAAAAAATAAACATCGCGTAATGAATTTTGAAATACCAGCAGTTGATTCTGTTCTTAAGTTTGTTTCGTTTTCAGATTTTGGTAATACTGAAAAAACATAATAACGTAGTAACTTCCTTAACAACGAATGTGTTTTCTCTGACTGACGACGCAAACAAGGGTTCGTGAAATCGAAACCAACTTCAACTAATAAGAAAAATCGACATCATTTTTCTTAAGATAAGTGAAGTTTTTTGTTACAAATAGTTATATTTGTATAATCGTTATTGCTTCACTGAAACTAGCTTCATTTTCTACGTAATTAATTGCTATAACGATGTTGATTAACACCTAATTAAGATATTAATGCGAGAAATTAAATACCCATGTATCTTGAATTGTTTGTGTAATCCGGGATACCTTATACTGATTGATTTTTCTAAAGTTTTGAAAAACTAAGAAATCGCGAGGAACTACAGCTATTATTTTGTTATTTTGAATGCTGCACAATACATGGTCTTTAGAACAGTACACATTAATTTATTACCTAATGTGTCGTCCTTAAAGCAAGATGCAAAACCTCAATATTTTGTTCACTGCCAATATGGTTACATTATAAGATGTTACTATCACAACAAAAACATATTACACCGAAAGTGTTCATCTTTTCAAATAGCCTAATTATGTTAATTCTAATTGCACATGTTTTATGTATCTAAGCACACTGCTTAATTTAAAACTATTCCAACGTAAGAAAGTCCTTGGATAATCTGTGTTTAAAAAACTGTATATTATACAATAGAAATGTTTGACTGAGAAGAGAAGTTCAGCAAGTGCTCACATCGGGTTAAACGTTATAGCACATATTTGAACACGGGTATTAATCTTTCCACTTCGATGAGAAAAATGATAATAATAGCTTATAGCCAATGTTCTACTTAGGACTCAAAGTCCATAAATGTTTCTGTCCAGTGAAGGAGTACACCTGGGAAAGGTTAGAGGAGTGCATAGTAGTATAATAGGCGTGGTCTCGAGTCCCTGTCACCTAACCCAACCGATACTGATTACTGGCGGATCAGCAAGATTCGACTAAGAACTCTCATTTCTTTAGAGGTATTGGATTGGTTTGGATTACGGTACAGAGAGCATTCGGCACTGCGACCAATCTTGATCTACTGTATCTGTGCCCCAAATGGAGCGTCCACGGAACATTCTCGGGAGAAAAGATGAGGCGAGAGGAGACCTAGGGGGGCCGTCCCAAGTAGTCTTGACAGTGCAGAGGGCAGGATCCCTACACTTTGCTAGATGTAAACTTCCCGGCAGGGCAGCACAACCGCCAGCTCACCCGACTGCGGTTCGGAAACGGCCGCACCAGACGACACGGAAATAGGAGACCACCTACCGGAGTAGTAAGCTTCACTCAGAGCATATCATTCTGACTTGGACCGCCGAGACATGAAAAATGATGGGGCATGAAGGGATAGGAAATTCAAGGGATATAATTAACCTACCCAGCATTCGCCTAGCATTCCAAGTCCTCGCAAAAAAAAAAAAAAAAAAAAAAAAAAAAAGATGGGTCTGGTAGGTTGGCCACGGCAAGAGAACCCAGACCGGCCGAATGCGGCCCCCCGGCGAAATCGCTAGGAAGATCCCGCTGTCTCTTTAGAGGTGTATTGAAAGATAGCTTATCGCTTTTCAAAACTAATATACGACGCCACCAGGAATTCAATCTGTTGGGTTCTGAGAAATTTCAATAAAATATGTGTATTATATTTAAATAAATTAAAATAATAACTTAATCTATATTTAAATAACATTCTACCTAATCACAGACCTAATAATGTAACAAAAATTGATGCTATTACCGCCATTCCATTTTTTTCATCCGATCGCGTATGTCGTCTGCCTTAGCAAGCGAGATCTTGAAGGTAACCGGGCGTATGGAAAATAATTGATAAAATTGTTTACGGAATTTCAACCAATGATTGATTTAACGCCTTCACGTCGTATTTAAACAAGAAAGACGTGAACGCCGCCATCAGAGATAAGTATATTCAGCGACGAGCGGATATTGCCTTGACAGGCTGACTGCAGCATCCAACTACGTTGGAGAAGATACTACATAGCCTCATTGCTCATTCATAGTTTTTGCAAACACAATTTCTTATCTTTATAAACAATCTCACAAAACTAGGTAACGCTCAACCAAGCTTAAACGAGTAGACAGCGAGGGCAGATGCTATTGACCGTCCTAGAAACCTGCATAGGTATGTGGGAAGTTGAGGGTCTTATGGGTTCTGATCAAAACATAGGTAGATCGGTTTAATAACTTTCTTAAATCAATGAGGATTACGTGTCAATTTCAGTTTAGGCAGCACAAGATTTTGAAGTTTAACACATATCACCTAATTACTATATGCAGTCATATTCACCTTCAGTGACAGCGCTGCATTGCTTATATTGTTTATTCGACGAGCGAAGTACCCGGTAGTTAAATTATAATAGAACCCACTCAGGGACCTTTTCTCCTGCGCGAGACGGCCGGAGAATTATCGCCAGCTGAGGCGGACTAGATTCCCTCCTTATAATAGATACTGGAAATGTTGACCGCTTGCTCTCAAACAGGCACCGTATCTCGTTTAAATATCCTCGCTCATTCTCCAAACCTGCTCAAAGGCAGTTATTCTTGTAATTTCTTGCACAATATTTTCCCCAAGATCTTTTACTGTATGAGAATTGGAACGGTACACTTTGTCTTTTAAAGAACCCAATATATACAAGTCACACATCGTTAAGTCAGGAGAACGAGGAGGCCACAAATCAACACTAATTATCCTGCCCTTAAACAACCCACTTACTGCCTTTAATGATTCGGTATCCTGTATGCTGTTGCAGAATCTTGCTGGAACCAACTATACGATTTCTCTTCTCACAACCGACTGAAAAAATGGCTTCAGAATAAACCGCTGATGTCGCTCTGCATTTATGAATCTCATCAAAGAATATGGACGTCATTATTCTTCTAGCAATTATCGCACACCACTACAATTTTTTGTGATAACGAGGCATTTCATCCGGTAGCACAGGTTTTTCTGAAGCCCAGTAACGACTGCTGTAAGTATTTAAACGTCCAGTTATATATAAAACAAACGCTGTAAGTCAATGAAACCCCTTTCTACAGATTGGAAAAACCACTTACAATAATTCACACGTTTAGCGGGATCATTCGGTTTTAATGTTTGCACAAGTGTGCAACATTAGGGCTTCAGTTTCAACAGAAGTACCTATGCTCATAGACTACGGGAACTTACGGAAAACGTTGTGCAAGGAATCACAAGAATACCTGCTGCTGAGCGTCCGAGAAACAGAATATTTACACGGCATATGCTGCCTGTTTGAGAGCAGCTCAACTTATCCAGCATCTACTACAAAGGAAGGATTCTAGTTCGCCTCTATCGGCCTAAGTTCCCCGGCAGCGAGTGGGTTCGATTATAATTTAACTACCCTGTATTAGTATCATGGCGTATAGTACGTGACGAGACACAAAGCACTTGGGAGCTCGCATCCGATATGAAAACTTAACCAATTCTTATACACGAATGCAAATTACCATAGCAGCCGCCCATTTATCACTGGACACAAAGGGATTTTGAGTCCTTCTTCTTGGTCTTTGTCACAATGTTCTATCGCGTTATATATAATTTATAGTGACTGCCGATGCATGACACATTGCTGTCCAGAAGCATGATTACATGTGAACAGAGTGTACATACACTGACTTGATGGCATGTGCGATAGACTTGTATAAAAACTCTTGTTTCAAATTCCTTTCTATATGCTTCCACGTTTTTCCATGTAGATTGCAGGTTTCTTTAAGAATTAATTTCTAAGTATTACAGCCAGAACCAAATATATAAAACTGAACTGTTACTGGACTTAATGGCCTAACAGGTTACCCGACATTTATCTTTAGTAGTGTACGTTGGCGCTTCAGATAGCACTATATTTACCTATCCGTGAGTGACGATGGTCGCTGCTGTTTGTATTCTTTGATTGGCAACAATTTGAGTGTACTCAACTTAAAGCCAACTGCTTCAAAAACATAAGTAGCTTATTCTTTATCCCTCTTACGGGCACATCTGATAAAAAGCTTTAAGCCGCAAGTGTAATAATCTCAGCATAAGTTAATGAATATCTGATGCTAATATAAGGAAACAACCACTCCAACTATTCATGTGTACTTTCCTATATATGACAATTTATTCCTCGTCCAATATCTAGGAAAACTCAAATGAAAAATACGAGCATAGAAACACCATTAACATACAGAGTTCCCAATTATCATCTTCGTTTTCTTATTACCGACATTCGCATAGCTTTGTCATTTTCAATTGCGTACATGCTCTTGTTGAAGTTTGTTTTTAATCTTTACTGCCCCATTACCAATTAGCTCATATCGAACAATTGATGAACTGGGTAAAATGATGCTCATGTAAGCCCGGGTATTTAGACTTTAGTTACCCGACCTTTTCATTTCAGGATAAGAGAAAGCCGTGAAAAAAGTAACTTATCCTAACCGAGATTCGAACTCGGGATTTACTTGCCACTGCACCATACAGATGCAAACAATCAATTATATTATTACTATTATTATTACTATTATTATAATATTATTATTACTATTATAGTATTATTACTATTATTGTCAGCACGTGTTAATTGCCTTTTATTCGTGGATAAATCTTATTCACGTTAATTAATCTCATTCGAGGCCGTGAGTTTTACCAGAAAACCGCATTACCTCTTGTTGGATTAACTACGATATAATTTACTCCCAATACGATTCTTAAACCTATTCGTAACATCTAAACGTTCGAGTCAGATTACTGTAGATAACCTCTCAACATAGATGAAAAGTATTATGATATAAATGTAAATTAACTTCAAAATTATGTTGAATAATATACATAAATCCGGTTACTATACTATACAAGAGAACTTGACAAATTACGGATCTAAAACTAAAGTGTATTATATTTTTATTTTTATTGATCACTCTGCAAATGCACCAGAGTTTAAATATGAAAAAGGTTTCACTCATTTTAACACTTCCCTTCTACCGTGTGTAAACTCACAGAGAAGTCCCAAGTGAAATTTAATTTCTCTGCCTAGGGATACACTTTTATGTCCAATTTTTCAGCTCTTTGTTCCACTCTCGAGCTCTGATATTTAATTTTAACCTAGTCGAAAAATAATTTCTCAGCGATTTTTATTTACATTTGTAAAAGGAGTATTAACACATGCATGTGCCACGATAAAGGAATTAGCCTCCTTGTTTTGCAGGCTAAGCAGCAACACCGCGATAGAAGGATGAGGAATTACGCGAGCTCCATTACTGCAAGTTACAATTATACTGTCAGTGTCTGAAGGATAATCCTTGATTGTGTGTCACGTATATGTGGAGTAGCCAGACGATACGTGACACAACATTAATTGCTACGCCATGTTCTGGCGTTTAGCGATTCGTCAGTGCCACAAGACTAACGGTATAATGGACAACTATTTTGTCATCCCAGACAGCATTATGTCCTAATTCTTATACATATTATCCTTACAAAGGGAGATGGCTCTGCACTAACGTATGAGACACGCCCGGTTCGATTTCAGTTGACCCCACTATGAGCTTGGGTTATTCGAGCTTCCCCCTGGTTTCCCTTTCAAACATTTCAGTGTTTCCCATTTCCTTCTCATCTTCTGGTATAGTTCTAAGTTTCGAGCCTATGGCAGTGTCGGAAAAATGCCAATATGCTTGCTAAGACGAAAAAGTGGTCCCCGCGGACACATGAGGGGTGCTTGGCACCTCCCTCTCTCGGGAGGTCTTCGAGCCCGAAATTATTAGGGCTTTCTGGGTTTCTGTGACCCGTCTGCCTGCAGTACGTAGCCTTCTGTGGTTCATTAATTTTATTCCTTCCTCCTAGTGTATGGAGTTGCAAGGGATTTCTATAGGTCTAAGGGAACGACTGTCCCCCTTCCAAGTTTAAACTATTGTCACAGACTCTATTGTTGACTCAAGTAGGTGACGTCACTCCCTCCCCTCCTCTATGACTAGATGAATAATCTTTAAGCAAGAGACTTTCTCTCTGTAACTGCCAACTGAATGAACAACATGTATCTGTAGGCAGCTCCGCTTCTGTGCAGGTAAACGGCCGTTATGGCCGCCTTTGTAAATCTGTTTGTTGTAGTAAATATTCTTAAGTGAATTCCACTTTTAATTAGCTTTACCCTATCTTTTTACCAATAAACCATTATAGAAAAGATCCCATCCTCTCGCTAAAGCATGTAGTTCTGCTCTGAGTGTTTGCTCCCGAGTGTTCGACCTCACCACGTGATTCTTAATTATTCACAAAGTAAGAACAGGTCGTCACAATATAACCTATAAATTCGCCCTAAAACTACTTGTAAGAGCAGATTGTAGATAATTAAACATCTTAATGTACGATCAGAGATCTTCGCATTAAAATGTAATGAAATGTGTAGTGTTTAACGTCCGCTTTTACTACATACGGCACCGCAGGCGATGACATGATATATGAAATGAAGATGGAGCACCGGTGGAATGGGGGAAACCAGAGATCCCGGAGAAAACCCGCCCCAGCGCCGTGTTGTCCACCACAAATCTCACTTTGCGGTCGCCTGGGATCGAGCCCGGGCCGCCTTGGTGAGAGCCAAGCGGCCTAACCACTGAGCCACGGCGCGGCCGATCTTCGCGTCAGAGAATACGTGTAATCATAGAAACTAAAGTTTACAAATTCCATAGCAAACCCACCTAATAGGCAAAATTCCTGTCATTTGTGTACGCTACTTGTCACCGCTTTCTGCATTATTCCACCCACAGGAATTCATCCAATATGCATTGATAAAGGAATGTTATCCTCTCGTCTACTCCGTTCATAATTAAGTAGTTAATTATATTAATACTCTCAAAACATGCAATTGTGCAAAACGATTGTACCTATATTTATAAGGTGTCTCACACCTCGATTCTTTAACAGTAGGTATACTATTGAGATACAAGTGCGGTAGGTACATTATCGGAGAACTAGAAAGAGTTTGAAAACAAGAACGAGATCGTGTATGTCCTACTTCCCAGATTCTCCAGTTAACTAAACACATGTGTACTGCATACTATTTTCCGACAATAGTGTATAATACAAAAAGTGCTTACAGGAAAATGAAATTAATAATTTATTAACAACTGTTGCACATGGTGTTTACAACAGGAAGGTTATTAAACATTAAGCTTTGAGGCAATTGATATTTGCGGTAATTTGATTATCCATCGCAAAAATAACCGTAGCTTCCTGCCCAAATTTTGCTGCATGAATTACATCTTAAGTAAATATTGACAAATAAAAAGGAAATAAACATCTACTTCTTAGAATTGTGTAGTAAAATGTTGCTGTCAATTAAGATTATTTTTCACATTTGCAATCATTAATGTTTCAAAGCTTATGTGAATTTAAAATGGTTCTTAATATATTTGTATGCATTGTTTACTTCCAGAAACACTGCTATATATTAAAAGGAATATCTTAAAGGAAGTAAAGTTGTGATTCCATACACTTTTTTTTTTCATTTATATCTCGCTTTTGACTGCAATGATCCTATCGGCGGCCATTCTCCTCTGGAACATATTGCGATGGTGTTATTTCGTGGACATTGGCTCGGTGGTACTTTGGATTTCTTTTTTAATCAGTGTATCACGCACACATTTGCACTCTTATACTTCCAGTCTCTGGGGAAGATGGGGAAGTCTTTATTGGAGAAAAATCACCACCCCCAGCCGGGAATTGAACCCGGGACCCCTCGCACGGCAGGCAGGTGCTCTATTGACTGAGCTACGAGGCCAGTCACATACACGTTTTACCAGCATTTGATTAATATGTTTTAATGCTGCGTAGGCAATATACTAATGGAAGCCAACTTTTAGATAGGTTTGAATGAAGACGTTGGCTGGTGACGTCAGGCGCACTTGCGGTAAAGTAGCACTGCTTTTGAATAAGTACATGATATTTCCGAGAAATATGTTTTCATGGAGAGTGCATAATCCTACAAATCCAGCAAGTCCCTACAGTTACCGATGGCAAAGGTTCTCTCACAAGTTTGGTTGGTCTCCAAACTTATAATCCAATATAATCTTAGTTAACACTGTCGACAACTGTTGTAGTTTGTCTTTAACATCTTAATTGGTGCAATGATAATTAGTTTGGAACAGTTTAATATTAGCAGAACTCTCACCTCTGGTCGTAGATCATCGTGTTACATCTTCTGCCATCGTACATTCATCTCCTGCCTCCAAACCTAAACTTTTTGCTATCTCTTACTCCTCTCATATCTCTCACGTTCTCCATCTTCCATCTATTCCTATTCCAATCCCACTTCCCATTCTCTCTTTATTCGCTTGTTGATAAGCTCAAGCAATCAAGCACACGTAACTTAGTGCACAAAAATATAGACATTCTATGTAACAAGTTCGCCGTAAACATATTAAAAAATTCCAAAAAGTATAGACGAGCCTATTGCTCAGTTGCATGCTGGACAGAATTTAATGCTTTCTGAAAATGATAAATTTTGTTTTGTTAAATCAGCAAAAACTGTTGCTCTTTTTACTTGTTCAGACAATACGCAGTTGTTGTGCAGTGTAAAATCATGCTTTGGAGATGGGATATTTTCATATTCACCTAAACGCTGTACACCATTCGTGTACATATATGTATTGGGCTATTACGTGCTAGTAATATTCGCTTTTTAGTGACTGGATAGTTACATTTTCAGTTTAGTTCCACGAATACAATTGGAAACATACTATGTACGTTATAATCCTCGTGCTATAAATACAAGCTCAGCGTTATGCAATATTCTGAAGGCAGAAAAAAGTGTGCGGCAATGCCATTCCTCACTACACTGTAGCAGTTATGAACGATCATAAACAACTTCCGTGCTGCGAGGATGTGCATTTTTTCCCCCTGGTGGAAACCAGTCAACTCTCTCACTGTAATGAATTAGCTGCATAAATGTTATTGCTGTGACCTACTACTACACCGAGGATCTATGTAGCTATTATCTCGTGTTATTTTTATTTGTTTTTGCAAACTGCTTCCCTATAGTGTTGATCGTATAAAACGGATTTTCGTATACCGTCAACCTTTATGACAGACTGGCCTGAAAGTCAAAGCAGCACAATTTTATAAAAATGTATGCGGAAAACAACGTTCATCGTAAATGGAATCATATTCGTTTGAATACAGCGTGATGTACTTTTACACAGGAAAAAAAGGAAATATCCGAATCATTCTCAAGTTGTGTACAAGGAAATTTAACATTTATAATTTTATGAGTAGTTGGTATTTTGCATATGAAATATTACTCACTCAGATGTTGTGTAGAACTTCTTATCCTGGAACGTTTTTGACTTAGATCTCACCGAGTAATCTTAGTAATCTGAGACTGAGTAAATCTTTAATATGCAAAATGTCTACTACTCATAAAATTATAAATGAAATCTCTCACTTTAAACATTTGTTGGTATTAGAAAAAATTGACATTAGCTTTTCATTTAATGATTAAAATTGCACTAACGTATTATCTGATCTACTCTGGATGTTTGAAATTGTACCTATAAGATGTACTTAAAATAAGGATCCTCCTCATTAATGACTACGAATAATAAAGGAATACTATCTTGTTTGTTAATAAGGGTTGATGTCTAAAATTCTCACATCGACCCGCCTCGATGGTGTGGTGACAGCGTTGTCTGTCATACATTCATTAGCTCCTTAGTTCTTACTTGGTTAGGTAGTAACCCGGCTAAGGTTTCTTTTCTGTGGATCTTCCCTTATTCTGAGAAGACGATCACCTGAAACTTGTCCCTGGTTCATTTGAGTATCATACCAACCATCGTCCGATATGATCTAGTAAATTAAATGCTTCATCTTAATGATGAAGCCCAAATAACAGTTCCTTAATTTTAAGTACTTTTTGTGGCACGACGTGATAAGTGTGTCCCATTGGATCGGGAGGAGTTTTAGATAGTGTGTAGCCCCCTCTCTTACTGCATACGGATCTGCAGGCGCTGGCAGCTGATAAAGTCATAATTACAACACCTACATGCAACACAGTGATATTTGGGAAAGAAAAAATTCCGGGCCTAAGTTTAGGAAATTTCCAGAACTTCTGTCAGTTTTGAGGACAGGAAAACCTGAAAAACTGTCAGACAGCGAGACGGTTCTGACAGAATTTGAACGTCGAAACTCTCGTTCACGAGCTTCCTTCGGAAGGTAAGTCAAGTCCGTGATCCCGTGCCGTAGAACGGGAACCTCAAAGAACCTTCAAGCCTAACTAAACAGGGCTCTGAGACAATTAAGTGGCCCTTCACGCATAATATAAAATGGGGCCTTGAGAACCACAGCTGTTAAAGAACGACCATAAATAAAATCTTAATTTCGAATTCTGAGTCACGTACCTTATCGACTTGGATCACGTGTCGATGTGGGAAGGTTACTTGAAGCGTTTAATGCTACCAAGCCTTTATGTAATAGTAATATTATATTTAAAGCTAAAATGTTAACAAAAGAATTAAGAATAATTTCTATTTTTACCAGTTTAACATTGGAGTAAGTCCTGTTATTTAAGTCTGCAGTTTGACAGATGCCACGAGTTTCTCAAACGAGTAAATGTCAGTATTAGGTACAACCAAGATCAATTTATTTCTTCAGTATAAAGTTTCTTTTAAAAAATCAAGGTATAACGACCTTAAGGAAGGGTGAAATGCCCTTTATGCCCTGCCATTTCTCTTTCATTTGAGAATCTCTCATTACAGGCAAGACTATAAGTAAATATTACAACCGGAAACAAACTTTCTTTTAATGAAGAACGAGCGTTGGCAAGCACGAGTAACTGGTATTAGTCGCATGTGCACTGTGCTTGGTTAAAAATACAATTGTTCGTTGCTTCCTATGTCATTGTGATAATATTCATATTAGACCGTTTTACGCTCTCTTTTTCTCCCTCTCTATCTCTACCTCATATCTATGGTAGATGGGTAGTGAAGAAAGCACATTCATCCACAAAAATCTATAGATATTTCAACGGAAACACACATTGCGATTGTATGCCAAAAGAGTAAAAGCGAGAGAACATTAATTGAGAAACTAATGTTCGGATAAACATCAAGGCTAAGTTATGATCTCGGCAAGTTCTAAAAATGTGAGACCAAGACCTTCGTGCATGTCCCAAACTATGCTCTAGAGGGCAAACGTCTGATTTTCTTAAAAACGGATCTATGAATTAAAATCCTATTCACTCGCACGAGAATTCTAACACTATCCTTTCTTAAAGTTAAATCCATCTCTACACCTAATTTCTTTTTATACTAAAGACACAACAGCGTTTCTATTTAAATAGCTGTTTCAACTGTTTTCGCGATTTATACTACAGGGCAGTGTTTGTTTTTCCCTGTTAAAACGTTCGACAGTTGAGTAAACAATAAAGCAAACAAACAAAAACTGAAATTGGATAGCAAAACACAATTTTTTTCAGGAACGCACGGTTAGAATCTCTATCTTTCTGACCAAACCAAAATCCATTTAAGCTGTAACCAAAATGTACAAAAGTAATGGAATGCAGCTGAGGTGAATGTGAAAAATATTGACTGTGTACAAAAGGACAGCCTCTGCGTTCTTTATTTTACTTTTATCTTTAGGGTGGAGCGCACACGGAGGGTTGAAAACAGGTTTACTTTGGCCTAATGGTGTTGTGGGTTGGTTCCAAAAGGAATAGGAAGAAACAGACTTCTTTGCGGTCTTTCTGGCCTTGCTAGAAAAAGGCAAAACCAACACTCGAGCTAAAATCAATATTTTCTGCACCAGCTCTTTTTTGCCTCGCCCTGGCCAATATTAAGCGTTTGCGCTCACATTATTCTGCTTCGTAACCATTCATGAATTCGCGCATTATCTTTCCGCCGTGGTATTCTACGGAGTAAGCGTAATCAAACATACGAAACACTGAAGAGCTGCCTCGATCCATTCCACCCTTGTGTTAAGAACTTGCAAGCTTCTGCTGTTTGCATCAAGGATCAGCGAGGTCATTTCAGTTCAACTTGCCGAATTGATATTCATCCTTCTAGTCGGCAAGCTAAACAGGGGTAATGCATAGAAATGTCAACTAAACACACCTCCCTCCATATCTACGCTTACCTCTGAGCTAAATCTCTAATAAAGTGCTAGGATGGGATGGTTGGCACATGGAACTCCTCCAAAAATTGAGTGTTATGGATCTCGACGTTCTCTTTCCCTTGTTCTATCGGAACATATCCTTATAAATTTCAGAAGATACCATTTTGATGCATTTTCCTTTCACTCTGAATATTATTGAGGTAAAAGTAAGTCCTAAGCGACAGAGTATTTGATCAATACGGAATATATCTGAATCAAAACTGTATTAACCCTACGTCGGAGCGCCTTAATTTTAGGCGCCAATAACGTGGTAACTACTTTTATTGATTTTTGTGAACGTATTTCATTATATTTAAAAAGGTTCATTCAATTATTTTTTATTTTCGTTTTTAATCCATATAATACTAATGGAAGATTAACACTAACATAGCGTAGTACTAACAAAAAGGCCGCAGATGTTAAAATGTAGTATGAAAGAGTAAAACAATTCATTATATCAAAATAAAACATATAAACAATTTTACTTATTATAACACATGCTAGCTCTTTTTCTCCTTTACCTTCCCCTGTTTTCCTATTTTACGCTATATTTTTCCAACTCCAAACTCACAAAGCATTCGTGGAATATCATTCTACGGTGTTCCAAACAATTATACGTTTTGCACTTCGTATAGGTTATGTGAACTTGTTTTACGTGTAACTGTGGGTTCATGATGTTCTGCCCAATTTGCATTTCCATCTCTTCCTAACTAGAATAAGGCACCTCAAATAATAGGTTCGTCTTCTATGTCACGTTCCTCTATGCCAGAATTTTCTTCTATTTTTGCAGGTAGAAAATCATGTGCATTTGTATTAAGTCGTCTTGAGACTGTTCATCTAGTTGCCCTACATCGACACCGTTGCTCTATAGTAAACTGACAGCCAATTCTAAGACATTTGGTTTGCTTAGACCATCTATCTTGCGCATTCCAGACATTGTAGAAAGAACGGACGGGTTAGGTCGCGTGGCCTCCAGGGGCTGCAAATGTCGGAATTCGCTGTACGTGTAACTCCAATTGCAACGACTTACCAAACACCAGCAATACGTTGTAAGCCTAGGAGGTAATGAAACAGCTGGCGTTTAAAAGTAAAAAACCTAAAAGTCGTGATAGAAAAACGGAGGCTGGAGCTTTCTGGATGCACCGCGACCGACGGAGGATTAAACATCCATTTACATTCATTGGTCCAGAAGACGCCATTCAATCGATAGTAATCTTAACACGTTCTGCGCAGGTTAACATTGACATTTAGCACATTTTATTCCCATGACTCGTTGACAGGTAATAGATAATTTCCTTTCTATTATGTTCACCACTTATTGGCAAAATCGAATCTGCAAAACGCACCTACCAGCACACAGAATACAAAACTACACCAGAATGAATGTACTCGTACATCGAAAGGCAGAGGTATTGGCACTTCAAATGACTTCGAAGTCTCGTTTCACGGTCCCTGCCTTAGCCTGCAACACCTGTCATGATAGCAATCATCTTGAAACATAAGAAAAGTTAGTAATGCATACCACTACATTTTCTGCTGCTCTACAATTACATTCACATTATATAATGTGAGCAGAGCGTCATTCTGTTCTGAATTTGTTATTCTGTTAGAATGTAAGTCCTCTAAAACAAAATATACTTTACAAGTACCAACGTGGAGCTTTCTAATATTGAACGTATTAGTACTTCACAATACAGCCATCTATTTAATTTTAATATATCAAGAAGGTCTAGTATTCTATGCTAATCTAGACGACCAATTCCGTTGAGGTCCGAATTTTTACAGAGGGCGGCAGCACAACATTCAACTAAAATTCAAAACAAAATGTAATACTTCAGGGTGCCCTTATGCTTAAACAAAAACGTATAGAAATCGTTCCCTTTGTTTTAAGGCTACTCTTAATTGCGGACAAGAGAAAAGCTGTAAGTGTTGCGTAAAGGAAAAAAAAAAACACCCACAGTTTAGTTAATTAGGCGCCAATTCCCTCAATTCGAATACAAAATACAAGTTAAGATTTTAAATATAACTAGAGTTGATTTTACTCCCAGTGAGTAAACACAAAAACAGTTTGAAAACGCAGAATCTTAAAAACGTGAGCTCTTAAGGTTCAGAGTAATCTCTGATACATTTACCGTTATTTCCGACATTTTCTGTGCGCATAACACATCCTCTGAAATACAAATAAAATCAATTAATGATGTCCGTGGAAAACTTTAGCTTTAATTTCACTTTGTATTAGCAATATTTGAAGTGTCATTGATGAGCTAAACAAAGCTATAAAGTGTGAACCTAAATTCAAATACATCGATATAATTTATTTTAATTGGGCTATTAATATCGTAGCGCTAGGGGTCCCGGGTTCGATTCCCGGCAGTGGTAGTGGGGATTTTTTCCGAGCAAGATAATTGCTCATCTTCCCCAGAGTTTGGAAGTATGAATGAGAGTGCGAATGTGTGCGTGATCTAATGATTAAAACCCAGCGAATACGAGTCCTTCGATATGTTTCAAAGGAGAACGGTCGCCGATATGACCATTGGAGTCAAATGGAACAAATAATAAAAAAAAATAATAATAATGCAGCTCTCATTTTCTACAGTCTGATATTTCAACTGTCTGGAGATCCTTTACAGGGAGGTTCCGAAACGAAGTATCATGGAAACAGATATGTTAATAATTTAAGCATTTTTATTCAGACTGGAATGTTGAACACATGCCTAATCTGTCTGCTCTATTTTCCGACCACTGCTCGTTTCTCATCGGGGTTGAAAAATGGCGAAATAAAATCGCTTTTGGCAGGCAGTAGTATGACCTCACATTACGGAAAATCGAATGACCCAGACGGCCAATGGAAAGGCGTAATGACCTAGCATTTATTTCGTCGCTGGCAACGCTTCGTTCCTGTCTCGTGAAGTGACAAAACCGCCCTTGTTCTCCCTGTCTTGCAAATAAATAGAAAACCCTGAAGTTGAATAATTGTTAACGTTGTATGCCCCAGGAAGCCTTAAACGAGGGTGAAAACTCCAGGTTTGATAAAACACACACAAATACCTACACGCGAAAACCACTGAAATTTAGAACCATCCTTGCTGAAATTCAGTATTAATAGTGCATAAAAATTTAATCATTCATCTCCTGAGATACCCTTTCTCGATATGAATTACGGACGCTAGTAATACAGGCTCGACTGACATGTTTTGAATGTGCGAGTCAGGACCACAGCATCCCATATAAGCTATAGTGCACATTTTTTAATTTCAATATGACCTCTGGAAGGAAATTATGAACGGGAGGCACCGAAGGGTGGCCAGATGTGATATAACAAGGGCACAGTCCCTTAGCAGCTTCAGCATGCCAAGTCTTGACGTCGACAAGCCTATTCTTAGACACCCACAATTAAAATCAAGGAAAGAGGAACCAGGAGTTCCGCAAAGCCCAGGAAGAAATCTTTCCAAAGCGCAAACTCCACCGAACTGAACACAAGTGCCGTTGGTTGGCACTAGAGTCCTTAAACAGACACGGTGAACAGATTAAAGGAAATAATGGAAAGAAACTGGTGTCAGTAGGGGAAACCACCCCCCAAAATACGTCTTTCAATCCGGGAAACCACGAAAAAAATAGACAATGGCTGGCCCAACTGAAATGGGGTCCGGTATCTCCCACATGCAAGTTCACACCTTGCCGCGGAGCCGTTTCCTGGTTTTGAAAAGGTACCCTGGTTAATCTAAGCATGCAGTTATCACTTTTAAAACCCTTGTAGAGTATAATGGATATTGAATATTTAGAAGCAAAAAAAAAAAAAAAAAAAAAAAAAAAAAAAAACGTCAGTGAATTCTCTTATGTCAAACAAGGGTAGATCTCTTTGGTGCGTGTTATAAAGTGACCCGATAAGGGTCCAATACTTCATTTAGCCCACTCTAGAAGCAGAGTAATTTTCATACTTGTAGCTGTTGATCACTTGAGGGACACGTTAGATGATGAATCATCCGCCAAATATATCGCAATTCCACTCTCCCTACTTCTAAAATACCGAAATAGGCAAATCCTACAGATAATGTACAAATGAAAATGAATAACAACTAAAACACTAGAGAATCAGGTACGCCAACTTGTTGCACGCAGAAACATTTTCTGTTTTTTCCTCCTCCATAGTGTGTTGTGGATGGTTTAACTTTATTGAGAGACACTGCTAATACGGAGTACAATAGACGCTCCCTGGACGTTAGGCAAACCGAAGAAGAATATAGGGAATGAGTTAAACCTCATGTCCCTTCCAATATCACCACTGGAATAATGGAATATACGCTTTTTCTTCTTGAGGAAGTAGAATCCCATAATACAAATCATTGAAGTGTTCTTGCACCTAGAGAAAAACAAGGTTTGATGTTTGTCTCTCTTTTTTTTAATTGAAGTCCTTCGAGGTGAAGTCATGTTGGATGATGAATAAAATGGGTGAAATGATGCCGAAATAAGCCCAGGGTCCATAGAGCTTAGAGTTATAAGACACTGATCTTTCAGGATAAAGCTCCGGTAAAATTTTAGCCAGATAACTTCATCTTGGCCGAGATTCGCCTTCGGGACCTCTTGAACCTGCGGTAATACACGCTACCACTTACAGTGCAGAGGTAGGTATGATAAAGCGATTATGTAATATCGGAAGATGAACGAAATGTGCAAAACAAGGTTAAGTAAGCCCGGAGTTCATAAAAATTATGGCTACCCGACATTTGTCTCGGGGAAAGGAAACCTCCAGCAAAAAGCATATCCAGATAATTCACTCTAACCGAGATTTGAACAAGTCTTTTGAATTTGCTGTAGACATACTTCTCCCACACCACAAAAGTGAGCTAATAAGCATGATATCTATAAACTGGGTAGAAAACAAATGTTATACAGCAATGTGTGAGTCATTAAAAGCATGGCTCTGCTTCTCCCTAAATTTTCGAAGGCTTTTAGCAAGATACAATATAAGCCATTTCATTTCAACTTATTTTCTTCGTGTACTATAATACAGTATTCTATCCAAAAACCGATTTCAATATTTCACCAGAAAAACACGTTTTATGATTACATGAATCCAAAACTAAAGAAATAAATAGAAAGAAAATAAAACAACTTTTAAAGTGTATGTGTGAGAGAGAGAGAGAGAGAGAGAGAGAGAGAGAGGGGGGTGAGAGAGGGAGGGAGAGAGAGAGAGCTGCCTAACTCAAAAATGAAACTTCCGATAAATAGCAAACGCTGAATGTAACATCTTCCAAAGATGCGACGCGGTTTCAAGAAAATCTATCTACCACTATATAACCTTTGTATGGAACATTTCGTACACTTTGTTTTCAAACATGGCTAATAATTTTTACGGCAGCATATTATTATCATCATTATCACTATTCTATTATCACTATCATTATTAATATTCTTATTATATTAATACAATTATACATAGCTATTTACTTAAAATGTACATCTGGAATTTTGGGGGAACAGACTATGATTTCCTGCTCAATCGGAAGAGCTTTAGATTAATATATTATAACTGGTATATTTTAAGCGATAGTGGAAAGGTATCACAAAAAATAGATATCTTTGAAAGAAAAATTCATTTAAATTTTTTTCTTCTTTCTTGGGCATAAGCCGCTTCCAAGATATCCTTATTAACGTTCTAATTGCTGACTATTTTGTGATTCTTCTAAAATAAATTATTTCTTGTGTTTGCATGCAAATAGTATAGCCATTTAAAGACCTATTCAGTTTCCAGTTCTTAAATCATATGACTCATTAGTATTGCATCTCTAAAGGTTTGTGTAATATAATTATTTCTTCAAAATACAACACAGTTAAAACGAATTAAACAAAATTATTTGAATGCGCACTAATACAAGACATAAAATAATCTGAAAAATAGTCTGAATGTAACAGTTTCTTTCCCCCTCCCGAGTTGTCCTCTTTTCAAAGCAGCGAACTTAAGAGCACTGTCGCAGCAAGAAGCTCAGTTTTTTATTATTTTGTAAGGGAGCACCCTTTTCTACAGAAATATTAGCGACGACGTGAACTACGTTGACATAGAAACCCGGAGCAGCTTTCAACGCTATTCAAAGAAGAATTTTCTTCGCAAATACTTACTGCTTTTGATGAACCACACAATTAGTTGTAGTAATGTTTAACTTTTATTCCGTTTTCTGTCTGAGGTCTCGTTGGAAACCTATTATTACATATTGCCAGCCTCTTGCTTCATCACCAATTCTTGTCAAGTGTGCTGATGTGCAGTGTAGGGTTTTATTTCATTGTACTTCTCTGGCTTTTTCAACTTTTTTTGGCTTGTTGCGGAGGTATCTATTGGAGGTACAATAATACTATCGCAGTAGAAAACCTGGTAAACCACTTTATTAAATTCGTCATTATTTTGCAGTCATAGATCTGGAAATTTGCCTATTGCGAAACTGAACTGAATCTTTTCTTGGACCTGTGACAACTATGGTTTGTACAAGTCATTGTTAAAAGGTCGTCCTTTAGTTATGGCGAAATATTTCACTTTTCTTCTGCAGCAAATATGGGTAGATTCATTTGAAGTATTCTGCTGGTCTTGCGTGAAATATTAATATTAATAATTTGGTTCCTTAAATTTGATTTTAAGTTAAATTAAATTTTTTATTCCCAGACGTAACATGATTTTTTTCAAGGCGTAGTTTCGGACAGATGTCTTTCATCTCCTCCAGAAATGATTACAATAAAACAAATTACTGGATTTTTTTTTTCAAATATATTGATTTTAATTCTTGCTTAGACTGACACAAAAAAAATATAACAGAAATTGAAAATCTCTCCAGTGTATTCACTCTAAAAGCGTCCTTTATCTATATAAGATCAAGTCTTTACTCTCCGAAGGTCAATCTTTAAGTCCCATCGTCCTTGTACAATAATTTTATTAAATTTTTATCGTCTTTACACACGTGTCTGTTCTCTTCGATCAAAATAATTCTTTCACGTCTTGTGAGGAAGATTTTTCCTTCACCATAGCAACCATATTTCTTTATGACTACATCATTCGTAGCAGCCTATACAAGCACCTTGTTTATTTTTATAATTTCACTTTTTAAACTTAATTTAAACATAATATTTCAAGCATTCGTTAAGTAATTTTAAATTTTAAGCATCATAAAACAAATAAATACTAATTTTCTCTTTGGGGCTGAATCCAAAACAAGTGTTACAATTGCTATCTGAGATAATTTTGTCCTACATTGGTTTCTTTATTGAAACGTAAGTTTTTATGTTTTGGTCATAAGTTATTCTATCATAATGTCACGATTTATGATTAAAAACCTAGTTGAAAACGTGTATTTAATATAAGACATGGTATTTTCTATTAAATGTTCGCGTGAAAGGAACAACCACCCAGAAAAAAAGTTCAGTTGGGGTACGAAAAACACAAAAATGACTTAATATCGTGATGTACTCTGTGAGGTGGTGAGGTTCAATATACCTGACACTTGCGTCGACGGAGCTGCTGACAACTGCATAACGGACGTTCGCTATGGCCACATTGTTGGCATTACTGCTCACAGCAAGAAAGGTCAAATGTCGAGATCGGTTCAAGTACCGCGATCATTATGAACACAAAAGGAGTCCATAAGAAAAGCTTCTAAATGTCGTTATATACTCACGACTTAAGTGCACTTCATGAAAACGTCATGAGCACTTGCTGGGCACAGTTTTATGGAGTTCCAAGCCCGCGTTCAGTTTTAAGAGACCTTAGTTAACATTAATCTGCTTCAATTACTTGCACATTAAAGACGGAACTGTAACGTTAGGAGATACATTCTGCGTCTAGCATTTATACTTGCTAATAAAGCAGCTGTTTTATTGCAGCTTACATTAAGTGTTGTCTAGTTTTAACAATACTAACACAATTGACTTTGTGGTCGGTGGTCAGTGTGCTGACTTCTGAATTGGAAGTTATAGTGCAATTCTCCTCCACAGCTAAAATGTTTGTTTTATGAACATTCGCTATTCTCCACAGGATCCTTAAGTCTAAATCTCTGAGTGAAGAAAGCAATAAATCGAACGTAAAAGCGGAAGGAAAATGAGTAAATGAATTCTGCAGTCAAAGCCGTAGATACTAATATAATTAATTGTGCATATATAGAGAAACAAGTACGAGGCGTGTCCGTAAAATAAGGTCTCCAATTTTATTTAATATAGAAAACATGTTTGTCAATTAATATTACATTGATGGAAAGGCGGAATTTATATCTATTTTTCAACGTTATCACCATTGCGATCGATGCACTTTTGTATGCGCTATGGCAGTTTTTTAATACCCTTGTCATAGCACTCTCCCGTCAAGTTACGCAGGTAGCGCTCAACCTCGTTTTTCAAATATTCGTCGGTCTGGAAATGGGTTCCACCCAGGTGTGACTTCAACTCAGGAAACAGATGATAATCACTAGGTGCTAAGTCTGGACTGCAAGGGGAATGGGTCAGGATGTCCCATCCGAACTGGGCCAGGAGATCAGACGTTTATGGCCTTCGGTGAGCATTTTGGGGATCCACCTCGTACATACCTTGCGATAATGCAAACTTTCGGTCCAAATCTTGCCAATGATAGTCTTACTGACTTCAGGGATAAGTTCGCCAGCTTGCGAACTGTCAGACGCCGATATTTAAGTATTTCTTGCTCCATTTCTGCAATTGTTTCGGCTGAAACCGAAGACCAACCAGAACGCTGTTCCTTGGACGTCTGTACGTCCGTCGTTGATCTCTGACCCACTTTCGCACGTTTTTGACGTCCATACACTGACCCATACACTTCGCATAACTGACGATGAACTTCAGTGGGCATAGTGCCCTTGGTACTCAAAAGAAGGATCACTGCACGCAACTCGCACTTGGCGGCGGAAGTGATAGGAAGCTCCATCGCAAACGGCTGCCCAGCCGAAACTAATGGTTGCAATGGGTTCGTTGTGGTGGGAATTTGAAGGGGAGAAACCAAGCTACACGCCAGTCTTGCTGGATCTCGCGTAATAGCGTTACTCACGGCTCCAGCCCCTTGGAGACATTTTACGGACACGCCTCGTAGGTTCGATTACCTGGATGTGTTATATACATAATGAAAGTGATTCACTTAGAAAATAAAAATAAAAATGCCATAAAATAGTAATTTCTATTATCTACCCGTTAATTTGTATATACATCGGAAAATAAAATGCTATTTAAATATCAATATGGAGAAGGATGCGTACATTTATTTCACAGTTTCATAAATATAACGTAAGTTCAAAGCTACCAATTTCGCGCTTAGAACAATCTGAATTAAGGATTATATTGTATAAAATCAGCATCTGTTATGTCAATAACTGGTGGTCGTAGGCGATACATTAAACTGAAGCTGTTGCTACTGCTCTGACACGAGCTACTTGAAAGAATCTATCAATGGCTAATCTCTAACTCAACTTGTCAGCCTGCGGTGCCGTATGTAGTAAAAGCGGGCGTTAAACACTACACATTTCATTTCAACTTGTCAATATATGTTGAAAGAAGTACATGAAAGTCTATCCTTAGTATTCAGATATTACGCTGTTAGTCCACACACAATAGGATAATAGACAAAGCGTAACCCAGTTTGTTGTTGTCAGTATTAACTCTAAAGCTGTTGCTCTGTATTACTATTTTATAGGCGCAGAGTCCCATTTCTACTTTTTTTCTTTCTTTTGTAATTTACGTCCTCCAACGTTAAGTCATATCGGACGGTGAATGAATTGGGTGAAATGATGCTCAAATGAGTCCAGGGTCCAAGGAGCTTAGAGTTATCCGACATTCGTCTTGAAGGATAAGGGAAAACCCCGGAAAAACCTTATCCAGGTAACTCATCCTGACCGAGATTTGAACTCGGGACCTGTTGAACTTGAAGCAGACATGCTGCCATTTACGCTACCGAAGCGGGCCCCGTTTCTACATTCTGTACACTTAAATTTATTGTGATTTGATTACAATTCGTTTAAAAGAACAATTATAATCAAAAACATATTCAAACAAAGTAACATTTCAAAACCTTAGAGCTGGGAGGCAATCTCCCCTTTATTCAGCATTGCATGTTACACTATGTGACGAAACTATAGGCAGAGGTAGTAATTAAGATACAAGTATACTATTTAAAAACTCCGTTTTATAATGTTCATACAACCATCTTAATTGCAATTTTAGTCAGGTTTCTTTCGATATTTATGCTTGACAGTTCATCTAAGTTAATATTTATAAATTACGTCTAATATTCTGTGCTTACTTAAGTCAATAAGTGCACTGTCATCAGCGAACGCTGCAAACGCTGGTCTGCTTGTGGTATGCGCGCAGATGTGAAAGTATTGATTGTTACAAGCGGATCTTCTGGTTGGTGGAAACCTGAACTTTAATGAAGAGGTACATTTAATGAGGTGCATTAAAGTGCAACTACGAGATGTATAATTAATGCATTTCCACTTGGTCGAATACAAATAATGTAACAGATCAATGTAAGTTAGAAAAATGAATCGTAATATCCCGTGCACTGCTTAAATGAAGTAGGAATAACGCTTAATTTGAAAGCAGATCCATATTGTAATAGAGAGATGGATTAGCTAATCTCGCTTCTACTTTATCTTAGCCCGCAGGTCAGCATCAAGATGTGCTCTTACAAGGAACCATTGTCGCTGCGGACTATAGTAGTAACAATCAGTGGCACGATGAAAGTCTTGTTTGATTCCAGAAATATTACAACAGCGAAACAACGACGAAGTCACTCAATATTAAGACTTGCAAATATTCGATTAGCATTTTGAAATTACTGCACATTGAAATGATCACCCAGAGCAAATACGACTGGTCATATATCACAAACGTTATCCTATTGATCGCAAAAACACAGCTGACACTTTCGTATAAATCGATTCTTTATAGTTTTAGTACAAAAATCATGTTTTGTTCTTATACCTTGAAGATAGAATCAAAGTCAGAAAGATTATAAGGAAATCAGCAGGCGTTTGTTTGAAGTGTTTCTCCATAACAGTAACCACCCCGAGAGAAAAATAACCCATAGTACTGTCGCGAGTCCATTGTTGTTCGAGGCGATGATGATAATGAGCTATATAAGGGCGCTCAACTACGGCGGTCATCAGCGCCCCTTTAAAAAAAAAACTTGTCAAGGCAAAAGCCAGACATAAAATTGATAAAAAAAACTATACAACTGTAAATAAACCTATTAAAACTAAACGAACATTAAAAAAAATGAATGTTGATCGAGGCGGCGCCGGTGACTAGTTCAAAGAGACAAAATCTGCAGAGTGTAGATGAAAGCTCACCGAAACGGCGGGGGGGGGGGGGGGGGGGAAGAGACGGAATTCTCGAGAGCTCTAGTTTTTTGTTCTAACCGCGTCTCGATTCTTTGGAAAATTTCTGGAATGTGAGTAATCTATAAAAAGGCAGCCCGCCCGCCACAGGAGTTAAGTCAGTCCGTAATCTGTGTTTGTTGTGGTGTTTGTAACCTGGACTTTTGATTTCACGAACCCACAAAGTCACAGCAGTATAGGAAGGAAAATAAAGACACTTAACATACGTCACTCTAGTGCCTCTCTCCCCAGTGTACCAATCTATCATTATGACCAGTTACTTCTCTAATGGATATTAGTAAGTAATGAGTTCACTATATAAAAACTGAGTCAACAAGATAACTCAATCCCGAAGTAGCAACGTTAATTTACTATCTCTTTTTGACTGCTAGACAAAGAACTGCCTAATGATCTGTACATAGTTTTAAATAATGTTCTCATACGTATACCCCTAGAATCTTATGAATAAAAATACATTAAGCTCATAAACGAATTATCTGTGCCAATGCAGTAGCCAGTCAATCCCATATATCATTTATTACAGTGCTGTACAGGGTTGCATTACCTCTCGTGTTTAAACATTATTCATTAAAATATCATGTGCGTTCCGCTATCTTTGATCTAGCTGATTAGTAAAGAAACTGGAGCTTCTTATCTAGTTCCACTATCTTTGATCTAGCTGATTAATAAAAAAAACTGGAGCTTCTTATCTCAGAAAGGCATCCGCAGAGTATGGAAACTGACAGTCTGTATCATACAAGTATATTCTGAAATGGAGCTTCACTTCAACACTATTTCGCTTTAACGCTTCAACACACCATGCTTCCACACTTCGCAGCAGTTATGCCTTCTGTTATCCACTCACTGCGCGTGCTAGACAAGCCAACCATTATAACAATAGGTTTGGTCAACCAAGAGAAGTGGACGCTGAACATCACAGTATGGTTGGTGATGTAACAGCAACTAGGTTTGGATTGTATCTGTCAGTTATACTTAAACGGGACTGTCATGTAGCTCTTCATGTGGCAATATTAAACCTCGTGCATAAACAGTACTGTAACTAAGGTCGCTATGATAAAACACCGATTCTTCCATAGGAGGACGCGAACTCATTCTTTGGCTGACCTGCACGTTGCGCCATTTGTACAGAATCACGCAATTATTCACCCATTGCTAGTACTATCTATGCCGCGTTATCAGTATTTTTACTATACGAAATTTGTTTCAATTTAGGAATTATAAGATATTTGTTACGAACATTGCCAAGTTTTTCGTAAATCGTCTTTAATACTTGCACAATATAAGTGCTTTATTAGCGCCAACGTCACCACGGATTCAGCGATGCAAAGACACAAGGGAGCGGAGACTAAAACCAATTTCACGTATTTTAGCTGCGATGATGTGAACGTCTCATTCTTTAGGAACTAAAGCATTAACTATGTGCGTTGGAACCGTGATTGCCAAACTAAATATTACAGCATGATAACTTTTGGAAAGAATGCCAATTATCTTGACTTAAATATTTAACTGCAATAAAAGAGCTTTGAACTTTTATCTTTGTTTTTATTTCATTGTAAAGCACATAAAAACGTTAAAAACGCAGAAAACTTGCCAAAAGCCTTATATAGTCTGTTTCGCTTTTATAAAGCTAAATATTTAGGAGTGATATCTGCAGAAGTAAGCGCCGAACCTAAGACTCAAAGGTCATTGGTAGCATGTGTGAATTTAATGGAAAACGCCCCTACATTTTAGCAGAACTGCTAAATTCATATTTAGGTATCTAAAAATAATCCTGAGTCCTTCCCAGAATACGTCTTCGAAGTACCAATCATTCGCGTCCTTCTGAATAATGAAATAAGCCTTACTGTCCACCAACGCAAAGTAAGCCCCTGGGAGGAATGCCCCACGCTTACACAGTGGGATAAGGACAGCGAATATGTGTGACAGAGAACGCATGCTACACAAGGAGTAGAACCGTTAAAAAAAACCTGCGCCCTGTTTACTCTGTAAACTAAAACCGAGATTTATTCACAACAGTAGAAGCCGTCAGAATGTTTTTGAATCTGTAAATGAAGTGACAGTGTGCCATAAACCTATCTAGGGAGGGTGTGGGAACCTTCTCAAACCCCCTGCGTCTCAGGCCCCGGAGACTTTCTTTGCTGTGCTAAACTGTAACTTAGGGCAATCCATTTAATGTGCCATTGGTACATCTGTAGCACATCGTATATGCTAATTTTGTAAGTTTTATAGATGTTCAAAATGTGTATCTTTTAACGGTCCTATAGGTTACCCGTCCTCCAAAAGAGAAGGTGCAACGTATTTATTTAAAGTATAGCAGATTAGAAAAATGTACATTGAAACTATGAATCACAACCATTTCAGTTCTTCTGTTAATTTGTGAACAAAATGATGGTTGAGTGAAAACAGTAACAGGGTGGCGCCCGGCCCCGTAGCTCAGTCGGTAGAGCACCTGCCTACCATGCTAGGAGTCCCAAGTTCGATTCCCAGCGGTGGGGGTGGTAGTGGGGTTGGGGATCTTTCTCGGACCAAGATAATTTCTTCCCCAGAGTCTGGAAGTATGAATGAGAGTGCAAATGTGTGCGTGATCTAATGATTAAAACCCAATGAATACGAGTTAACACCTTCGATATGTTTCAAAGGAGAACGGCCGCCATTGGAGTTAAAGGCGGGGTATAAATAGAACAAATAAAAATAACTGGGTGACATAAATTAATAAAATATGTGTCTTCGAAACGATTTGCAGAGTCCAGCCGTAGTAACAATTATATCTTCATGCTGGACATATTGACTGAGAAAAATTTCTAAAACATTTATGCTCTCGCCGTTTTCATGAATCACACATAAAACCAGATATTTTAAAAAAGAGAAAACTCGTCACTAATTGTTGCTTGCTCTCTTTTGAAAATCTGATTATAGTTAGAAAGTAAGGAAACTTTCCTTTCTAGAACGTGCACAAGTTAGAGCTGTGTATCACAAAGGTAGCCGCCGCAAAGACAGGAGGACCATTAGCTTCCTACAGGCCGAGCAAGTGGATCCACATCTTGTGTCCCAGAGGAGAGCAAATTAATTGGGAACCAGCCTCTCTTTTACGGCTTCAGACGTCTTTAACCGAGAACAACTTCCATAAATTTCTGCAAATTGCCGTTTTATGGAGTGTAGAGATGCCACCGTGCAGGAGAATTAAGTATTACGTTACGTTGAACCCCAAGTAGAGAAGGTGCTGATAAATGGTTTCTGTATGGCAAGCAGTGCGCGACGATACACCCAAGTGTGCACAGATTGGTAGTAAACTCTGTACTGTTTCCTTTCAAAAGGCACCAAATTAATTTATATCCTAAAACTGCTCTAGTTTGCAGCAATTAACTACTACGTTTAGTAATTTGTCCCTTGTTTACTTTTTTATGCAAAAGTTGCCGAATATATGCAGCTGCCATCAGAACTTAACTTCTTACATAAATTAAACACTCTATATGACGAAATTTTCAATAATGTGACTAATGCTTGGTTAGGAAGTAAACTTCCAAAAAAACTGCACGAAACATTTTTTTTAAATATGGCTATTAATGTAGCTGTACTTTTTCACCTGTACTCAGATTCATTGTTGGGTAAGCTTCTCTTTCAATGTAAATCAGCCGTTGAAATTTGCAAATGCGAAAAAAATCTCATTTGGTAAAGAAACACATTAGGAAAATTAAAATTTAATAGTTCTAAAGGCTACATTTTTTTTTTTTTTTTTTTCAAATTTTAAATTTACCGTGAGCATATCATATACGACGATCAAGAATTCTGGTTACATTAAATGCTACAATATATGAGTATATCATACGGACACAGCGAAAATAGAACAGAAATATTTTCAAAAGACAAGCAAAACCTTTTATCCAACTAATGGAAACTTCAATAAAGATTTATAAAGCAATAATACCTGACTGAATTATTTTGGATACCTATATATTAAAATATCTTCTACATGAGGCCAAAAATCTCAGGTACTCTCATCTGATATTGTACAGTATCTCCAGTCGGCTTCTGCAGTTGGGTGTTCCTATGTTGTACATATCTTTAGGCCCAAAGAAGCCCAATGTATATCGTTACCATGGGATTTTTGCTAATCATGAACGATACTATGGCAGATCCAGGAAATCGAAAGCAGAATTAGCAAGCTGAACACTAATCTAAGGGAACTGTTGATATATTAAATGTGAAGGACATACAATAAGGTAAGAATATATAAATCTTTTGCTCCACCATTCCGTTAACACCTTCATGCAACCTTGCCATTATTAACAGCCTATTACTGCATTTAATATAGTGCATAACCGACTTAGTAAACATGCCACAGATAGCAATGACGTATTCTCTATCGCACTGAAGTAACAATGCCATTCCAAACTGCCTTTAGCTTATAGAGAGAAGACACCACTTTGTCTACTCTGTTTGCAAGAGCGCGAAGATGAAACTGCGTCTGAGCATTGTTGAATATAAAGTAATATCCACGGACTTGCGTGATTGGGAACTGAGCTGTTTTGACCCTCCAATTTCCAAATTCGAAGCTTTTGTCAAACAAAATTAAATTACGTTGGATTCATAATTTGAATTCTATGTCTCTACCGCAGGCTTTATGACAGCAATTTTTTATGACAACAGTATATATAAATGGATTTTTCCTTGGTACGGAAATAAATGAATTCTTTTATTATTATTTATATGCGTAATTTAAATGAGAAGGGAGGTTTCAAAAGGTGGCAAGTACTCTCGCGGATAAAATTAGTTTGAAGCGGATTTTAACTCTGAAAGTTTGGCCACATCAACTTACGGTCTTGTTTCAACTTTCATGCAATGTATAAAAAATTTAAAAAGAAAATGAAAATTATATAAACGAGGTAAAATTATTACGATTTTGCACCTAAATGTAAATAATAATTATAATATAATAACGGAAAGCAAACGATTTAAATCTTCGTAACAGAGATTTATTTTAAACCAGTCACTGAAACACGGAACTGCAAAACCTGCGCTCGACAAACTCAATTGCTACAGAAAAATACCGGATTACAATACACTATCACATTTCTAAAAAGCTTTCTGGCGAAACACATATTCAAGAGAATTTCACCAAAGAAGTGTAGTGAATGCATATGCATCTGTGACGTTATGTGATTTTGTACTACAAATCATTCTTCACTGATAAACCAAGAGATTAATATGCAAAATCTCAGAATATCCCTCCTGGAGTAGTAACAGGCTTCAATAAGCTCAGCATTCTGTAAAACTATAGTATTTGCATGTACTCGTTTCCGCTTAATTTGGTGCTTTTTTCACCGGTGTTCAAGCTATCTGTTTGCTTATTTGTCTAATCTATAGTAAAATATGGAAATAGTACAATAACAATAATATAACCAATTAGGTATATATCAGTGAGATGCACACACAAAGAGACGCGCGCGTTGTTTTCTTATCGGTTCAACGTCAGGTAATATAGCACAGGAGAGAAGCTAATGTCTCATTTATGAAAGTATGAACATGCTCTCATGTCAACTATAGATGCCGAATTATTTGATTTATTTCCTAACGTTTATAATGCTAGATTGCCGAAATAATCTTAATATAAAACTCGTAAAAATCCTGAAAATCACCGTTCGTGTAACAAATATTCACGCGCACCATAATCAGCTTTATCCAATTTTGCTTAAATACTACTGGATTTTTAGAATTGCAATAAAAAGCAATTTTTTCTACATGTTCTCGTTTTAATTTGAATGCTTATGAACTGACAGAATTTTGAACATTAATTGTGCTTTCTATTGTGAGTGTATAATACACAACTTATTCCTTTTTCATACTAGTCTTGTCATATTTATCGCATTATATTTAAATTAAGAAGTTGCTATTTTACATCTGCGTTTCCTTCCTTCCAGAACCAAGATCTGCTCATATCATAACTCCATCATGCCCGCTGCATTTCAAATGAGCGCTTCTGTCTGGTAACTAAGTATTGGAATATTCATCTCTTGTGCAAAATAATATGCTTTCGTCTCTACTTCCGCGAAAAGCAGTATCTCTATGTTCGATAAAGCTACAGAAACGCTTCGCTACTCTATTCGCCGTACTTTATATAACCGGACTTACTTATATGACGCTATGACACGTGTGACATGCTTTAAATTGAAATTCAGTATGTCAAAAAGAATTCATTTTTCTACCAAACATTTCAGAAGTCTAGCTCTACTCCCTCAATTCTCTTTTTCTTTGTGTCAAAGACATCATTCCTATCACACTCGAATTTACTCAAAACATGAAGTAATAAAAACAACAAAAGAAAATGTGCATATAGGTATATAGCCATAAGACGAACTTACAAGAGTTTGCGTAACCATTCTATGATCTGTATATCTCATTTTATAAAAACAATAATAAAACAGATAGTAAAAAAGGAGAAAAAAAAAAGCTCCGACTTGTAAACAAATGGAAAAACTTGTAATCTCGATAGTGAATGTGTGAAGAAACTTCAGAACTTGAAGTGGACCATCACTTTGTAAAAAACAGGTAATGATTCTTACCGTTAGTGTCGGAATATTAGAAAATACATTTCGCATTATTCAGGTTGCTGAGCTGCGAGTACTGCTAAAGACAGCACAGCACTACACTGCACTACACTTTAAGTAAAGATGCACATAAATATGGCAAACAACAGATGTTAGTTTTCTTGGTGAAGACGCAGTTCTGTTCAACGTAATCCAATGAAGGACCAGGAACAGATGCGTTAGGCTTTCAGAAGACTTTTTTTCTTAACATTTATGGGTATCTTGCACTCTGAAACGCTGTCGAGCTTTGCTAATTGTCATTTAAATTTCACATACCTATATCATACACTATTATGTGGATGAATTTTGAAAATATGCTCATTTTCACTTCTGAGAACCCTTTATCCTGAAGCCAAAATTAGCCAGGCAGGATTCAAACATCCCTATCCCTTTGCAAAATAATAAATAAAAAATTAAACGCTTTAAATTAAATGCATTTAAAGAACAGTATGAAGAATGTGTTTTAGGCATTCTCTGGGGATAATTTAGTAAATTTACTCCAACTGCTGGAATTTAGAGTTAACTCAAAACTAGGTATCGAAATTTCACCGGAAAAGAGACATTGTTATAAAAATGACCACGGAAGGTTTCTGTATTTGCGTGTGTATGACTAGCACAACTGCAAAACGAAGTCAGATAAATGCCAATTTAAAATCTTATATTCTACATATGTGTATATATAGGAAGATTTTCAATAAAAACCCTTGCCCCTAGATATATGGAGAAAACGTTATTTGTTTTACTTTCTCAAAAATGTCTAACAATTTTGATTAAAATACCAAATTTGCACACTGATAAAAATACTTATATTGAATTTTCAATGAATCGTCCAAGTCCACCCTCTGAATGGATTGTGTATAATTCTGAGTAAATGTTAAACAAAGAAATACAAAATACCTGTACAAGAAAGACAAAAATTTCCATAAAATCAAACTAGTCAAAAAAATTATACTTATTTCCTTTTTTACATTAATCAATTAGGATATATGTGCTGCTATTAAGTCTCAATATTACATTATTTAATTTTTATGAATTGCTTGGCCACTCTGTAGATCTCGGAACATCATTCAGAGGGTATTGAATCTCAAGGCCAGCACTTAAGTGATTCGTTTTTAAAGCCTTGACGATACTGTTTCAGTTTATTGTAAACTAAATATATAAAGAAACTATTTCTGAAAATGTTTAAGTCCATTACCATGAAGTGTATACAAACAAAGGGTTTCTATGAAAGTTTGTATAAGAGATCTGAAAATCAAACGTTAGTAAATGCGAAAATAAACATATCAGCTTTTAAACATATAAGCTTTGGTTTTTAGATATGGCTTATATTTGTCATTGTTAAGGAATATTTGCACTGGTAAAGTGTCTTATCTCGCAGTGGATAATTTATCACACAAGAGTTTATCAACTTGATAGAGCCACGATCTTCCCCACACTCAGAAGATAACATTTTCCTTTTAAAAGGAGAATGCTTTTAATCATCCTTTCCCATAAAATGATCAAATAGCAACGAAGAAGCGTTCATTCCTTCTCGAACAAAGATCTTCGACTGTCATTGCCGGAACTAAATAGAAGTATACAAATAAGTTCTCGTGAACTTGTCACCGTAACAGCAAAATATATTTTGCAACTAACTTCTATTCCCCTTCCTAAAATCAATGTCCTGCCTGACCTTCATTTGTCCAGGGTCCCGACTTAAGACTACCTCAGATGATATTTCATTCGCTTGCCAAGTGTTCCCCTAGAACTCTTGCTTCGCAAGCGTATCAAATTAAGTAGTCTCTTAAGCCTTTTTCTTTTACTTATTCATTTACTTTTAATCAGTTTCCATTTTAAGTTCCTAAAACTTTCACTATCGCCCTGTAATTTTCAAGCAGTTCATGCGTAAAGGGAAGCAAAAGATTCGGGAGCTGCTAGATGGAAGAAATCTTTAGATTACACCCTCATGAGCAAAATAAAATCACTCTACTGTAAATCTTTTTGCTCTTTATTTAACAGCTATTTTCCGAGAATCTTGCTGGCTGCGCACCGTCGGCGAAATCATTCGTCTAGCAAATTATACAATGTAATAAACGAAGCTTAAGCGCGAAATAAAGTCATTTTTCTGCGTAATTTATTCCGCTGATCTACATTATCAGGAAAATACGGAGCTTGATATCTAATTCTCGCGAGCTGAAAATTATCATATTCATACAGCAAACCGCACTAACCATCGCGCCGTAAATTCTACTTTGCATACCATATGATGCAAAGTGGCCGTAACATGGCCGAAATAAACTTACAACTACTTATAATTAAAAGAAAACACAAATTGCATATACTAATTTGTTAGTTTGGAACAAACATTCAAATCTTTAATAAAAATCGCAAATGGCTTTTGTAGTTGAGCATAATTTCAAATGTAAAGCACATTTACACTTGCAAAGCCAAAATTCCACAGCAATTTTCCCTCTAGTCTTTGTATTTTCGCTAGTAGATTACTAGTTATTGAATCTCTACTTACTGAGCCAGTCTTAAAGTAGTAATAGTATCGCTTTGCCCCAAACAATTCAGTAACATAATCCCATCGGTAATTCATATTTTCAAATTGTCTGAATTAATAAGAAATGGAACAAAGATCCGTGCTCGATGTGTATTATATACTTGTCTGAGCGTGTATATGAACAGCTTAGCTGTAAAATGAAAAGCTGCCTAAATAGCAATAAGTTCGGTGTCTATCAAAGGTAACAGATCCCCCCCCCCCCCAAGAAATCTCTCCACAGCAATTTCTCTTAAATTTAAAATTTGTCGTTACGGCCGGCAGGGGCGCACAAGATGGATGATGGAAGTGTTGACCTGCTCTCAATCAGGCAGCATATCTCGCATAAGTATTTTCACTCCGAAGCTCAGCAGCACCTGTAGTGTGAGAAGATTGGAACGATACACTGTTTTAAAGATCCCCATAAATAAATGTCACAACTCATTAAGTCAGGAGAACGAAGAGGCCACAAATCAACACTAATTATTCTGTTATCAAACATCTCAGTGCATTTAATGATTCGACAGCCGCATGTGTCGTTACAGAATCTTGTTGGAACCAATCATATAATTTCTCTTCTGTCAAAGGACTAAAAAATGGCCTCGGAATTAACCTCTGGTATCACTCTGCATTTATTACATCAGGAACTTGGAAAACAATGTGGAAGAAATCATAAGAATACCTGCTGCTGAGCTTCGGAGAGTGAGCGAGAATATTTACAAGAGATATGCTGCCTCTTTGAGAGGAGAAGGTCAACATTTTCAACATCTTCTGTAGGTAAGGATTGAAGTCCGCCTCTGCCGGCCTTAACTTCACCAGTGACTGCCGGCTGTCTCGCGCAGTAGAGAGATGAAATGTGTAGTGTTTAACGCCCGCTTTTACTACATACGGCACCGCAGGTGGTGACGCTGATGATACATGAGATGAAGATGGAGCACCGATGGAATGAGATGGCGGGGGAAACCGGAGATCCCGGAGAAAACCCGGGCCGCCTTGGTGAGAGCCAAGCGGTCTAACCACTGAGCCATGGCGCGGCCTCGCGCAGTAGAGAGAGACCATGAATACGTTCGATTATAACTGAGCTACCCTATATATATCCGGTTCCTCTATAATAATTTTAGGTATTTATAAGCCGCGCCATGGTGAGTGGTTAGACCGCTTGGCTCTCACCTAGGCGGCCCGGGTTCGATCCCAGGCGACCGTAAAGTGGGACTTGTGGTGAACAACATGACGCTGGGGTCGGTTTCTTCCGGGTCCTCCGGTTTCCCCCACCACCATTCCATCAATTGCCCCATCATTCATTCATCTCAGGCGTTGGGCCGACCCCTCAGCCCTGATTTCATCTCTCAGGTCAGATGCTTTGGCTCTCTCGCTCTGAGGGAACCCAAGCGCCTCCTAACGTCAGCATTGGCGAGAAAGAGAGGGAAAAAAGGTGTCTATATGGATTAAGACCTTGGCTGGTCAACACAAGTCAATTATATAGCAAAAAACGTCACAGCAGGAATTTTCATGTTGAGAATTTTAAGTAACAGTGTTAACAAGGATGTTCTGGTGGTTTACTATATTTTAAATGGTATATTTTTCTGGGGAAATCACTCTTTAATAGCTAACATATTTATATTGCAAAAAAGGCTCTTGGATTAATTTGTGGAGCTCATTCAAAAGAGCATTGTAAACTACTTTTTATTCATTTAGGTATTTTAACCTTGCCATCGATGTATGTGCTTAATTGTCTTTTATATGTGAAAGAAAAATTTCGTAGCTTTATACTCTGCTCTGACATACATAATTACTCAACACGTAACAGTTCGAATTTATATATAAATAAATTTAGATTAAATTATATAATTTTTACCACAACCACTAAAAGGCAAAACAATCTTGAATCTAAGACCAGAATAAAACATAATAAAACTGGGAAAATTTATTGGCAAGGTAAGACAAAAACAGCTTTGGAAAACAGGGAAGGCTAATGAGAACAACTAGGAAAAATAGCAGAAGGTATAAATGGAAAGAAAAATGCAGATCCCAAGTTTTAAAATGCTCCATTATATACACAACCTGGGTTAATTATAATGGGGCATAGGAACATGCAACTCCAAAATGAGCAGTATGAAAGATTTTGCATTTATGGTATATCATGTCATATATGCATGAAGTTGTATATGCTAGATATTGTAATAAGAAACAGTAAAAAAACTAACTACCACAAAGACTAAGACTGCTGCCTATATTAAGTTTTAAAACGACTATACGCCATATATTGATGGCCAACCCATTGTATTATATAAATGACTTACTCGTATAATGTGGCTTGGTAAGTTTTAATTTATGACGTTGCTATATTGTAAAGTTTACGGCAATAAGGCTATATAAAATGAACATTTACTGGCCTCTCAGACCAAGGTCCATGTGCCGCATAACGCCAAGTTGATTTTGATTTGGCATTAGTAACAAAGTCAGAAATGGCAAGTATCATAACCTATGTACTACTTCTGATAGTAATTTTCTGTAGTCAGAAGTGTATTGGGATGCATGACTGCATATGTGGATATAGATTTTTTCCAGTTTCTTTTCCCATGGTTAACTACCAAGGGCTGTTGTTGCGATGAAACTTCTCTTCCATCTAGCTCGCTTCAACTTGCTTCTTAAAAGAAAATTATCTCACGAATGAGGCAAGCTTTCCATCGAGTTATACACGGGCAAATATTCTTTAAACATTGCCCTGCCGTGCTTCCTTATTTAGCTTCTCTTATCAATGGATGTTTCATTGAAAAATGAACTCAATTAGCTCCAAATGTTGCAAAAACAAGCTCTATCATCATTCCTTCTGTGTCAGCTCGTAATCATTCCGAAATCTCATTATACACCAATAATTTGGCATGAATTTTTTTTTTCAGAAATAAAACCTCCCAGAAGAGCGAATATGGCTATTGCGTCCAAATAAATGCAATAATTTTCAGAGCTTTGATACAGTTACGAGTAAAGCAAATTAACACGCACAATTCGCTTTAATAGGTAGCTATAGTGTGGATAATTAATAAGAGATTTAAATTAATTTAAACTAATTTCATTTAGTTACTCCCATGTCGGGCAGAATTTCAAGTTGATACTTCTGAACTTCATTACCTGAATCCTGCACGCCTCGGAAGGGTAGATGGTAGCATGTCTGCCTCACGTTCAAGAGGTCCCGAGTTCGAATCTCTGTTAGGGTGAGTTACCTGGATAAGGTTTTTCCGGGGTTTTCCCTTATCCTGATAGACGAATGTCAGGTAACGCTAGGCTACATGGACCTCGGACACATTTGAGCATCACTTTACCCATTTCATTCTTCGTCCGATATGACAACGTTGGAGGAAGTAAATAAAAAAACTGAATCCTCCAAATCTAACATGTTATGGAGACATCGTATATTTAAACCAAACTAAATTCTAAACCTATTAGATTCTAATCCTCTTCAGATAGAAGCCCTCATTTCTACTTTGTTGATACTCCTTTCCAGCCTTTTAATTTCTCCAGTACGTTCACAACAGGTAGATAACCCGCACAAAAAATGCAATATCGAGATTTCACCGATAAATCTATTTTCTGAGACTTCTCGAATCCAAAAGAAGCAATTATAGAAAAAATGTGTGATGCGTGTATGAACACCGTAACTCAAAAGCAAAAAATCAGACACATATCAAACTTGGCATTTAAATGCAGCACGAAGATGTTCAATAAATCTCCTCATTCCAAAGAGTCCTTTTCCTGGATAAATATTTTTATTTTCTGAAGAATGGCTCTAACGATGTTGACTATTATACCCGATATTTATGTGCCAAATAAAACGTTAATCTTGAATTTTCTGGGAGTAGCTATGAAGATCTTTTCATTCAGAAGGAATTTTACATTACCTTGTATGCGTTCAATGACAGACCAACTTTACAAGATAAAAAGGATAGATCTCTGTAGAACACCTAAGTTTTGAAAGAAATGTTTGTGGCATTAACCATTTTCGAGATATCTTTAACTAATAGTTTAAATTGTTCAATATTTAGTCATTCTTTTAATTCCTACTGATCTCCAGTTGTTTCTCGCAATTACATGACATTTTAAGATAAGCATATAGCGTGAGGTTTTTAAATATATTAACTAAGACCATTCCATTTATTCTTGTTGCTATTTCTGCAAAGATGTACCTCGATTAAAATAAAGTAGAGACAAATAAGTTTCAGAAAGAACGGTTTATACACTGACTAATGAACCATAGAGGGTAGAAAAAGTGCAGTTACAGTGTAACACATCGAATTTCTAAAAACTGTTTACATCGCTATCAGAGGAGGCTAATGGTAAAACGATTCACATTAAATTGCAGCCTTCTGCCAATAGTTACAAAGTCATTATGCTTCTTAATACCATCGTACATTTTAAGTTATAGAATGCTGTTGTTTGTGATCTTGAATTGCCGAAAATTACGAGTTGGAACTATCAATGATTGCAAATTTGAAACTGTACACAGCTTTACAAAGCAAATACACAGCCGTGTTACTAATGTAACTTAACAGACGCTCTATAGTCGATTGCGGTGTCGGTATGAAGCGTGGCCTAAAGCGACTTCACGCTCGTCGCCAGCTATATACCTTGGACAGCAGACAACGGACGGGGCTGCTAGGAGAAGCAACTTTCTCCATCACCCCCCCCCCTCCCACAAAAAAGACAAAAATCCGATTGCATTTTCCTTTTAAGCTACTTACAAACTACTTTACATACGAAAACAAAACCTTAATGAAGACTGTGCTTGCAATCTTAAGAAAATTTGTGCACATTTTGAAGACGATAGACAACTCAAAATCAGCACGTATAGTTCATTAATGTCATTTGGACACTAGGGGTTTGTTGACTGTACCTCTTTTCCCCCCTTTTTTTATTCTAATAGGAACGCAGTAATTGGTCGTGAGCAAGCGCGTGCTTCTAAAGCGAAAGCATTCTTGTAGCATTTCTAACTTCTAGAACAGACGAAATAATTCATTGAAACAGTGGTTAAGGGATGAAATATCAATGACTGCACACTGGTTGGGGTGAAACCATACAGCGCAGACGACATTTCAAGCACTTAACTCACACTAATAGGAAGAAGCCAAAGAACGCACCTACTATCAAATACCAAGGAAGATAAAAACTACGCAGCTGATGCCTCGTTGAAGCTTGCACCAATTAGCAAGCAAACACCACCGTCCCCAGAGACTCATCACGACAATGCCTGCCTCTCCGCTGCTATTCGTTTTGGTTAGAGGAGTGTATAGCCAAATCTCTGCCTCTCAGCTTTTCGGTGTGGCCTAGGAATTCTACCCTTAGCATCCAAAACTTTCAAATACACAACCAACGCGGACCGACACCGCTCGTGAGACTTTGGTTCATGGTAGAGGCCCTTACTCCGCTGCTCTGACGTGGGTCGGGTTCACATTCAGGCAGACGCTGTCGATAGAATCTAGCCTTAGTGTCCGCCGTATATCCTGTCTCCGCTATTGCGGTCCGCCCATGCTGTGACTCCAGGAATCCAAGGTGACACTGCGGCGCCTCCAGGCTAAACGAATGTAAACTGCACAAGTTCCAGAACTGTCGCCGGTCCTACATGATCTATAACGGTTTCTCTCATTATAAGGTCAGGCGCCCATGTTCATCGGAGACCACCACCACGACGACCACCACCACCACCACCACCACGAGGACCACCACCACCACCACCACCACCACCACCACCACCACCACCACCATCAACACCACCACCATCAACACCACCACCACCACCACCACCACCACCACGACGACGACCACCACCACCACCACGACGACCACCACCACCACCACCACGACGACCACCACCACGACGACCACCACCACCACCACCACGACGACCACCACCACCACCACGACGACCACCACCACCACCACCACCACCACCACCACCACCACCACGACGACGACGACGACCACCACCACCACCACGACGACCACACCTACTCCATTCCAGGGATCGCCAACAACAGATTAGCCAACTCTGCCGAAGCACGCTTGGACAACAGCTGCACCGAAGGTACTTCAGCAATTGGAAGAATTTCACATCAACATATTTACCTTACCGAGTTCACAGCCAGGAATCTCTTAATCAATTATTTAGATCGAAGACTCTAGAAACTAGCCAACGGCCTCTGCGCAGCAAGACATGCACACTGACTACACCATAATTTAACAGCCCGAACCCGACACCAACACTTACAATCCGGAGGAACATGAAAAAGGACGTGGCAGCCCCCATGACTAACGGCCTCCCAATCCAGTGGCTTCAAACTACTGGAAACCAACTACAAACAGGGCTCTCTCGGCACGGAAATGCTATCAATAAACATTGTACATATTTGTTCTTTACCTCGTATGCATCGCAGTGTCAACTTAGGCTCACGTCAAGCTTGTATCTCGGCACTTCAGTTTGCCACTTGGCCTACATCATCCAGGCTAGCACACCCTGAATCCATGAGTGCACACTTGCGGTACCGATTCATGGACGCTCTGAAACCTATGTTCCTTTACTGAGCATCCAATTCAACGTTGCAGCATTCACGGATGGAGATAATTTAAGACAAGAAATGCTGAAGCAGTCAAGACTGCTGATTGTAGAATTTGCAGAGTTGTAAACAATTCGTAACTAACTACACAGTCTCCACTGAACAAGAGCAGACAAACTGAAAGATTATATATGTAGCGCATTTAAATGTAGCCGTGCTATTAATGTGAGAGGATTCGTTCATCCAATGCATTGTTATCGTGCCCATGTCCATCATATTTGCACTATTTCCTCCGCGTTTATTAAGGTTTTGTTTTTACACAATAACTGTTTCAAAATATTTTGTCCATATATAATAGGTCAGTTTTATAGCGGTTTTCATTACATACTAAAATGCCCTTTAATGCGCTGGATGAATCTTCCACTTTAATTAAACTCCATTTTGTCACGGAGAGTTAAGGCGGTTGAAGATGACGTTCAATACTGCTCTCTTAAAAAATGTGGTCATTTGAAGAAACGAGCGTGCCGGTGAGGGACTGCGGAAATCTTGTGCACTGGCTCGCGCTGCGGGAGTTTCCAACTCGGTCGATAGAACTAATAACAGAACACGGTGACTCATGCTCCCTATCCATGTCTTGTCTTAATGCACCCTGGCGTGTTAGACAGCAATGCGCTCTCAACATCCTCTCTGCAACTTTTTATCGACTTCTCACACGAAACCACCGGAATATCCATATCGCCGCTTTCATTACTTCCCTTATTAAAGGGGAACCTCATCGAAAACATCCTCTTCAGGTCACGGAAGAGATTTAAACACCTCTTTCGATACTGCACCCGCCCTACAAAGGAGCAGTCTCAGTTAACTTTGGTTAGTACAAACAGCTATTATCATAATGTAAGCAGACATTAACTGTTTACCGTTTGGAAAAAGCACATTACAATAGCTTTATAAAATGATTAACGGGTCAAAAAGAATAAAATAATTTCTCTTAATCTCATATAGATTTGTAACCCATACAGACTGTCCCGGAAATGTGTGACTTAAGCAATAGCTGAAACTTCTAAGAACTGATCGCCATACGATTTCCTGTGCCATTCTCTGTATGGCCAGGCTATATTATATATATAAGACTTCCCATTTGAAGAAAAAAGTATTTGAAAATTCAAACCAACAGCTGATTATCTCGAAGTTTTATGCGCAGACAATAAATAAATAAAAGAATAAACGGTGGGCTTTAACGATATGTATATTTCTTGGGTAGTTAAGACTTTGTCCACCTCTTACGGTATGCGTTATGTAAAAGCCAATCAGGAAAAGGACCTCCGAGGTTTTTCCCTGCAAATTCAACATATGCATTTCATTTGTGTATGAACTATCCTAAACATATGGTAATTTATGGTAATCATTAGTCATTAAAAAAATCAAAATCCGTATAAAGCATAGTTCGCGGTGTGTGGAATTTTCTTGAAAATCGTTGTGGGGTTATCTTTCAAAGATGAATTTAATATACTAAATTTGGATTTAACCGATTTATCGTTTTTAGTTGTTTATAGACAAAAAGCAATTATTTTCATCAGAATACCTCAAGACGTATCATTCCAGTGAAATCTCTGTACCCAATTTTGGGATGGAATGCAATTTCCCCTACTTTATGTACTGATAAAGTACTGATAAAGATAATTTCTATAACACACCGCCATCCTACAGTTAAATATCTTATTTATTTACCACTCACCACACTGCGAAAACTTTGAAGTGGTTAACGCCCACTTTTACTAAATGCGGCACCGCAACCGGTGACACTATGATACATGAAATGAAGATGAAGCACCCATGTAAAGAGAGGGGGAAACCGGAACACCCAGAGGAAACCTGCCCCTACGCTACTTTGTCCACCACAAATATCACCCGAGCCGCTTTGGTGAGAGTCGAATGATCTAACCACTCGGCCTCGGCGCGGATAAAAAACCACTGCAAATTTAATAGATTTCGTTACCTTACAGAAGAGTAGTTGCTGCTTCATTAGCTGCCTTCTTTTAAGATGTGTGTTTCTTTACAAGTTGTATCCTTATTATAGGCGTAAAGTCCATTGCTAGCAACTGATTGTGGAGGTTAATATCTACCACTGCTTGCCAGTACCTTCCGAAAATACACACTTGAACAAGTCCAAATATGCCTATTAACGAAGTATTGCAGATTAAAATTACAAAGCGGAAGAAACGGTTATTGCGAGTCTGATTGTCATTTCCAAAAGTAATTATGAGGTGTGAGAAGTTTTATAATACAAGTTGATAGCGCAAACCACAGGATTGACAAACCATGCAAACAGTACGACAGAACATGGGTCCACAAAAGATAGAAATGTGTAGTTACAAGCTCTACTCTTATACTCTTTTCGAATATATTCCATATTCTTTATTCACTTATCATCGAAACTGACTGAAATTTCACTCAGGGTTTATTTTAACAAACAATTACGCTATCGTTTTGTTAAATTTTACAAATATTGTACACTTTTGCCCATTAAGAACATTGAACATAACAGCAAATAGCTTTCTAGATGAATATTTTTGCCACAACAATACTTGTTGCAATGTCCACGATAATTTCAGCAATACCTGTACTAATAGTTCTCCGCTATATGGCTTAAGAAATGTTTGTCATAATTACTTCAAGGTTGAACACTCTAAATTAATTAGCTTATAAATTGAAAAACATTATTTAATTACGAAAAAGAAGCTCGAAGCTTGTACAAGTTGTAATAAACTGATTACCCACAGTGAAATACCATTTCGTTTCCCAATTGTGTTAACATTATAATGATTATCAATTCTATGGTGCAATGAATTGAACCAGACATGACTGGAAAAAATAGATCGCAAGAAAACAAATGGTCACTTATTCACATTTTTTACCCGCCTCGGTAGCGCAGATGTTAACGTGTCTGCCTCACGTTCAGGAGGTTCCGAGTTCGAATCTCGTTTAAGGTGACTTACCTGGATAAGGTTTTCCCGGGGTTTTCCCTTATCCTGGTGGACGAATGTCAGGTAACTCTAAGCTCCATTGACCCCGGACTCATTGGAACATTATTTCACCCATTTCATTCATCGTCCTATATGACAACGTTGGAGGACGTAAATTTAAAAAAAAAAAAATCACATATTTTTATCAATTGCATAAAACCATTGTTTTTGATCAATCGTGTAATAATTAACCCACTGGTTAGCCCAAATAAGAACGCCTATTACTCAAATCATTTCAAAAAGGGAATTATTATAATGGTTTTGGAAATAATATGAAATACGAATCAAGACAATTACACCTAACACCCGTAGAAAAAAAGAAACGCTACTGCTGTTGGGCACTTCAGTGTCTACCATCATTAGCAGGTTACACATATAGAAGCAATATCGTCACATAAAACATATGAGACTAAAATAACATTATCCAATCCGCAATCCTTTTTAGCTAGTTCATTAAGGTTCCCCACATCAAAAAAGGTGCCTTATTGCCTACTCACGGTTTCCAAGAGCATCTTATTGCATTCCTCTATAAGAAAAGATCCGCTTATTTACAGCGAATTCCAGTGTGCATCGGTCTTCTTTCATCGTCGCGGTCAAGCACCTCTTGATATCTCGGTGCAAGAGATCATTGGAAGCGTCGCAATCGCCCTTTAGATTACGTAAGATATTTTCGAACACAAAACTTTGATCCCATGTTTAAAGGCTCAATTAAATGCAACAGTTTAGCTCATTTCACCACGTTTCGATTTAATCGAATTAAACTAAATGCTACTTACACATGACCAATGTCTGAAACTAATGCAATTGTATTTATGTTGCCAAATACTTAAACACGGGACTGTAACCTCCAGCTTTCCAATGACAAACAAAATATGCCATTCAAATGTCACCATACAACTTTTCCTATAAATGTAACACGATACCGTTCAATTAAAGTGCAGAGCATGCAAGCACTTTAAGTTATCTGGAGTTTAAATTTACTTCGTGGCAAAATAAGGATACAATATGGTGGCGCTACAGCCTGATGAGTGTATCAACACGCCAATCACTCTGAGGCTCATATGCAGTTACCTACGCACGGGAAAGAGGGCGATCATCCAAATGATACGGAGAAGATATCGTCAGAGAAAGTCCCTGGGAAATGAGGCACAGGGTGGAAAATGGCTGATTAGAGACGGTTCCGACACCCTACCTAGTAAAGTCTGTTTAGCCAACGTGTGTGCAGTTCCCAGTCAAAGGGACCTCAAAGAACCTGACCTTTCCGCCCACTAATGGCCGTCATAAATTTATCTCCACACTTCAGAAATGGAACACTGACGTTGGGGACCAATAGCAACCCCTATTTTCTGAAAGTGACAGTTGCATGTCTACTCCGCGTGGAGTCTGAGTTGCCAAAGTTCCAACTTCCAGTTGATCTGTTTCATTAGGCGCAAGACGGTGATGTTAAAATGTTGCAACCTTGTAGAGGGGACCGTCAGGAGGAGGGTCCATGTTGTAAAACGATTACGAGGGTTCCTCAAAGAAAGCGGCCGCCGTGCACTTGCGTTGAGTAGACAGACTTTAGTTTGACACTCGGCAGTTCAGCTACAACCCATTCAAAAACATTCCGACGTCTTCTACATTTGTGAATAATACCTTCTCGGTTTTATTATGCTGAGTGAATTCCTTTCGGGTAGGGCGCATGTTTTTGAATGATTCTACTCCTTGTGTAGCATGCGTTTTCTGTGACACACATTCGCTGTCCTTGTTTTGAAACAGATAAGGGTGGCACATCCTGTCAGGTAGTTTATCGTTGGCGAACAGTGGGCTCACGAGCCTAGGACCTCTGCCCATCTCAGCTCCTTACCTTCCACACGACGCCGTGTGGATACCGATCCTGAAATTTGCAGCCCAGTGGGTGGGACCGTACCCGGGAGCATTACGGGAAATGAAACTCAATGCTCTAGACCAATACGCCGCTGTCGTGATATAGCCATTAAATTAAACACATTTTATTGCATATGGGAAATAATACGCCGTATTTTCTGCTGCAAGTCCACACAGTTTATATTTTATAACGAAAACACTAGGGGTAATGAAATACGGATGTGAGAATTCAACAAAAATAAACAAGACAGAAGAATGTTTGAACTGCAGAAACAAATGTGTAATAGGTGCCACTCTTTGCGATAACAAAATATACATACGAAGAGATCTGAGCATCTTCGTAATAACTTAATGAATCATTCGGTTGAAAGATAACTGGCACAAATACAACCAAAGAATTCGAGCACACAGAATGTCTTAAAATTACAGAACCAATGCAAATAGAGCTGCTGATAAAGATGATTTATAATGGGCTCAAGAGTTGCCGTATTTGGACTACATAAAGGACCTAGCAGAAGTGGCAAAAACAAGCAAATGACTGAGGGCTTAACTTAAAAAGTTTTTAACAATTTTATAGTTCATAAGCAGACATAAGAATTCTTACGCAGTTGGCTTCAAGTTAACTATACTCAAACCTCGCCAATAAATAAAACGTGTATACAATTTTAAAATTTAGACTAGCAAGGCAACTAAGAATACCGCAATATTCATCGTATCTGGTTATCTACATTGCCCTTATATCATTATTGGAGCAGACTTCGTTCCTAATACGCTTCTAGTTACAAGGAATCGATCTATATCTAACCAGCCAATTAGAGATGCCAGAACATCATCTCTCTGCAGCATATCACGTGATAGGTGTTGCCCTACACTGCTGTGAACATCTCAGTTGCAATCTCAGTTTAATTTTAAGATTGACTGTATGTCGGAACAATGGCCAAGGATTACTAGGGCCAGGAAATCGCAACGTGCGAGTCTTCAGCATAGATCGTCAGACTACGATAGACGATGATTGTTATCTACAGCATTACTGAGCAAAGTCTGGTAACAATTCAAGCTAATTTCCCTTCTTGCTGGATGTAAAGCTTACATATTCTTACACCTGTTTATAACATACGAGAATAAGTGAGAGGTGTCACAAATTATTTTATTTCACGCTTAGAACAATTCCGTAAGGGTTAAAGGTAAGGATTATGTATAACACTTACAGGTAAACATGCTCTCTTGAAATGCGTCATTAAGGATTTACTTTGCAGTTGCAATCTGTATTAGTAACTGCATTTATAGCAAATAGATAAATGTTACAAAACTCATTATAGCGAAGTACCAAATAATTATATGCAAGTAGTAATGAATTTTCTTCATCAACACTGAGGTGACTGTTAGTACTAAATCGTTGTGGTAAGTCCGGTTGTTAAATTCTATATTCGCCTATATCCTAGACCCTAGCACAGTACGGAGGTGCTATACCCACTATGCTGCCGGACCAGCAAGAATATATCTTTTGTAATTTCTTTACTGTCACATATTTACACTGTCATATCTCCCTGAAAAGAAAAAGACAGTTTGCTTAATTATTTACGCCGCCGTACTTGACGTTGTAAGGTTGAAAGATTTGATGCGAGATGACCAGGATGGAATTCCCCGTGCCGGTATTGAGACTTTTTCCCTTCGGATGACCTGATATGAGTACACCGTTGGGTTGCATGGGACCGATTGAGAAACTAATTGACGGAAAATTGGCACGCCCAAGCTCAAGACCACAAAAAAAGGCCGGTGGGAAGCAGCGCGATGAGCACATATTACCTCTATTACTAGACTCCGAGCTACGTTCACTGTGGATGGTGACGGGGATGGAGCGAACGGTGATAGAGCTTGGACTACCAGAGTTATCGTGTCAGGAATTTGTTTGCGTTATCTACTCTAGGGAAGTAACTCCAGTTGGAGCTAATGTTCAGTGACTCATTGTCCATCATTGCTTCTTACACAAAATTATGCAAATTCTATCAGTCTACTTAAAATTGAAAATATGTCATTTTATTCAGAATTGTTAGAACCGGTTTTGTGTAAAAAAGAATGTTTTCATGTAAAGGAAGGTTCCGATGATTATTGCAACTTGGGAAGTGTTGAACATTAAACACCAAGCATGTTACTTGCCGACTTCTCCGTTTCTGTATTACACTACATAGATATAAACACATATCCCCTGTACAAAATGTGGGACTTCTTTTTAGAAAAAGCTATTTTTAGAAGTTTTAGTGGACCTGAAGACGTACATTTCTGTTGAAATCTCCACATACTCTGTATGAGTGGATTAAAATATTTCATCTCTACTAGAAAAAAGGCAGTAAAGAAGGTACTATGTATTGGTTTCTTAGACTCAATTTGGAGTTCACTAACAATTGAACTCGTTTCCACAAATCCAAGATTATGGCTTTAAAGAACCATTTCAGAGAATTTCGCTACTGGTCAGTGGTTTAATTCTAAATTTGGGATTCATACAGAATAGCAATGCTACGCGACAGGACGGGGACGTCCGTCATACGCTGTCATCGGTTGGTTGACAAATGAATCGGTTGTCTGAGAGATGATTGTGAAATGGAACACCTTTTGTTGCGTTAAATTACAGCAGAAAACGACGTGAGAAAAAATAATCATTATCATCCCCACCATATCATCCACTTGTTGCGAGAATTTATGTTGATAATCAAGAAGTTAAATCAGGTTTCCTGCAACTTACGAGGGTATAACGTTGTTATAGCAAATAAAATATTGCTCAATTATTTCATGAAAAATATTGTGTACATAATTGATTATTCCAACATTTACTAATACACAACAAATACTTTTAATCTGGTTCTGAAGAGTTGTCTATTTTATACATACCAATCAAAGGCGTAGAAAAGAAAAAATGATTATGGATGTTTATTAGGTTTAAAACTAGTGTATCATAAAGTGTAACTAATATTATTTTAATTGAAATACAAAATCATATAAACTTCCTTTTCTTGCATTCGTTTCATGTCAAGCCACAAAACATATTTATATTTCATGTTCAAGGTGATAGAAAGCAGCTATTTCAACCTATTTGAACAAAAATAAAGCAGTGTTTCCATATTATGTTCTAACGTTGAAAAATGTGGAAAGCAGCATCACTATGCACCAGGAAACACTAAATCGATGGCCTTGCAAAATGGGACAATGCACTTTGATAGAATAAAGTGGAACAGTTCACTACATTTTTATTAATTTTTATATTAAATTGCATTAATAGGAAACCAACAATGTGTCTACTTAGGGGGGACTTTCGAATAATGTACAGTACATGTTCAAAAGTGCAAAGTTCTCAAGGAACCTTAGTGCTAAGGAAGATGCATGCATTATGCAAGACCCTAGTAAAAGTGGAAAAAGATGGGCGTGACTGAACTACTCGAAGTGTTGTTTAGTTTTACTTTATGAGCTCAAAAGCTCCAGCATTAAAGTGTTTCAGGAACTTCCAAAGATTTTAAACGTGTAAGGTAATGTCAAAAAGGATCGATAAACATCACGACGAAACGCTCCACTTTTCTACAGGTATGGACGTTGAGAAGGAAGACGATAAAAGATATTTATAAGCCATACCTCAAGAACCGCAGAAATGTCCGGGGAAGCAGCTAGAAATGTCTCTGCAAAAGTCCAATCATAGTAAAGAAGAAATAGGTCAGTCCAGTTCGTAGTGCCCCCTCCGTGTTTGTGGCCTGCAACCGAAAAACTTTACACCTCTTTTCAAGCATTCCAATATGAGCCAAAGTCCTGCCATAATAAAGCAGTTAAACTTCAAGAAGCCTTTGTCAGTTCCGAGCACGCGAGATAAAGGAGAGATATATCGTTGACGAAAACAAACCTCTCAGCGCCCTTTTTATTTTCAGCATTGGCAATGAGTGAGAAAACTGATAACCGGTTTCATCAACCATCTTCAGATCCAGTTGGTCACGGATTTCGTTTCAACGAGATGCCTAGTTGTCTTGACCACCGAAGTTATTGTCAACAACTTCTGAAGAGCCATTTTACTCCCTTGAAATCATTGGCTGTACGCCAATTATTTTTATTTCACTGAGTAATGGATACTTCCAACTTAGAATTGTTTGTGTTTACAGAAAACAACGAACCATGAATGTGTGAAGTAATGACTTCTACGAAACAATCAGCGTAACGTTTGTGAAATTTTAAAAACGTACTCAAAGTACTGAGAGAATCCGAATCAGGATTAATATAAACCGGCCATATAAGTTGCTATTAAACTTTACGGTGTCATTCTCTGTTGCCAATAGTCACTGAACAGTTTATTGAACAAAATATTGGAGCTTAACGAAGTCTACCGAAGTTATTCAGGAATGTTATGCAATTATTTTCCTGGCATCATAGACTTCACTTGATAGCAAACTAGTAACCAGTGCAGAAAAGCATATTTTTTCTCTTGATATCCAAACAGTTTGTGAACCTATGACTATAGTAGTACACTCGTTTTTACTGCATTCGTTTTCAAGTGACTTGCATTTCACACAAGGAACAAACTAATATTGAAAAGCAACATACAAGAGCCGCATTACCCCTTCGCTTGCGCGCAAATTGCACCAAAGTCATGGTTTAAGTACTAAATAATTGTATTTAACTGCAATTAATTTCTCTACAATAGTTCCTCCTAAATATGTCACAAACTGTTATCTTCTAATCTTTAAATACTGCACATTTCCCTTAATACTGAAAACTCTTAATACTAGAGAAAGGAGGATTGCAGCTCCTGGTTTAGGCTATTTCGGATTTCACGCTTAGTAGCTGCAAAATTTTACTATTTTATACTCATACCACCGTCTTATCCTTCATAGACGTAAAACCAAATTCTCTCACTACCCCTTATGCTTATGTTTTTTCACTAATTCTTGGGAAAAGCTTCTATTAATCGGTCCCATAGGTATATTCGGCTGCCTTTAAATGAATGAGTATTGATTAATCTGAAAAATGAGGTGTACATTTCGCATTTAAGTCTAAGAATCAAAATACTGCTCCAATTGATGTCCCTAGAACTTTCTGAATATCTAAACACAGACATAAAACCTGTATTCTCACTCTACGATCTTTATTTGTATCCCTTAAAGCCGAAGTTCCATTCTCACTAGGACGTAAAATTGTTTTATTGGCCATTATCCTCAGAGGACTCCATCAAGATTTATTGTTTTATTCTTTAACGTCCTAATGGCAACCGACACGCCATTAGATTTAAAGCTTATGCTTCACTGGTGTTTGTAGTAAACACATAAGTTGATAGTAGTTGCTTGTACACCAAGAAATAAGGGAAGTTTCTGCTTCTTTTCCATCTCCGACACTCTAGACGATCAACATTTTATCAGTTTATGATCTTCTGGGTTTTCGGAAGGCTAAGCCTTTCCAGCACTCTTGAGAAGGGTTCAGTGCGGTAGCTCAGCTGTCGACCGTTAGAAAAGTAAGCTAAATGATCATGGTTAGAGCCCCAGCAGTAACAATGGATTTTTAAACCCGATTTAACTTTCCAACCATCTGCACACAGACAGTATGACATAATTAGATATAAAACTAATTTCTATGCTGTGTCTAACTGGAAAGGATGAATTCAATATATCTAGTTTTAGCACTGCAGGTTGCCTTTAATACACTCCTGGAAATGGAAATAAGAACACATTGACGCCGGTGTGTCAGAACCACCATACTTGCTCCGGACACTGCGAGAGGGCTATACAAGCAATGATCACACGCACGGCACAGCGGACACACCAGGAACCGCGGTGTTGGCCATAGAATGGCGCTAGCTTCGCAGCGTTTGGGCACCACCACCGTCAGTGTCAGCCAGTTTGCCGTGGCATACGGAGCTCCATCGCAGTCTTTAACACTGGTAGCATGCCGCGACAGCGTGAATGTGAACCGTATGTGCAGTTGACGGACCTTGAGCGAGGGCGTATAGTGGGCATGCGGGAGGCCGGGTGGACGCACCGCTGAATTGCTCAACACGTGGGGCGTGAGATCTCCACTGTACATTGATGTTGTCGCCAGTGGTCGGCGAAAGGTGCATGTGCTCGTCGACCTGGGACCGGACCGCACCGACGCACGGATGCACGCCAAGACCGTCGGGTCCTACGCAGTGCCGTAGGGGACCGCACCACCACTTCCCAGCAAATTAGGGACACTGTTGCTCCTGGGGTATCGGCGAGGACCATTCGCAACCGTCTCCATGAAGCCGGGCTACGGTCCCGCGCACCATTAGGCCGTCTTCCGCTCACGCCCCAACATCGTGCAGCCCGCCTCCAGTGGTGTCGCGACAGGCGTGAATGGAGGGACGAATGGAGACGTGTCGTCTTCAGCGAGGAGAGTCACTTCTGCCTTGGTGCCAATGATTGTCGTATGCGTGTTTGGCGCCGTGCAGGTGAGCGCCACAATCAGGACTGCATACCACCGAGGCACACAGGGCCAACACCTGGCATCATGGTGTGGGGAGCGATCTCCTACACTGGCCGTACACCTCTGGTGATCGTCGAGGGCACACTGAATAGTGCACGGTACATCCAAACCGTCATCGAACCCTTCGTTCTACCATTCCTAGACCGGCAAGGGAACTTGCTGTTCCAACAGGACAATGCACGTCCGCGTGTATCCCGTGCCACCCAACGTGCTCTAGAAGGTGTAAGTCAACTACCCTGGCCAGCAAGATCTCCGGATCTGTCCCCCATTGAGCATGTTTGGGACTGGATGAAACGTCGTCTCACGCGGTCTGCACATCCAGCACGAACGCTGGTCCAACTGAGGCGCCAGCTGGAAATGGCATGGCAAGCCGTTCCACAGGACTACATCCAGCATCTCTACGATCGTCTCCATGGGAGAATAACAGCCTGCATTGCTGAGAAAGGTGGATATACACGGTACTAGTGCCGACATTGTGCATGCTCTGTTGCCTGTGTCTATGTGTCTATGGTTCTGTCAGTGTGATCATGTGATGTATCTGACCCCAGGAATGTGTCAATAAAGTTTCCTCTTCCTGGGACAATGAATTCACGGTGTTCTTATTTCAATTTCCAGGAGTGTATATACCTCAAAGTATTCAACTTAAGGTACACCGGAGGTACACAGAACCAACTCCAGATCTCAGCGCGACAATATCGGCATATATCCAAGGTTGAGCTCCACCAAATCTGATCAAATTTCTAACCTAAGGGTACCCGAGGTCTATGTGAAAGAACAATTATGACTACACGTAATTACACACACATTTCGTTTTACATACAAAATTATCATTAACTGAAAAGAGCTGAGAAAGTTGAAATTGCTGAAGTAAAAAAGGATGAAGTAGATTAAAACTAGCATCGAGAACGCATGAGAACTTAATGACAAACTTGGAAAACCTATTAAAATAAATGCAGCAATAAAAACAAAAAATAAAATAAAGCATTTCCAAAACCATTTTACTCTTACTAGCAGTAATCATTTATTAGATATCAAATGAACGCCTAAAATACATCACGAACGCAATACTACTTAACTGATACGCTAATGACAGCGATAACTTCAAAACAATTTTAACCATGATTCAAATTTGTGTTCATTAGTAAAACGCAAGAACTGATTTTAGGTCTTTAAGACCAAACTTCCAATGGGAACAGCAAAACGGTCTAACGCAGTAACACAAAATTAGCCAATACACCTCAATTAGAAAGAAAAATGATATTAACTCAGATTCTTCCTAGCAATAAATATTTATACCCATTGACTCCGGTAGTGTACCTAAGTGTCCAAAAAAGTCCAATAATAAGCGAGATATTTAGAGCCTTTTATTTTCTGCATCTAAATACCAAACCTTTCGGTTGGGTAATTAAGACATAATGCCTGTTCTCTTAAATGGGGTCCATAATGTACGAGCTCGCCGCAAAAGTAAACGGATTAGACATCAAAATTGAAAACCCATACACTCCTACCTGTTAGCTTAACTATGGTTATATAATAATATCAGTTTACACACACATGATAATCTCGGGTTACATCAATGAAACTCAGGAAATCTTTGTTTCATTGCAGTTCGTATTCACAATTCTCAAATCGCGGCCACGGTTCATTAACCGCGGTGAACCGCTTGTCTATAGAGCACGCTATGCACTATCTTCTTCAGTTTTACGTTTTTTAACCAAATAGGTCATATCAGTTGAAGAACCCTTAAATGTGAAGCAGACACGCTACCATCCGCAGAACTAACCGAGCACGCTTTTGCAAACACGGAAAAATATAGGTAAACTACAGCGAATAAACAAGTTAATAAACATCAAAATAGCCAAGATCCACAGAATACTGTCATTTGAAGCCTCGTGCTTTGCTGGGAGAGCTGAGCCCATTGGTATAAGTGACAAAATTTCTTAAGATATATGAAGCAACTCGCCGAAGTAAAGATGACAGACCTCTTCAAGTAAAATACTGGTCTCATCCAGAAGACGAAACAGCAATAGAAGAAATTAACAGTTCAGCATCATAGAAATATACACACATGGCGCAATATACCTTAATGGCGACTTACTAAATAAGGTAGTTGTCTCATGAGTTTATGAGAACTCCTAAGTGGTTTACCGGGAAAAACACGAGTCAGCTGGAGAATTTAATGTCATATCGGCACGTTGGCCATAGTAGCTCAATGGTTATAGCGGCTGGACGGAGACCAGAAGATCCGTGGTTTAAATCCCGGCTATGGCATTGAATTTTTCAGTCTGGCTCTACCCTTTCACCTTGAACCTTCTTCGGAACAACTGAAACTACAGATTCTTGATCCAAAAGATCAGGACCTCGGTCGGGAAACTCAAGGATGTGAGTATACATTTTGGATGGATGAAGGCCCATATGTGGGAATTGCCGGCAATGAGATGCAGTTAAGCTAGCTAAGAAAGCAGCAGGAGAAGATAAAGAAGCAGTCTATACCAAAATACCCAAAACCGCAATAATTCTAGAAATTAAAGAAGAGGGGATTAGCAAAATCTAAGGCGGATTGGACGAACGCGAACAAGGGAACAAATTGTAGGATCTTGTTCCCAGCGACAGAGAATAAGAGAGGATCATCATGACACCACCATGGCTACTGACTGCAATGGTTTGCAATGGTTACTGAACATGAAATAACAAAATCCTACCTTAAGAGATTCCATATTGCAACCGATGATATATGCTCCTGTCTTCTAGAAGTCAAAACTGTGGAGCACCTAATATACAGATACAGAGAACTCCAACAACATAGTGACAACTTCAAAAAACAAATTGCAGCTAAACAATGACAGTGGTCAGTTACTCCAGATCAACTCATAATGAAATAGTATACACCTTTCAAACGTTTTACAAGCAATAGATTTCAGTACATTGTAGATAACACAACTTTAGATAAATTTCTAATTAATGTTAAATTTCATAACACAACAAAATTAAGTTGAAAATACAATATAACTTCCAAAATATGCTTGTAATGAACACACACAAATACCGAAACATAACACACAAGTAACACACACACAGAGCTAAGGGCAGAAACCAAAGTAACAACAGCACAGTGAATTGAGGACATAAATGGTCACATGTACGCATCTATGAACTCATAATGGCCTCGATTTTCTATGTACATATTTCTGTAGATAACTATATATAGTATATAGGTAGGTGTAATGAAGACATAGTGGTAGTACTGCAAATATCGTAGAAATGGAGCATGGTGCATTATTAAATAACAATAAAACGAGTGACACAAAAAATTAAAATATGGGAAATAACTGTTACACAAGGTTACTTCATTAACTTCTCACTGCCAATAAGAAATTACCTAAACAAAGCCATTCATTTAGACATAGGTAACAGCACAACATTATGGCAGAGAAACATCACCAAAAGTGTGGAAGACATGTGGTTTAAGAATACTACCGCCGAGATAATTTAAAGTATGTTTATTAACTGGCCGAAATAATGTTTTAATATAAAAAACTTTGAATGATGGGATTAACCACATCAAGTACCAGAAGCTTATTTGAAACAACGATACCGTTTCACTTAAAGCACGGTCAATTCAACTTTTCAGTGTTCCTAATTACAAAACAGTATTTATTTTAATTTTACGCACTAATATATAAAATGTTATTGCCGTTTAAACCATTTTATACTATACGATAATGGCCCTTAGTAGCCTTTATCTTGCACGTTCTCAAGTTTGAAACAAACAACAAAACGGACTTGTTTTTGCTACCAAACACTTCCAAAACTCCTTGAATAGCGACAACGGATAGCGGTTTTGCGGGCCAAGAACTAAAGTTCGGCAATTCCAACTTGTTGCTAATGACTAGTCCGTGGGGCGATTCTTTTAGCAGGAATCCCGAGCAAACGTGAAGGGAAAGAGAGGTCCTGGGGGAATACAGCAATATCTGCAGGAAAGCCCTCCCCCTTTCATCCTTCGAGTATAAAATCTCAGATGAATTAAGCTAAACAATATATCCCATTTCAAAATTCCTAATAAAACAATTTTCAGATATGTTCGTTTCTGCTACAAACACACTTAATAGATGGTAAATGCAAGAACATGGAATTACTAATGGCCTTCCCTAAAAAATACGCAACATATTCAGCAGAACGAATGAATGGATGGATGTTTCACTGTCGACTTATGAAAAATGCATCATATTTTCATAATACTTGCAATTCATTTTGCCCTTATTCTGATTTATACATTCCCCTTATCCTTACAACTATAGTTGCTTGCTGCATTATTTCCTGGTCCATTTTTGTGGGGTGGTGGCAGTGTATGCTTCATATTCAAGAGCTCCTACGTTCGTACGTCGGTTAGGGCGTTACCTGGATAAGGTATTTTTCTTTCTTTCCCAAAGGTATACCTTATCCTAAGAAGACGAATGCCAAGTTTCAGGGACCAATTCGAGCACCAATTCGCCATTTTTTATTCACTATCTTATGTGCCCTACCCGATTAAAGGGAAGAAAGAAAGAAAAGGTTCTACGGATCATATCTCACAGAACTTGGTTATACCCTCGTGAAACTACTCGATTTTCTCGTTTCTTTCTTGATACAACTGAATTGTCTCCTACCTTAAATAATACTTCCCTTAAGTAATTATCGTAATCGTTAATAAAATCTGCTCAATCTTTTCTGTAAAATTATTTTATTAGTCTTTCGATTATAAGCCAATGAGCAAGTCTACCATTGCACCATATCCACATAACTGCGGCCGAGAATCAGGCGATTTTTAAAAACATTCAAGCTGCATAGCTATATGTTCAATTGTTCAAATAGAAACTCAAAGAGTATATAAAGAATTTGGTTTATAAACAATTTCACTCATTACAATGTTATATTTAAAATAAGTCCTTCAAATTACAATTTTACGATACTTCTGTATGCATTCGGCTATTATTCTGCTAAGAGAAGGAGCTCAATGTAAAGCAATGGCTTTATATAGCGCAATGAGGAGTTACAAGGTGTATGTAGTCCATGAAAACGAAAGGACTGAAGTTCTCACCATAAACTGTCAACACAGTCGCGGACAGTAAAATTGCACCCGTTTTCAGCAGAGGAAATGGAGGGATTACGAGGTGAACATTAACAGTTGTATCATGGCCATGCCTGGACAGTAATAACAAAGGTAAATGTTCTCCAACATGCCTTTATCCTTCAGCTCAAATTATATGAGGGATGACAAAACAGACTAATATTGCGTTACATTCGTTATTAACCCAAATACACGCACACTCTCTTGCTCTCTTTTTGACAACACACACCGAAAGATGGCGTCAACAGCATAAAATGTGCTCCAGAGGCTCATTCTAATAACTCAGAGGATAACCATAACTGGCTGTTAGTAGTTAAACATGTATATAGATGGCCGCTGCTATTTGACTGGGTATGATACCGTACTCTACATGGTCATGCTCAGTAAGTTTTGCGCATGTCCCAGACAAGATATGTCCTAGTACGCTGTGCTCAAGGCACCCATTAGCATTAAACCTAAATACTTTGTATTACATTCACATGACTTTCGATACCTATTTTTAATTATTTATTCATTGAGCAGTAATATGTTTTAAATGAAATATCTACTATTCAGAGTAATAGTTGCCTTAAGTGTTGTGGGTAAGTAACAACAAATATTTAAATTAAAAAAAAAATAATAACTCAAGTGTTACATTCATATGTATTTCTCTGTATGATCATCACAAAGCCCTTTTATCTGTTTTATAGTTCCATTATATACTGTCTTATACGTTCAAGGGAATAAAGGTGTACAGCAGACTTAAGAAACACAACTTTGAAGAGTTTCAGGTTTAAACTCCCCGGTGGCAGCTCGTACAACTGGCTCTACTTCCCCAGGGGGCTGACATGTCCACTCGGGGGCCTTGGAATCTGAGGTCGCCACCAACCGGAGGAGGAAGGGTTTACAGAGTATATTCTGTCATGCAACGCCGAGACACCCGCAAAAGTTACAACCCTAAGACAGCCAATTAGGATGCAAAATAAAGTGAAAGGTGAAATAAAGGGAAAGAAATCCACGGAATGCAATTATCCTTCCAATAAAAACTTCGAAAAATGGAGAAAAAAAACACGAATCAAGAAAGTCGGCCACTGGAATCGAATCTACGACATAATGCGGGCCGCAGACGATAATGCCCGTCATCGTGCCCGATGCCAGTTTACTTCAGTTTTAAATAGTTTTTAATGTATTTTAAGAACAATATTTTCACAGATATTAAACAATGTGTTCCTCTTGCCTAGCTTAAAACAGCCTAGGAGCACCTGCCTGCCGTGCTAGAGGTCCCGAGTTCGATTCCCGGCGGTGGGGATGGGGATTTTTCTCCGACCAAGATATTTCCTCATCTTCCTCCAGAGTCTGGAAATATGAATGTGTGTGTGATGTAATGATTAAAACCTAACGAATAAGGGTTAACAACTTCAGGATGCTCCAAAGAGGAACGGAGTTAAAGGCGGGGTATAAATGGAACAACTAAAACAAAAAAAAATAGGTTTTACATGAACAGTTAAATGGTTTAGCCTAAGTTATTTTTGTGTTTATTTTTGTTTCGTTGTGTATTGTTTGGTGTTATTTCACGCGCTTGACTATTAGGCTTGAAAACGAAAATTTCGATTATGTTCTCTGTGTTACTGCCGAGGTATTAAGCCTGACTTCTGGATACGTATGCATTCAGTGTTGGCATTACTAAAGGAATGTCCTAACTTTGAACTTAAATAAAACACATTCTATAAATGATAAAGGTTTATTTCTTTTTTATCTTGGAACGTAATTAATGTCATTACATGTGGATCAGTTAAGTGACCGCTACGAATTCCTAGGGTTGCGCGTATACGGTTGACCCAATTTTCAATCACAGAAGAACCTAAATTAGGTCCAACTTCACGAGTAACACGCGTGATGTTACTGATAAGAGCATTTACCGTTTCTGGCTTCTTGGCATAAACTCGAGATTTAACACACCCCACTAGAAGTAATCCTACGGCGCTAAAACACATGATCACGGGGGCCAGTTAATGTCATCACCACGGGAAATGATGAAACTTTGGAATTCCTTCCTCAAAAGATCGATTGTTTCGAGAGCAGTATGATATGCGGCACCATCTTGCTGGAACCAGATGGCAGCACTTTTGTTTCTTAACAAAACCATCCATCAAAAAGTGGGCTTCGTCGCTGAAGATGATTTTTCGACAAAAATGCGGATCAGCTTCCAAATGCTCCATAACCCAGTCAGCGAATACACGGCGCAACCTATGGTCGTTTGGCTTCATTTCTTGAGTTAACACCATTTTGTAAACGTACAATTTCAAATCCAGATGCAGAATTCGCTAAGTTGCGGTCGGCGAAAACCCCAATTCTTGCGCTCGACGAGCAATTGATTTGTTTCCGTTCTCGCGTACACTCTCACGAACGGAGTACCTATTTTCTTTGGAGCGCTTACGTCAATTACGTATAGACGTTCTTTGATCGCCGACAGAACTACTTCTTTCAAATTTATTGATCAAAAACCGAATCGTTCTCTCGCAGGGACGATTACGCACACCGTAAACTTCACGCAATAAACGGAAGGTCTGAAGAACAGATTATCCATTTGCATAATAAATGTACTCAAATTCTACGGTTGCTGAATGCTGTAACGTTCACTGGCTATTTGTCAATAACAACTGCAACCAACTGAAAAAAATGACTGCTGTAACTCAACAACGGCAGCTATCACATGTTAAAGATAGGACACTTGTTGAAAGACCCTTTATAATAATTTTATCCAATGCAAAGTTGATAGTTAATAACCACTTTTAATTTAAATTCAACAATACACAATTTTCAGAAGCAATACTGTATAAACTGTTGTTTTTTTTTCTTTGTTTTTTTTCCCCTTCTGAAGTTCTGTTCCAGGGCAATATGTTATAACCTGTTTATCCGATACTACCAGGGACTTGACAACTGTTATTACATGTTGCAACTTTCATATATTGTATTGATTATCAGTTGCTCGCCTACAGCCTTTTTTCCAAATCCCCTGAGGCTTACAAACACGGGTTTATTATTAGTTAATATGTGCGTCATAAAATTGCACAACATGCAACTAATATGTTGCTTGTTTAAACATAAAACAAAATTGTTCAGCAACCCTAAAGTGCACAGGATCTAACTCATGTCGGAAAAAAAACTGTGAAAATCTTAATTGTAGGAAATATGGATAGCTCGGTATGCATTCGTTTTGAAAGTTTGATAAGAAATACAAAATATGAATGCATAATTTTATTTGATGTTTATAAAGTTTCACTGCAGCTATTGGATAAATGTACGTAGCTAAGCTTAACAAGCATATATTATACTGTAGTCAACCGAAACAAACCACCCCCAAAACAGACATTACTATTATTACTATTACCTTTTATTACTATTATTAATATTATCATCAAGGCTTTTTTCAGCCGGAACGCACCGGAATGCCTTCCGAATAACTTTTACACACTCCAATGAAACTTAAAATTGAAATTACCGCCCACATTGAGTGCAAGAGTTTGCATTCGGTCAACATCGTTGATGCAGCAGAAACTTTTTAATACCCTGCCTTTAGTGTTGCTATCTTCCGTTCGTTTAACTAAAACTGCCTTAGAGCCACCTATCGCACCATTAAAATTAGTACGACTAGTGAGTACAGGCTATACATAAGTACACACCAATGCAAGGGTAAAGCAAGCAGGCTGTGATAAGATGCAAACCTCTTCTGTGCATCTGCTTGATTATAGTGATATACTGTTCTTTTCCGAAAATAGAGTGTGATAGATAGGTTTAGATATTTTGATATTTTGTGCAACATGATCGAGTGAGAGAGTTCCAGTAAACCTTTTTTACACAAAAAAGCACCGACTATCATCATCATCTAAAGTACTCTTTTAGACTGAACTAAAACTGATTTGACAAGGCAAGAATAGCTTGTTTTCCAAAGGTACAAATTCTCCAAAAATACTTAAGATATAAGTTATACAACCTTTTACCCCAATTGTATTAACAGGAACGATGGGAAATAAAAGTATACCTACGAAATATTAAATGCAATGTGTTCCACTTGATCACTCCAGTAGCCAGTTGTGTGACAATTTCTTGAAAGACCAACTTTTTCAAGTAGTATCGATGACCCTATATACAATTATTTAGAAGTAGACCGAGTAGATACTCGCATTCTGATCATAGCAGTTGGGCGTAAAGTGGATGATGTAGAAATGAGCCAGAAGCCAAGTACAAATTAAGCTTGGATGCAAAACTGGAAAGGTGAAACAATAATGTAGAGAAAAACCTCGTGTACATTAAGTCAAACATAGCCCTGATTTTACTTTATGACTATTACCAAGATGAATTTGTATTATCCATGCAAATGTCTTATATCCATGGTATTGTCACCCGAACGTTGGAACACCCTATAGAACCGGCTGGAGGCAGCAGCAGGAGACGGAGGCGTTCGGACATGCCCCCTCGTTAAAGCTGGGGTGGCTGGGAAAAAAACATTACCGTGACCTTTCTTTCCGCTGCCCTTGATTTCTCGAACTTACGGGATATTTCATCTAATCCAGAACATTCTCGATCGGCCAGCTGACCCTATATATGCAACACGCCGGGCAGTAAGTGAGTCAGTCAGTCAGTTAGAGTTCTTGGCGAGCAGTGTAAGAGTGTAGTGCTAGTGTACGACGAGAAGGCTGTGTGAGTGCATCGGAGGATTGTACGTAATTGCGAGAGCAAAGTGGAATTGTAACGGACGAACTGGTGAATCGTAATTGTGTGCATTACGTAATTCTGTGTAATTGGCAAGTGTTTAATTGTAAGTCGGTGGAAATAAAGAACATTTTTGAGTGGTGCAATTGGACTTTTAATTTCACGAACCCACAAAGTCACCGTATTTAATTAAAATCTTTAATCGTTTTTGAGAAAATCCAAAATAAAAACAGTAAAGAGTAGTTAGGGAATTTTCTGAAAAAGGTTCATGTTGCATTCTTAAGATATACTTAAATAACAACTTTGGCATTTATATGACCGTTCGATTTTTAGTTGAGGTTTCTATAGACATTACATATATGCGGATCTCTTTCGGATGTTTTATTTACGAAATCAAAATGCGTATTTGCAATGAAATTTCATCATCGAACTTTTAGTTCAAATATAATATCCTTTCTCTACTGCAGGTAAGTGGTAGAGAAAGTAAAATCGCGATTTTAGCGAGATAGACAAGTGGATACCTGTCTGGGGGATTATACTTTTAGCCTCTCCGTATTTGTAAAAACTGGAGCAGTCCTTAACGATTTCTGTTCATCCTCTGTGACTGACATCAACACGTTATTGTTATACGTTGATATTCAAATAACTGGTCAAAATATGTCGATACTTCTGTATAGCTAGTGGGAAGATTGTAAAACTGTTACACTGTAGGAAACTTTGTCCACACATCGCAAACGTTCCCATACACGTAATTAAAAAGAGCTCACTCTAGCCTACATGCTGGTTGCCCCTAGGGAGTTTCAAACAACAATACACTGCACAAACGTGGCCCTGGCAAAAACGATAAAATGTTAATTTCAATCGTGAGTTACAGCATACCCTGCAGCGCCCCGAGTGGAGATTGAGAGAATACCAATAAATAAAATAAACGCTAGTGTACATCCTGTTTTCATCCCCTTGCACTCTTGTGGTTAAAAGAACCAAATGGTCCCCGTGGGATTGCCATTCTAATTATTCTATTTAGATGAAAACCGCATTTCGAGTACAAACGCAAACATACGAGTCATTTATGTAGCAATTAATTTTTTCCTGGTACTTCGCAATTGCTGGACTTTCTGGATATAGGTACAAGATACTTCTGAGTTTTAGATAGGAAGCAGTAAACATGTCAAATAGCAAAAGCGTGTGATAGCGTAAAACTTAAGTGTTCATTTATGGCAGATGCAAAATTTAAAGGCGGCTGAAGGATGACTACTAGCATCGAAGCGCAATGTAGCCATATGTCAAAGGGCGGGGAGAAGCTATATGCAGTAACAAGACGAAATGAAAACCCTTTATAGGGTATTACTATAGCTGTCAAGTAAACTAAACTTGGCGTGCATGCTAATTTAACACGTAATCTGAAAGTCATAACATAAAATGATAAAAAATATGCGCAAAAATGTCTATGCCAAAGCCGTTGTTATCTGTCTCGTTATCATATTCATCTTCATCCTCGCTTCTCACCACGTCTGAATCATCGCTGCTTTCCTCTAAGTTGATGATAATTTTCTGCAGTATTTCTTCGCGTTTTAAAGAAACAATATAAACTTTAGATTGTACTCCTGCTTTGCTGACGCAAAACTTCCCATTTATGTACTATTAGTTCACTTTTACTGCATGCACCTTGTTCACTGTGAGAAATTGTGACTAATCCAACAAGAATATTAAACTAAATACCAATAAGACAACTGCACACAAACAGTATAATTGAATTACGGGAACCGAAATTACCACCGTTCACACGAAAGCGGAAATCCGAAAGGAAGCTATATGTAATAGCTTCAAACTTTCAGTTCCTTATCCTAGCCATGCGGTTCTGTTATCTTTGTTCAGTCAGAAGCTGACTAAATAAACAAAACAGTAGGTAGATAACAAAAAGGTTTGAACAGATGATGAAAGCATCTTCACAGAGCCCCCTGTTAAAAGACGAATTCTATACGCATTAATATCTCTGCAAACATTGGTTTTTAGACGGGCTGCTTCAAAATAAAATGCTGTTTATGATCAGATTATTCTTTCCTGTTGCGAAAATAAATTTTGTGGGCGGAAATAATATTCAATCACCGGCTTTACAGCGTGACTTCACCGCTTGTTTAACTATACAACACTGCAAGGTGTGGCAAGCATCTGATTGGATGATGTGTTGACCAGTTCCTCCTGCTAACCGCCATTTAATTTCGCGCCTGTCATAGTTGCAGAAACGTTGCTAAATATTGTGGTTATTTTGGAAAATATTCCAAAACAGTAGGTCGACTTTTAGACGAGTTTCCCTACATATCGTCTTAATTTTATTCCGATTTCAACAACACACAAATCTGCCTTTATAATGTTTTCTTTTCAATTATATATAAGCTGGTTCCACTTTACTGATGTGAGTCTTAGTTGCGATGTTAATCTAACTATATAACGTGACAAAACAGAACGACTAAATTGCTGTGGTAATTGTTTTAATTTTAAAGTGAAATATAATCCCCTGAGGATGTAGGATACTGTGAAGTCTAACGTTTGTGTTTTCCAGTAACATCCTACATCATGTGTACACCTCAAGTTAGGAGAACGGAAACTATGTGTTTGTGCTGGGTACACTATATAACATGTTCCTTCCTATGTAAAGAGATAGCGCGGGCGAACTGCTTCAGCTCTGAATAGCTTTAACGTCCCTCAAGTAAGCTCTTGAAAATACAAGTTCCATGGAACATAACTGCCAGGTAAGAAATAAACTTTCCTTTCATTACAGTGGCAATTACTAATCGAGTATGTATTTAGATTTCAACACACAGTAATGAACCAAAACAATTCAAAGTGTAATAATTCTATGTTCATAAAACGCTTACTTCCTAGTTCTATATTAATAAAAGCAGCTGCAATAGCTCTTCTTCGTCTCGCGTCTAAAACCATAAATATTACTTATGGTACTAGTGAATCATGGGAAGACATGTGCAGTTTTGTGGCTCCTTTTATGGTCTCTTTCGCTTGTGCGGTCTTTGTTTATATAAGAAAATTTCTATTAATTCTATTTTACCACCGAGAAATACGCTAACGAAGTGGAGAGAGAGAAGGTAGAAATCAGAAAAGCTTGCTAATCCTGTTCAATTTGGCGAAGTGATTTAACCAATAGGAGTTTTGGTATGAGAAAATAAGTGACCCTAGCAACGATAGAATTAAATATAATAGAGACATTAACCAATCGAGTTGGATAAAATTTCTAACACGAGAACATCAATATTTTGTATAAACACGATTCGGGGAATTTCCCAACTTACACGGTGATCGGTGTGTAAGAATTTGCCACGCTATAAGAATAATGTAACTAATCAAACGTTCAGTACAAACTCGAGAAAATGAACTTTTGAGTGTAAATATTTTCAAGATGTTCTCGGACTTAAACAGATGTAAAAACGATTAGATATCGATTTTTTGGGAGCATGCATCTCTCCCATCTGAATGACGAATGAATAAAGCTGTAAATGTTATTAAAAACGGGTAATAAAATTAACAGACAAAACACTGCCAATACTAAAATCCCTGTAATGGAACAAAAGACTTTTGTAGTAATTAAATACTGGGTCAGGAGATGGCGTAGATGTAGAATGTACGACGCCGTATGTAGGACAAACCGGAAGGACTATTGCAACCAGAATAAACGAACGTGAACGGATCATTTGTTTAATGCAGCCCGAGAAGTCTGGCCTGGCTTTGTTTTGATAAGGACCATAGAGGCAACTTTCGAGAGACAACCATTGTGGCAAAATGTAGCAGTTACTGGGAGCGTACAGTTAAGGAGGCTTTGGCCATTTCCTCCCAGAGGAGCACCTTAACCGTGACGCTGGATTTCAGTTCACTTCCTCTAGGAAACCAGCCTTAAAAATGGAACTCAATCGGCTCAATAAACACATTTATACAGCTTGAACGTCAAATTAAGTAGTCCCTTTTTCTATGACCTAACCTATTGGTAGCGTTCTGTCTTTGTTGATTATATCTCATTTTAGAATTATTTTAATACATTTACAGCTTTGTTCATCCATCATCCTTATGATGGAAGAGGTGCACGAATCGGAAACGTCGATGTCTAATAGTCTTAACATCTGACTTGAAGCCCGAGAGCATCTTGAATATATTCATCGCCAGGAAAGTTTCAGGTCTTATTTTTAGTGTAATTCTACAAGATTTCCCTAGTTTACAATTAAAGTTAAATACAGATGAATTGCGACAGGCAAATTAGTGCAGTGTAATCGAAAGGAAAACGTAATTTCGCCGATCCAAAAGTTACGCTGTAACCTAATTATAAAGGGAATGGATAGCAAACTCGTACACAACCGGAAACACTTCAAATATAAATTGTGGGATAAAAAAAATTAAAATAGTCCTGAAATGTGAACTTGACTTCCCCTTCGGTACACCCCTGAGGATCAAAACATACCTCCCTACCACTGTATGAGAACCATATTGCTTCTCTACCAAAGTAATTGCAATAACATCGTAAACAGTTTACAAATCCAGTAGGCATTTCCCCAAAACGCAGAGGCTGAACGGCAAGTTTCAAAACAACCCTAACGTGTGGCACCAAAAATTGAACCATGAAAACCCAGGAGAGTAGATTGGTAGTATTCTGATTCATTACATCAATGTTTAATTTTAAATTAGCTTTTTATTGCACAGAGCACATTTACTATAAAACATTTATATCAGAACAGGACAAACATTACAACAAATTATTACATTCATAATATGTTTAGTGCCAACATGACATTTCAAAAGTTTATCAAGAGAAAGTCTCAATGTTACCAACATACTTTGGGTCCACTACAGATTTAGGAATCCATGAAGGGCAGCGCCAAGAACTAAAACATACCTACAATGGTACTTAGTGAAAGCTCCTTTGTACTATACGAGGGATTTGTTTCTTGACTGCTCAGTGATAAATTATTTTTCCTCTTTCGTGTTTATTTGTTTTATTTTCTAATTAGCTTCATTTAGGTGCCCTTAAACATGATTTCTGTGTTTCGATGGTTCGCATGTTATTTCTCAAACGCTTGTTGCTAAGGTGATTTATTTTCTGATACCTATTCTGATATGAATCAAGTGTAAATATGTATGAGTTTTGTTAAAAAAGTTGAAACATGTAGGTGAACCTCTACAAGACCATATATGTAAGTGAAACAAGCAGCACTCTTTCCCACAGCAATTCAAATAGCCGAAGTTGATAACTTTTTTTGGTAATGTGATTTTTATTGGTGGTGGTGGTGGCGGTGGTGGCGGCGGTGGCGGCGGTGGCGGCGGTGGGTGCGGTGGCGGCGGTGGCGGCGGTGGGTGCGGTGGCGGTGGTGGTGGCGGTGGGTGCAGTGGGTGCGGTGGTGGTGGTGGTGGTGGTGGTGGTGGTGGTGGTGGTGGTGGTGGTGGTGGTGGTGGTGGTGGTGGTGGTGGTGGTGGTGGTGGTGGTGGTGGTGGTGGTGGTGGTGGTGGTGGTGGTGGTGGTGGTGGTGGTGGTGGTGGTGGTGGTGGTGGTGGTGGTGGTGGTGGTGGTGGGTATAAGGGCGCTCAACTACGGCGGTCATCAGCGCCCTTTAAAAATTTGTCATGGCAAAAGCCAGATATAAAATTTCTAAAAAAACTATAAAAACTAAAAACTAAAAATCATAGAAAACCTACTAAATATTTCATTCACTAAATCCTAAAACCTAACCTAGAAAAGAATCTAAAAATCTTCTGCACCACTGTCATCGTCCGCTAGCATTTCTGCAAAGCTGGCCGGCAGCTGCAGAGACGTCCTAAGGTCTGCTAGGTGAAAACACTCTAGCAGCACGTGTCGGACAGATAACGGTTCATTGCAAAACGGACACAGTGGAGCAGGCTCCTTTTTAAAAAGAAAACTATGAGTAAAAAAAAAAAAAAAACAGTGCCCAATACATAACCGAGCCAAACTCACCTCCTCGCGACGAGATGACCGGCAAGAGGTAACCCAGGGAATCGGAAGTTCTTTGACAGATCTAAGTTTATTATTGCAGAGAGCGGACCACTCTTCCTGCCAGCAGGTTTGCACAGCTCTCCGCAATACGGCCCTAAAATCTTCCGATGTCACAGATGGTACTCGAAACCTGGACTTCATGGTAGCCGTCTTGGCTGCCGAATCCGCCATTTCATTCCCCCGCAAGCCTACGTGACCAGGGATCCATGCACACACCACGTTAACGCCAGAAGCGTGTAAAACGTGGAGGGCATCCTGTATACGCTGCACAATAGGGTGGTAGTTGTACAGCTGCCGTAGGCTTTGAAGTGCACTGAGGGAATTACTCAGGATTAAGCAGTCCCCCAACTTTCGTCGACGTACGTGTAAAATGGCCCGGTATATTGCATAAAGCTCTGGAATCCGAATGTATATGGTTCGGTTCCACACACATAAACATAACCAACACCATTGGAGTTCTTGGAGCCATCAGTATAAATTACAAAATGGTCCTGATATCGCGATAAAAATTCTAAAAAACATGTGTGGATACTAGACATAGACATGGTAGATTTATCATATTTGGTCATGCCCAGATCAACGTGGGACGCTCTGCACAACCAAGGAGGGTATGTCCTCTCCCCCCTAGGATACATCTTGAGCATTTCAGTATCAAGATGTCATTTGATTTTTATTTTCACCTCTATTGTGATAAGAGAATTACCTCTCACTCTGGAGCCTCGAACTGATGATTTTGACTACAAATATTTGTTATGCTCAGTCAAATTATCACAAACTATCAGCACTGAAGAGAAGTTTCCGATATTTTGAATTCCGCCGGCGCTACCACCATACAAGAACATAGTGGCTCATTAAATAAACCCATCCATTACACTTGCAGTAAATTCATTTGATTTAAACCTACATTGTAAATATGGGCAGCTTCGTTTGAGGCTTCTATAATAATCAGAACTGTTGTAAATTCAGCAACTGACTTCCGTTTAAAAGCAAAGCTTCGGCTAATAAAGGCGGAACTACTTGTCATATAGATTTAGCTCGAAATTGTTATATAGCAGCAATTCCTCGCTTAGAGAAATGACGTGAATTTATGAGGTTAACTATTACACCCGAACAATGATCGCAAACGTATTGACTACCATAGCAGCATTAAATTCCAGCTAAACATGAGGGCGATTAATACAGAGCAGATTATTCAAAACTTTCTAAAATAACGCCTTCCTTAATGCATTACCAAATACAATATCTCAGAGTCTGAAACAAAATTAGCGGAACAAACCATTGGTTTTGAAGAAAAGCCATCAAAGGCATCACCAAAATAGTGCCATAATGTCATATGATCAGAGAAATGTCAGCAGGGTAAATTCTCTCCGCCTTTTTGTACCTCACTCATGTACAGTACTTTACTTCTCGTTTCAACAAAGAAAATTATTTTTCATTCACTTCGCTAAACCTTTCATATTTTAGACTCTATGTAGTCAAATAACAAGGAAATGCCATTGCACGTAGATCAAACTCGAAAGGTCATATGGCGTTGTATAAGTCTTTGTGCTACCAGATAATAAAGCAGGGTATGCTATCTGCCTGTAATAGAGCCAATGAGTTTTTACCACACATCAAGCTGTGTGGGTAGATGGAGTCAGGAAGCTGGATGTATGTACAAAACTCTCAAAATGCTTATTATGTAGCTTAGCCCACGTAATGATTTCATTGCAACAGTGAGCTGAACAAAAATACCCAACGTATTCCAACACTTTGGTATAAAGTTCAAATTAAAATTTTTATTTTCCCAGTACCATGTAACTGACCACTTCGATTGTAAAGGAAACAAATCTATATACAGCTAAGCGACTCTACATGCTATCGGGCTGGTGTCAAACGGAGAAATAAACGTTCCTTTTTCTATTTATATACGTTTTTTTAATCAGATTAGATTATTCTTCAAAAACGCACTCCCTCGATGGATCTCAGACAACGGCCCCTTGTATTCCCATGCTTTTGTGCTGTATTTATTAAAGAAGCTCATTAAACCATCTCATCTGATTAATATACACCAGCAAACCTGTAAACCTTCAAGTACTGAAATGGAGATTGCGATGAAGGTTACTCAGCGCAAAGATCAGAAATGATCCTAAATTTAAGATCTAATAAAGAGGTAGTTAGTGATTCGCAATTGCTTTTATATTAATCTACTAACTCATGCCGATTGGTTCTAATTATCGCATGACACCCAATTTAACTAACAATGATTAATTCTAAACTATATCGCGTTAAGTTGACGCTAAATAAGCTCCATTTAATACAATGTGTGACATAAGTTTAATTCCTAGTCGCGGTAGAGTTTTAAAGTTTTCAAGTTTGATTCAAGTCGCACTTCACCGAGGAAAGAGAATATATAAAAACAATTTGTTTTTAGTTTTCTTCTTCTTCTTCTTCTTCTTCTTCTTCTTCTTCTTCTTCTTCTTCACTCCTGTTCCGGCTTAAAACATCTGACCATCGTTTTCGTGGCCTTCCCGAATGTCTCTTTCCTCTAGGTTTATAGTTTATAACTCTTCTTGGGATCCAATCTCTCGGCATTCCCTCAATATGCTCTCTCCATTCATTTCTATAATTTATTATTTTTTCTTCTAAAGAACTTATTTCTAAATCTTCTCTTATTTTTTCACTTGAGATTTTATCTAAAAGAGTACATCCCTTTACTGCTCTTAAAAATCTCATTTCGGCAGCCTGTATCTCGTTTTTGTCTGCTTTTGTTAATGTCCATGTTTCAGAACCAAAAAGAAAAGCAGGCACAGCCATTACTTTATAAAATTTCATCCGTGTTTCTCTTCTGGTTTTAGTTTTTAGGCTTCTATTTATTATGCCGCATATTTGTTGAAACATTGGTAATTTATTTTTAAAATCATTTTCATATTTATAATTGACATATGTTCCCAAATATTTAAAACCCGTAACTTGCTCTAAGATAATATCATCAATTACTATTTTGGTTCTAACAGTCTCTTCACCTCTAAACGCCACTGTTTTTGTTTTATTTGTGGAAATTTTGAAATTATAATTCTTACATAATTTCTGTAAAATATTGTGACTTTGTGGGTTCGTGAAATGAAAAGTCCAATTTCACCACTCAAAAATGTTCTTTATTTCCACCGACTTACAGTTTAACACTTGCCAATTACACAGTATTTGCGTGCTGCACACAATTACACACAGTCTTCCGTCGCACAATCTTCTCGTTCGTTAACACGGCGCTCCTTTCCACGCACGTCACTAACACTGACTGCCTGTCTCTCTGAAACCCTTTTTTATAGGAATGTCACCGTTCTTCTAGAAGTCTCTGGTTTCCCCCACGAAAGTTCCGGAGGGCAGAAGAAGGGGAGAGAAGCGCCTAGGGACAAGCGACTTTTCCCTAACCACCCCTCAGTTAGTGACAGAGACTAATGGGAGGCGTGGCTGGTTTCCTCACAGCTGTGGGCCTCATGCCTACCGCTAATTGGGTGACAATATATACTGCTCTTTGCAGCTCGTCTTCAGGTTTACTTATAATTATTTGGCCATCCGCAAATAGCATCGTCTTAAGAGTAAAATTTGGTGCAAGATGAATGCCTCCGTTAATCTTAAACATCCACTCTCCAATCAGATCATCTATAGAAATTATGAATAAGATAGGAGACAAACTGCAACCCTGTCTTACACCTTGATTTGTATGTATCCATTTACTATACATTCCATTTCTAATATGTATGCTGATTGTTGTATCCTTAAATTAAAACAAAATTAATTTTTAACTGCCAATTGCTTTTAATTTTCAATCGATATTCCTGGCTTACGGCAGTTGGTCCAAACCGCACTAAAATTCTAACACCCATAAAAAGGCATATGAAGGTTTAAATGAATAATTCTAAAAGTGGATCGTTGAAAGATAAATCGCTTCTGATCCAGAAGGAATAAAACTATATTTCCTTATGAAGAAACCCGTTATGCTTAGGAAAAGGTTCCAAAACCTTCTAGAGCACTCCCGCGCATGACGAAGCTCGGCCCCTGGTTTAGAAGGTGCAGAGTAACCAACACTTCAAAATCGATAGTTGAATACATCAAATTCTGCGGATTATCCCCCTTACATTTTCGTAAGTCATTAATTTCTTTAGTCATTAACTGGTTCAGAGGTTTCTGCCATCTTTGCTTATGAACGTATGAATAACAGAAGCATTTCAAAATTAAAACTTGAAGTTTAAATCATTGAAAATTAAAAACAATAATACCAAATGTTAAAGTTATTAAGGAAGGATAATCTATCTCATGAAACTTAAACATGAATCACGCCTCCTGGTAGATATTCATAATGCTCTTCTACCTTTTCAGCAAAAGTAGACGAGATCACAGGTTCGTTAACTCTTGAAGCTTCAACTTTAAAGTTTTGAAGCGTGGACCTATAATTTCTTACGACATAATTGTGCTTTTGATGGTTCAATATCCGGTACAATTAAGGCGGTGTCATTCATTAGCAATCCACGAGCGATTTGGGTATTTCTCTAGTGAACTTCAATTAGTCGGAAATACTCTACAGCACAACTTAAGTTAAATGCAAGCTTGCAATCAACCTTAGGCCCTGCATATTAGCATATCATTACGTTGCAGTATTAATCACATGGGCTAAATATGTAAATGCTAGTAGGAGCATTATGTATCTTTCATTGTGTATGAAAACGTTTATTACTTTCATATGACGGTCTTCATTAACTTTTTTCAGAAGTATAGGTATCTACTTCCTGTTGATCGACAAGTTATGGAAATATTGTTTTATACATTTTGTTGCAAAAACCTTAGCCCATATTTTAGGGTAAAGTTTGCACTATAATATACCTCACTGAACTTAATGATGGTAGCAAATACAAGAAACGAGCTTTCTCAATTTTTATTTTGAAAAGCCTTTTTATCTCCAAATGACAATTTCTGTATAAATACGCGTTTTTCTCGAAAGATTTGAAATAATTAAAATAGGCTTTTAGATGATAAAAGCAAGCTCCAATTGCCGTTGAGGAGCTACTTTGGTTTTAATAATAAGGTTGGTTATTTAAAAAAAAAAAAAAAAAAATTGTTCACAAATCATAGTTAATATGCTATAATTTAGGTGTATGAAAACTTCGTTCTTATATCTTAAATAATTTAGGTATCAAGTCATCCATTTAGCAATGTATTTAAAAACGAAAGCTTAATCTATTCAGAACAATATTTTGGAAACAGGATGAACTAGCATAACAAAGTGAATGATAATTTGTTATTATTCGGCAGCAGACGTCAGACCAGAAGAACAAAATCAGTCCTGAACATTGATAACTACATATGAGAGCATAAGAGGGGTTTCGGATAGATACAAGGAGTAAATTATATTCAAAAACAATCACGGATGTAATAGAACCGCATTGAATAATTGGGACTACCGCATCAAACGTGTATGTTACTAAAACAATACAGATTGCTTTCCGATATCGATCCAAAAGAACAGTCGAACAAAACGTCTACTCAGTGGTGAACATTCTGACCCGTCATTGAGTATTAATTACCACCTCTTTCATACAGAAGAACAATTATGTTATTGCCGCATGAAGCCGTAACGGACATTAAGCAGGATTTTATAGATCCATGTTTGAAACGTATAATAATATTCTTGATGTTATCGTGTAGAGTGCAGATTTGACACTAGAGTTGTATTGATGATAACGCTTTTACCAAACTGGTTCTTGGACAAAAAATAGAAGGTATTAACATGATTGGAGGTAAAGAGATGGCTTACAGGGGCATCACAAAGCGGAAACCAGATAATCTTGTCGGCGAGGGTCGGAGTAAACAAGGGGAACGCTCATGTTTTGCACCGATGATGGGTGATTGACACATTGATATCAATGACACATTGATGTGATGACACACTGAACTGCGACTTTTGTAGTGAACATATGCACATAAAGAAAAACAAAATTGTCTTCGCCTTGTCCTCGTCCTGTTCGCTGGGAAGAAAAAAAAAAAAAGCTTTATTTTGAAACGCCTGACATAAGTTATCTTTCGCTCAATAATCAACTGCCTGGGAGGGTGGGATAATAAATTTCGTTCTGCAACAAGGCTACAAGTATTTGTGGGTCAGACCGCACCAAGATATATTACAACCAGATTGCACGTAGGGAAGAGAAAATCGGCCGTAGTTGCATTGCACTTCTGCACACTGATGGGCATTTCCAAGAAGAAAATAACTGAAGAGATAAAAGTTGCACATTTTAAACCTTTTAACTCCTTTCTTTATCTGTTCGGTAACAATTTTATACAAATTTTAAATTTTAAAAATAGCTCAGAACTAGATGACAATGCAGTATTAACCCGCTATTAAGTAAATTCCTCGAACCATAACTACCCTTTACATGGAATAAAATTTGAACTAAATTCCTGATGAGCTAGAAACTTTAAATTTTAAAAATAACTCGAACTACATGACCGTGCTATATTAACTTGCTGTATATAAAATAACTCCACTTCAAACAACCCTTTACATGGGGACAATTTTAAACTACCTTTAATCATAACTCTCGTGTTCAGGAAAATCCCTCCATTCCAAGCTACGATTTACATGGAAATTTTAAAATACCGTACGTTTAAGATATTTTTGTAAAAAAAATGTGTATAAGTACGGAGTGTATGGAGTAGTGTCGTTGAGAAAACTGGCATAACAGTTCACATCCCTTGTAGCGCAATAAAATTGCTAGTCACTTAGATGAAGTAACCATTCATCAATTGTCTATTTTAAGTCTATTTTAAATCTTACTTCCAGAGCTACTAAAAATTCAAACTTACAGACGTTCACAACAAACTGTATGGGGTTAATAATCTGTATCGGGCTAAGAGAAATTATTTTATATTTCTAACCTGTCTTCGAAACATTAGTATCAGAAATTTATATTTTATTACATATTTGAATGTTGTACGTGCTTTCGTTTAATAATTTTAAACATATGCAAAAAATTAGATGTTGGTGAATCATTGTAATTGTTAATATTTTTCTTATCAATCTTGGGACTGCGGGGTTATTGGGCCAAAGCAGAGTTATTTTTAAATTTTATCTGCTGTTATTAAAACAAAAGCATGCTTGCTCGAACTTTAACATCAATATTACGATCAGCTCTTGTGAGAGGTCTTAACACATTGCTTACACAGGTTGTTTCAAAACCACACCGAACTATTATAGCCGTTGCGTAGTTTTATGACTTAACTAGCCCGAATTTCGGTATCGCAACTTCGAAGTTCTGTTAGGTATAATTTTATGCAGCGTTAAATATTACATGATTTTGTGATTAGGCAGCGCAGGCGCCTCTGTTGTGCGAACCTCGTAAGTTGTTATTGGGACGCACCGACCACGAAAACAAAAACATTACTCCTGGCTCTTTAACAGTGACCCTAGCCTACCTTTCAGGTAATGGGGCAAACGGCAGTTATTTGTGCAAAGGTTGGCTAATAACTCGGACAGTTGCAAGGTTGCTCTTCAGTGTAAAACTATACATTCCGTCCTAACAGGGAGGGTTTTGCGCGTACTTACATAGGAATTCCAAGCAATATGGAGCGCTATACGAACGCCAAAAGGACGGATATGGTTTTAATGGATGGAAGAGCTGAAGGGAGTTCAACGAACGCACGAGTAATTTAGTTTCATTAAAATATTAATTGTAAAAATAGTTACATCAACGATAATATTTATCTTCAGAGCATTTTGTTATGATCTTAATTGCACAATACTTTCAACCACTTAATATAAATATCCACAGCTTCCTTTTCAGTTACAAACGCTTTATTTAGTATTATCAAACACGTGAAACAAAATGCCAGTCTCTTTGTATAAGCTATTTAGTTTGGTTAATTTATCTACAATTCTTTGATGTTTTCTGTTCTGTTTATCATTTAATGCTTCCATCCTCAACCTCACTAACATTAACTTCCCGCTAAAAGGTATAAGTTGTATATGTCCACCAGCTTATTTGCCATCATGGACTGCTGTAACGGAATTTTGGAACACGTTAAACACTCATAAGCGATAATTAAGCAATAGCTTCTTTATTGCGGTTTCATAAGCCAAATAAATTCTTAATAGAAGCAAGCAAGATACTGCGGAGTATGCCGGTATGTTTACTAAGTTACAGCAATTGGCACGGCGTGTGACCTATACCTGCGAACTCCGACAGCGTGAGGCACGCATCGTTGTTCCTGTTACTGCCTAATCCACACTCATTCTGGAGCATTTTTATGCGGCTACTGGCGATAAAAACTTATCTGTATGTGTCACACAGAAGCTGAGAAACTACCTCTATATCTTCGTTCGGTGTCGTTTTGAAACACCTGTATATATATTTTCATCTGTGAGTAAAACTTATATATGGTTCTTATAGAACTGTTATTGTTTCAATTGGCTCTACGTTAAAGTCCATTATTGGGTTTATTTCTTGCTCTTTTTCAGATTCTGCTATTGAATTGCCTACTCCAAAATCCACCCCTCAAAATTTTTGAAGAACCACTCATAATATCGCATATATTATCATTTTATGTCTCATTTAAATATTTAAATCAATACTTCGTTGACTAACACAAATTTATTATCTATGGAACACGATACAAGCCGGGTTAGCATGCAACTGTTGTATTATATTCAGCTAAACCATACATCAAATGCTGTTATTTCCTAGTTTGAATTATTCATGTTTATAACTAAAGCGCAACACAATACGAAGTTCTCCTGTGATGATGCAAACTAGAATAGTCCTTAAAAGCACCTTGTCAAAAGGTCAAGGAACAGTGAATATTACATACACACTGTTGTAAATTAGATATCAACCTAATGCAAAATGGCATCAAGGTCAGAAGTCACGTCTAGTGTAGGTTATACAATAACTTATGTATGAGAACTTTTATGGTAGGAATGGTTAAAACTAGTAAACTACAGTATCTTATCCACTCGATATGAATTGTACGTAATTTCAGAAAAAGCCTGCGCTTTAATTTCAGACACGAAATGCAATTGTTCATACATGTTCTCATACTGTGGAGAAATTAATGGCGTTGCTTTGTCCATATTCCATCTTTATAAAAGAATGAATAAACCTCGAACTGCTGCCAAGTAGGAAGTTAATACTTTATGTAACAACGATAAATTTCTTCTTTCACAACCAGTTTGGAAAGTAGAATAATATCTTAAGAAGCTAACGCCATAAGCGAGAATGAAATATGGATTTTCATCTGCCACACACGCATACAATGTCGTCCTGTTTTAATGTTGCAAATCTCATTCATTGTACAATTTTAGGACAAATAAGCCTTTGATTATTTATGAAAGTACTTCAAATTTGGTTGAAACTAATAAAAAGTTATAGCGTATACTGCAAAAGATCTTAAATTGTACCACCAGTTGTGGGTAAATCATTAAATGTATGATGTATCGGTTCCTGTAGGTGCATATGATTTTGAAGAACGTTGACAATTACTCAATTCTAAAGTAGACACAATGTTTTATGAGAGCTCAATGAAAATTTTATTTGGTGGCTAACCGCACTAACACTCAAGGTTCAAGGAATGTTTTCAAATCTGGTCGAGATTCCTATAAAATTGAATGTTCCTAAAGTTATCGACCTGATCAAGAATACACTTTTAAAGCAATACATTTAAGCCAACCACATTCTGATGTTTTAATATCCTTAGTGAAATACGATGTTGTCCAAGTGTACAAAAGAAGCTTTATTTTAGCTTCACGCTCACCATTTGAAGCATTAGGAAGCGAAGGTAATGCAGTTTTGTAGCAGCAAACCCAGATGTGTGAGAAAACGCATTACCGTGATGAAAGGTAATTTCCTCTTTCGCAAAGTGTGTACGTTTAGCCTGAACAGACTCCTTCAATTGATCCGGTAGTGAAACCTAACACTCTCGGTGATTGTTTTACTCTTTTGCAGTTGTTTCTGAGCACTACAACATAAGAATCCCAGGAGACCGCAGCCAAGACTTTTCGTGCAGTTGGGACAGTTTTACACTTCTTTGGCATTTTCATCCGTCGGCGCCCAATGTTTCGAGTTTCTTCTTCCCTCGAAGAATCCATGTATCAGTCTGTGCTAACGTAGGAGAAATTAGGAGTTAAAATAAGTAGAAGATCCTTGAAAAAGCATGTCAAAGGAAGAGCAGGAACAGCATGAACTGTTTACCCTCCTTTATCAGCAATAATCATCAAAATGCCCTGTCCTCCATTGCTGCCAAATGTAGCACGCACCCAACAAAAAGATTTCTCATAACCAAAAGTCTCTAAAAATTTAATGGACGCGGCCCGTCGAGGTCTATATTGGCCAACTCGCAAAACTTAAATTCACTGGCAATCATTGAGTAAGGAGTTACGCCTTTCAATCTCCTTGATCAAGAGGCTTTGAAACGCTCTATCGGGATTACCCTTGAAGCTCAGCTAGGTGGTGCCACGGTTCATCCTGTGTGACCATCCACTCCGACCCACGGGTCTACCGTGGTTTCCCCGCTCCAGTTCCTCTTTTACCACGACACTACTCCATTATATCCATTGTATCAATTTAGGGTTGTAGCACCAATAGATGCTGTGCGGCGGATTGCGGCTGGGTAGCGGATGCACTCTTCGCAGAGTTCTTTTCGGTCGTTGTTCAGGGACTATCCGTTTGGCTCCGGTTCCGTGCGGTCCCACCAGTGAGCTGTGGGCAGGGTATTGTGGGCACATTGCTTACGCATGGATAGTCATTCGGATCTGCTCGCCCGGGTCTCCCTTCTCCTCCATTTGTCCCCTTGGTTACTTGCAAAAGTAGAAAGGGCTGTGTATCCAAATAAGCTCTGCCCTAGTTATGGAGGTCCCTTGTTCGTTCGTACCTTTACCTTAAACCCTTCAAAACGAATTACTTTATCATAGCTAATGTGTCAGTTTGACTCATTTTGTAGACTTTTTGTGGCAAACAAGTGAACACTATCGTCGCCAGTGGCGCAATGGAAGCTTTATAGCGCGTCAAGACATCTGAGTTAAGCCAAGAAGTTTTGAGAGGCTGTCGTTTATACAGAGCTTCCTACAACTTAACATGTTTTAGCTTTTTTTTTTTTTTTTTTCCAAAATAAAAACCATAAATTTCACCAATTCTACCCTGTTATTTAGCTCACGAAACTCAGCTTATATTGATACAATTTACTGTTGCAATGCTACACTTGACCAGTTTTTGCTACTTAATTCTCTGCGGCACGACACGTACCGATCTTTCTTTCATTTTTGAGTTTCCTCGTCTTTTTCACTGACTTAACCGATTTTTTTGACCTGTAAGAAAAGAATTCCAGTCTGCAATTATTTTTTGTGAATTATTATAATCTAGCTCTAAAAGTCATACGAAATCTCGAATATATTATTCGCAATCTTTTTAATCAATAGGTGGTGGTGAAGGAGACGACATAAAGAAGCGGCATGACGCAATGTAACCATATAAACAGCGCAGAGAACGGTGAACGATATAATTTCTATTACAAGTGAATAGTATAAAAGAGGCTTTTGTATAACAGCCAAACAATGTGGGCGCCCTTGGTACGAATTTCCTGCAAGTAATAAAACATCAAACGATACTTCATACTAATAATATAAATACACAAAAAAGAAATTGTTCTTCAAAACGCTAGGAAAGTCCACAAACAAGCTTCTCACATGATTCAAAATATATAAAAATATTTTAAATATTGTCACCCAATTAGCGGAAGGTATAACGGCACAGCTGTGAGGAAACGAAAAGGAGCGGAGCCACGCCTCCCATTAGTCTCTGTCACTAACCGAGGGGTGGTTAAAGGAATGTCACCCGTCCCTGGATGTTTCTCTCCCCTTCTCCCATCACCGGGAATATTCGCCTGAAAACTAGAAAAGCCGAGAATACGGCGAGATGCCTATAAAAAGGGTTTCAGAGAGACAGACAGTCAGTGTTTGACGTGCTAGCGCCGTGTTAATGAACGAGAAGACTGTGTGTAATTGTGTACGTGCATCTGAACGGTAACGGACGAACTGGTGAATCGTAATTGGTGTATTACGTAATTTTGTGTAATTGGCAAGTGTTCAACTGTAAGTCGGTGCAAATAAAGAACATTTTTGAGTGGTGAAATTGGACTTTTCATTTCACGAACCCACAAAGTCACAATTGGTGTCAGAAGTGCGAAATAACACAATGGAGGCAGCATTAGAAAAGATTTTAGCGGAACTGAAAGAAATGAAGACGGGAAATGAAAACCTCGCTGCAAAAACAGAAGCGGCAAATGACAACCTGGCCGCGGAACTCAAACAAATAAAGAGCGAATTGACCATGGAAATGAGGGCAGCGAACGACAGTCTGGCCACGGAAATGAAGGAGGCGAACGAGGTCCTCGCCGCCAAATTTGAGGAACAGTTGGCCGGCATGAGGGATGACGTCACGAACCTGGGCAAGCAGATGGGTCAAGTAGACGACCGCCTTAATGATTTAGAGGAAAAAGCCGACACTAACGCCAAGACCCTGAACGCCGTGGTGGAAGACGTAGAAGACCTTGCTAACCGCGTTAACAACCTGGAGGGAAAGGCCGACAGCAGCGTCAAGTCCCTGAACGCCATGGTGGAGGACGTCGTCGGCAGGAAGCTGAAGGATTTGAAGGCCGACTCGCCGGGACGCGACACAACATCTGCGCGCGTCAAACCTCCCAAGTATGACGGCGCGTCAACGTTTGAGGTCTTCCGCCGCCAGTTCGACACAGTGGCCAGGCACAACGGATGGTCACCGGAGGAGGAGGCCACACAGTTAATAGCCAGCCTACAGGGAAGAGCCGCGGAAGTCCTAAACGCGGTGCAGACGACGGCGGCGCCCAAGGACATCTGGGAAGCCCTGGAGGATCGCTTCGGGAACCACCGCTTAGCCGCAGCATACCGCAGCCAGCTAAAGGCAACGTCACAGCAGCCGGGGGAGACGCTGCAGGAGTTCGCCATTGCGATCGAGCAGCTGGCTAGCAAGGCCTTGGTTGACCTGCCACTGGAGTTCGTATCCCGGGAAGCCGCCTACAATTTTGTCGACGGGGTACGGGACACGGAGATTCGTCAGCGCCTAATGCTCGGGGAATATAAAACCATCCACGAGGCGCTGACAGCGGCATTAAGGATGGAGGCGGCCAAAATAACATCCATCCCGACGTCGAGAACGAGGAGTGTCCGCTACGCCGGGGACAGGAGACCAGCTGAGGGACGCCGGCGAACACCTAGTGGCCTGTGTTGGGGGTGTAGACAGCCCGGACACCTGCAGAGAGACTGCCCACACCAGGAAGAGCAGCCGGAAAACGAGTAAGGGCCGTCGTGGAGAGGGGCACGTCGGCGCCATTACCACCATCCCCTCGAGTGACACTGCGCGCCGTCAGCCGGCGTATAGATGACAGCCTCATCGCGGACGGTTGGGTAAGAGGGAGGCCGTGCCGCGTGCTAGTGGACACCGGGGCGGCCGTGACCATCATCAGACCTGACGTGGCGAAGGGTTTACCGACAAGGAAGCCAAGCCGGCCATACCAGCTTGTCACGGCATCGGGCGACACCTTGCCTGTGGAGAAGGAGGCCCTGCTGGAGCTGAACTTGGGACGGAGTGCCGTGCGTCTGTGGGTGTTCGTCGCGAAGGAGGCTGAGGAGGTGATCCTGGGACTGGATGCCCTCAGGAGCCATGAGGCGACGGTCGACGTCGGCAAGAAGGTCCTGCGGCTTAACGGAGAAGATGTTATACTCCGTCAATCCGAAGAGCGCCTTGGAATGTGCAGGGTTGTCTTGGACGAAGACGTGGTTGTTCCCGCGAGGAGCGAGGTGGTGGTGACGGCGCGACTGGAGGGCCAGAGAACCAGGAACATGATGCTGGACCAGAAGACGCCTGTACACGGACTGTGTGTAGCCAGGACATTGCTGCCGTGCCGAGAGGAGGTGCCAGTGAGACTGCTAAATCCAACGGACACCGATCACGACGTCCAGGCCGGGACGGAGTTGGGAACGTGCGAGCCCGTAGTGAGCGTAACAGCAATCGACAAGACACAGGAGCCGGCGCCGAAGCAACACCTGGGGCCCCGGCTAGAAGGCTTACTGGAGAGGGCGGCCGACCACCTGACCGCAGAACAGCTGGAGAAGGTTCGACAACTACTGAGGCGATATGAGCGCGTCTTCAGCCAAGGCGATAGTGACTACGGCCGCACGGACAAAGTGCTTCACCGCATAGACACCGGAGACGCCCGGCCTATTCGGCAACCACATAGGCGCGTTCCGCTGGCGAAGCAAGGGGCGGTACGAGACATGCTGGAGGACATGAGATCCAGGGGAGTGATTGAAGAGTCTGACAGCCCTTGGTGTTCCCCTGTAGTCTTGGTGACAAAGAAGAACGGCGAGCTGCGCTTCTGCGTAGACTACAGAAAATTGAACGCCGTCACCCGGAAGGACTGTTTTCCCTTACCCCGGATTGACGACACCCTGGACACGCTAGCTGGTGCACAGTGGTTCTCGACCCTGGACCTGAAGTCGGGCTACTGGCAGGTAGCTCTAGACCCGAGAGACAAGGAGAAGACTGCATTCTCGACGGGCCAAGGGCTCTGGCAGTTCACGGTTATGCCCTTTGGCCTCTGCAACGCACCAGCTACCTTCCAGCGCCTTATGGAGTCAGTGATGAGAGGGCTGACTTACGATGCCTGCCTGCTATACCTGGACGACATCATCATCGTCGGGAAGACTTTTGAAGATCACCTCGAGAATCTGAGTAAGGTGCTACAGAGACTGCAAGCGACCAACTTGAAGCTGAACGCGAAGAAGTGCCAGCTCTTCCGCAAGGAAGTTAACTACTTGGGTCACATAGTCTCGGCAACCGGAGTGGCCACAGACCCGGAGAAGACACAGGCTGTGAGAGATTGGCCTCGCCATAAGGATAGGAAAGAGTTGCGCAGTTTTCTGGGGCTGTGCAGTTATTACCGCCGCTTCATAAAGGGGTTCTACAACATCGCAAAACCCCTCACCCGCCTGACGGAGGAACACCGGCCTTATGTGTGGACAGAGGACGCCGAAAACGCTTTCCAGCACCTAAAGGAGACCCTGTGCAGTGCTCCAATTTTGGGTTTCCCACAACCGGGTGGCGCCTTCATTGTGGACACCGACGCCAGCGACCATTGTATTGGAGGTGTCCTGTCGCAGATCCAGGACGGCCATGAGCGGATGATAGCCTATTACAGCAAGTCGCTATCCAAGGCAGAGAAGAACTACTGCGTCACCCGACGGGAGTTACTGGCGGTAGTAAAGACATTGGAGCACTTCCACAAGTACCTGTACGGTCAGCCATTCCACCTGAGGACTGACCATTCCGCCCTAACCTGGCTATTGACCTTTAAGAACCTGGAAGGCCAGACAGCACGTTGGGTCCAGAGGCTGCAGGAGTACGACTTCACCTCGGAACATCGTAGAGGGAAGAGCCACGGTAACGCAGACGCCATGTCCCGAAGACCCTGTCCAGAAGAGTGCGGCCAGTGCACAAGAGTGGAAGAGAAGGAGCGTGCCGCAGCAGTCCGAGTAGTTCTGGCAGTGCCTGCTGAAGGCTGGGATAGCGCAGGCCTGAGGAGGGAGCAGCTGGCGGACGCAGACTTGGGGCCACTCTTGAGGGAAGTGGAGGCAGGGATGAGACCAACCTGGGAGGACATCGCACCGAGGAGCGCCACCTACAAGTCGTACTGGGCCCAATGGGACTCGTTGAAGACCAGAGAGGGCGTGCTGTTCCGGGTATGGGAATCACCCGATGGGAAGACGCAGAGAGAGCAGTTGGTACTTCCCCGGAGTAAGGTCCCGGAAGTCCTGGAGGAAGTGCACACCGGGACTTCGGGAGGACACCTGGGAGCGAACCGAACGATTGACAAACTACGGCAGCGCTACTACTGGCTGAGGCTCCGAGCAGATGCTGAGAGATGGTGCCGTCAGTGTCACGTGTGCGCGGCGAGTCGTGGCCCCCAGACGAGGAGCCGGGGTCGCATGCAGCAGTACAACGTCGGAGCGCCATTCGAACGGATCGCCGTTGACATTGCTGGACCGTTCCCAGTTTCCGACCGAGGCAACAAGTACCTGATGGTGGTCGTGGACTACTTCACCAAGTGGCCGGAGGTGTATGCCATCCCAAACCAAGAGGCAAAGACAATCACAGACTGCCTCGTGGAGCAAGTGTTCTGTCGATTTGGGGTGCCGTTAGAGCTACACAGTGACCAGGGTACCAACTTTGAGTCCAACCTAATGAGGGAGGCACTACAAAGGCTAGGGGTGAACAAGACTCGCACTACGCCTCTACATCCCCAATCGGATGGCATGGTCGAAAGGTACATCAAGACCATAGAGGAACACCTGAGGAAAGTTGTGGCCAGCCATCAGCGAGACTGGGACGTCAAGGTGCCACTGTTCTTGCTGGCCTATCGCTCGTCTACACACGACACAACTGGGATGACGCCAGCCAGCTTAATGTTCGGCCGAGAGTTACGCCTCCCTTGTGACCTGGCTTTTGGAAGCCCTCCGGAAGCGAAACAGCCAGCGACCGAGTATGTGGAGAACTTGGTGGACCATCTCCACGACATGCACGAGATGGCTCGCCAGAACATCCAGAAGGCGAGCGACCGCATGAAGACCAGGTATGACAGGCAAGCCAACAGCCAAGGGTTCCAGCAAGGTGACCTGGTCTGGTTGTACCGTCCTACCCGGATCAAGGGACGCTGCCCGAAGCTCCAGCAGCCATGGCAAGGACCGTACCGGGTGGTGAAGAGGATTAACGACGTGGTCTACCGCATCCAGAAGGTTCCCCGAGGAAAGATGTTGGTGGTGCACCTGGATCGACTAGCCCGCTACGATGGTGCTGTTCGGGACGACCAGCCTTGAGGAGGGAGCAGTGTCACCCAATTAGCGGAAGGTATAACGGCACAGCTGTGAGGAAACGAAAAGGAGCGGAGCCACGCCTCTCATTAGTCTCTGTCACTAACCGAGGGGTGGTTAAAGGAATGTCACCCGTCCCTGGATGTTTCTCTCCCCTTCTCCCATCACCGGGAATATTCGCCTGAAAACTAGAAAAGCCGAGAATACGGCGAGATGCCTATAAAAAGGGTTTCAGAGAGACAGACAGTCAGTGTTTGACGTGCTAGCGCCGTGTTAATGAACGAGAAGACTGTGTGTAATTGTGTACGTGCATCTGAACGGTAACGGACGAACTGGTGAATCGTAATTGGTGTATTACGTAATTTTGTGTAATTGGCAAGTGTTCAACTGTAAGTCGGTGCAAATAAAGAACATTTTTGAGTGGTGAAATTGGACTTTTCATTTCACGAACCCACAAAGTCACAATATCTAAGTAGCCGCTTTCCTAAGCACGTACAATTAAAGGAGTGTTCAGATAAACAGTTAAACCTATAATTAATCAAAATATTTCACACTATGAAATACAAAATGGCAACTGTCATGATATACGAGCAGAATATAACACCCATCAGTAAAAGAATCCTTTCGGAGGTCAAAAGACAAAACTAGCAGTCCCACTACAGAAGGACAGCTCTAATTAGCACACTTAAATCGATGGGTTTTAAATTCAGGGCACAAAATGCAAGAATGTCCGCAACAGAATCCCTCAGAACACGAATTAAATTGTGTATTACAGAGCTTTATTTATACGAGAGATGGTACGATGCGGTATTTTACGTAGTTCGACCGATGGCTTGTAATGTGCAGTTTGAAACAAGAAAGGGGGAAGCGCTTCTTAATTTACACATTAGAGGTAGAAATGCATTGTACCCAAAGCTTTGTTCTTAACGCAAGAGTATTTAAAAGAGTTCATAGTAGATTACCACGGCACTGTGACCAGCAATGTTTCAAGAACCATCAATAATTGTAAATGATAATAGCGTATGCTACAGTCAATGCTAAGGAACAGAGAAACTTTAATAAAATCCATATCACATTTCAATATTAAACTTTCCACTCCACCCCGATAATACCACAGCTGTTAAAACGTATACAAGTCTTACAATTAACACAAAACACACGCTGCTACTAAGCCACGTATCATATTGTTACTTCCCCTAATCGCTGTATTTTGAACTCCACAAAATCTTTATGGTCAGAACTAAAACGGAATATCAAATAGCGTCGTGTGAAGAAAAACTGACTGCAATTAGGTTCAAAATACAGTGACTTTGTGGGTTCGTAGAAATAAAAGTCCGAGTTGAAGATATTCTAAATGTTCTTTATTTCCGTAGAAATACACTGTTCAATTCTCACGTAACAACATTACGTCACATACAACTCAATCTACCAAAGTCGATGACAATAACAAACAGCGTTCCGATTACATCAGCTCTCGTTACAATAACACTACAGCTGTTTACTGCTTACGTCTCTCGCGACTGACTCTTGGCGAGTAGTCGCCTTTTTAAATACCTCATTGATAAATTCTAGATATTTCCAGAACAATAAAGAAACCGAATACTCTCTATCAAGACGCCACCAGAAATTTCCATTTATCTCAGTTTGTTTGTTTCGGCAGACCTTTATCTCGGGCTATCTAACTGCTTATGCAAGCTCTTTATTACCGTGAAACAATATCCGTCTGTTACCTATTTGCACCGAAACTTTTATGCCCGTTGCCGCGACAATACTACAAAGGACACTGAAAATAAGAACCACTTCTGTCACGTTAAGAAATAGAAACAATTTGTTCTTTTGAAGATTTAACGGAAAACAGCCAGCACCTGCTATTCGGGCTACAACATAGGTGTATGACGGTAACGCATTTTCAAAGGATGGTCACTCATTGTATTTAAATTCCGTGGTGGAACAATAAACTGTAGTGTATATTCTGTTTTATTTATCTTTTATATAGGGGATTACTACAAATCCCTGATACCTTCTTTGGGGTATAGACTCAGGTTTCGTATTCACAATTATGTGAAGGAAATTAGAGCCGATTAGATATTGCAGTCATATCACATAAGGACGACATTGCAACTCCACTGCTCGCGCCTGGCACGCGACCAGCGCGTGCCTTACCTGCTGTAGTGAGAAGGTCAGGGTAACTCATTGAGGAATGTTAGTGGAGGTGTAGGACAAGCACTGCAGGTTTCGTCCGGTCTGCATAGTGAGGTCACATTGACTGCAAACGTAAGGAAGAAGGCTAGGATTCAACCTTAACATTGTGGCGACAACATTAACAAATTTGTGAAGTATAAATCTGAATGCTTTGTTTATCTAAATCAAAAGAACAAATCAAACAATGTGATGTGCGTGTAGATATTGAAATTAAAACGTGACAAATCACTGTGAGGATACAGATAAACTTAATATTGCAATAATTTAGGTTGGTGATTGATAAAAACAGGTAACTTAAGTATGAACTTGCGGGTCAAAAAACACCAGAAAATCATTCAACGGTTCACCGTGATCATAATGGATGCTCCTGATTGGCGAAAGGTGTAGTTCTGTGTGACGTATATTTAATGCTCTTTAAATTATAAGAATTCATTTTCAATTGTCTTGGAAAGAGTAATTTGTACAAAAATAGAAATGTGAAATTGGATAGGCCAAGGAATGATACAACGCAAGATAAAAGTTACATATTATTATTATTGGTAATTGCAAGAATACAATTAGGTAATGTGGTGACGTGGACACACAAAATATAATTTAGTTGTTCTGGAAACAGAGTGCAGAGAACCCAAAATGAGCAGAGAGCTTGGCGTCTTTCTTAAAATGACGGTCTTGTGAGTAAGACGTGTTATTGTGTCGCTCTGCGATATTTCAGAAAACGTTTAGTTGTGAATGCATTTTTGTTGCACTAGTGACAAGTGCAAGTTCATCGATGCAACAACCATTATTTGTGAAAGGACAGCATCTAAATTATATAAAATTGTAGCGTAATTTACTAATTGTTTTGTGTAATAAAACCCACATATTTAAAAGAGAAGAATTGTTGTTTATTCTCAAATAATTGCAGTATCAAATTCCTTTACCCCGAGACTGCGCCCAGAAGTAAGTCTCATTGCTCCAGAGCTGCCACGGAATCTACAAGATTTCTACTAGATCATCACCAAAGGTGAGAAACCAATCATCGGCATCTTCCATCATTCCCCTTTGCGACAGTAATGCTGTTGCAAAATGATTCCAGAACTCGGAGCTTCTAGAATGTTGTCTTCAGTCATCACGCCTTTTGCAACGCACAATAATATCAGGCTGCATTTGTTGAAAAAACGTCAATCAAATTTCACTGTGTATTTCTTAAAACACCTCAATCTCCTCGATTAACAATTGCTGTTTACACCTTATTCAAAGAATAAGGTAACTGCTGGCCTTCCATAACAGAATATTCGGAATTAAGCCCACGAGTTCTGTTGCATAAAATTTGATTCCTCTGCTAATATTAAACGTTGTACAGGATGCGGCCCGTAAAACCGAACTGTAAACTCGAATGCACAAAATTAACATAAAATGTAATGTAATGCAATGTAATGTAATGCACTGAATATGACCATTAACCTTCACAGTGCTGACAATGTAAATCAGGTGCGCAGACAGATGCTTCTGGAGTTCTGGAGCATTTTGAAACTATCCTGTACACCGCCATTTTGCAATCAATTCTTGTATGCTGCTTTTTGCTGGCACAAAAGTCCTGGACATTGGTGGAAAGCTTTCATCCCCACGTAATATTACCGCAGGTGTCCCACAGGGTTCTATCTTGGCCCCGACTCTATTTAATATATACATTTCTGATATTTCTGACTTAGCTCCGACTTCTTTAGCTCTTTACGCTGATGACACAGTACTATAATTATTCTCATGTTAATCTCCAGCACGCACAACAAGTAGTACAGCTCTCTTTAGATCGCCTAACTCATTGGTTCAGCACTTGGCGGATCTCATTGAACCCTCAGAAAACCGAAGCTAAAATCTTCACTCTTCGCCGATATACTCCGCTTACTCCGTTGTGTCTCTACAGGAACAATGTCCCTTGGCTCCCCACTACAACTCCCGTTAAATACCTTAGAGTGCTTTTGGACTCTCGACTGACCTGGCGTGCTCATATCGATCGTCTTATATCACTGGCCTCCGGGCGACTTTCAAAACTCTCACCTCTGTTGCATCGCCGTTCCAGCCTCGGCCTACAGTCTTCATTGTTACTCTACAAATCACTCGTTCGTCCGCTTATTACATATGACTGCCAAGTATGGGGAGCCGCACACACATGTCATCTGCGTCGTCTTCAGGTCATACAGAATCGCTTCATGCGCATCGCTACCAACGCTCCATGGTTCATCCGTAATCAGCAGCTCCATCACGAACTAGGACTGTTACCTCTTCACGACTGCATTCGCAGGATCGCTTGTCGTTTCTTTTCCACGCTGCAAGAAGTTACAGGAGCTGTGCATTATAACATGGGCGTCCGCAAGCGCCAGCCCTCACGCTTGAAGATGAGACTACCACAGGACCTGCTTCTAAGTGATACATCTGTTTCGAGTGATTCTAGTGCTTGATGTCCGTCTTACATCTTCAATATTGACATAATTTCTCAGAGAGTATTATTGGAGTTCTAACTTATTGCAGTGAGGGGGCGGCCTGTTAGCATACCCCTGAGTGTTATTGTTCTTATTGTACTGTTACCTTCTTTTCACTCTGATCTGTAAAGCATTGTACTGCTGCTCGATTAATAAAAATAAATAGAAAAAAAGTCCTGGAAATTTCTCGAGAAACCAATTCTTTGTCTTTCCAGTGCGGATGAACGTTTCAACAATGTAATACACTCGGGTATCGAACACGTCTTATCACATACACTGTGTCATACAAAGATGTTTTTTTCTTAACTGGTCTCGAAAAGCGACTGCAGCTGCCCTACACATGACGATCATGTGTGACTATTCCCGGTTAGACACGTCATTTCCTGACAGGAAAATAGATAATTTAACTGATGCCAAAAACGCCGTATACAAATGTAACCATGCAGCAACTGTAAATAACGCAATATTCCTTAATATTATAACGGGCCCGTTTTACGTACCACACCCAGTGTGTATTTCATACTCGGCATTTCATAAGCCTGCAAAATGTGTAAGGTGTGTAATTATTAAATTAGATGCAGTTAGGTGAACGTAAAACAACCACCCTGTGTATCTGATCTTCGGCATTTCATAAGCTTGCAAAATGTGTAAGGTGTGGAATTAGCAAATTAGACGTAATTAGATGAACAGAAAACATTACTCTGAGTTCCACGGTTGTGTAGGTCGGCAACTCTGTTCTACGGCATCACTTCTCTGAAACCCTGCTTACTTTTTTATGTTGGAAAACTTCCATTTTTATATTCCTCCCTTCCACGAGGTCATAAATAACGATATGCCCCTTCTGTTCCTTATATACTCCTGTTCCTACAGGCACATTCATAACAATTTTCTAGGCCAACTTCGATCTCTCTTTTGTTCTAAAAGCTCATCTCAAGCTATTTTTGTATAGCATTCATCATTTTTTCCATTTACATTTATGTTCATTCTATTGACTGTCTTGTCCTTTTATATTATTTCTCATGCACTCTATCTCTGCTGGCAGCAAATCTGCTGATTCCATTTCTCTGCATTACGAATTTTTTTCTCAGTAATATCAGCCTTTGTGCTGTCTATAAATCGTATGCAAAGATTTATGCTCTTATCCTCACCATGTGTAATATCTTAACATTACTTCACCTTTTGGCTTCCTTTATCCACATATGGTTTTTATTTTTAGGTAAGATACGTGTTTAATAAAGCCAGTTTTATGAAATTTACTTCGTTATACATTGTTTCCCCACATTCAATTTTTATACTCTCAATTCCACATATGGCATCCCTTTTTGATATTCTAATTCTTCTTTTGTTTCTGCCTTGACTATACTAACGTATAAATATGATCTGCAGGATAAGCTGAACGATTGCCATCTGACTGTTCTACATTGGAAAATACTTTATTTCTCAGTCTACTGTCCGTTATAGCACACACTTAGAAATAAGTTTACTGCAAAACCAACCCGCCCAAGAGGAAAATCTTGCTTGAGAATATTCTCTATTATTTTTTTCTACTATGCAGTTTGTTATTTATGTTACAATTGTGAAAATTCTATATACTTTATTAAGCCAAAGAGAAAACCAATAACCAAACTAAATTAGATTCCTATTAATAGTTACAAAATGACAATAACCAAACCACTTGATATAGTTATGTGAAGTATTTGTTTAGCAAATTTTAACTAAACTGCATAATTACTATACAGAGCAACCTCCAAACAGTTGTGTCCACCCCGCTCTTTGCATACTCGGAACACGCATGTGAAGGAACCTACATTCTAAACCTTCACATTGATAGCATGTCCAGTGATGCTTTAGCCAACTGGGATACATATCCGAGAAGGGTAGCGTAGCAAGTTGGTTGGCTCAGGCTGTTTCGTCTGTGGCCTGCAATAGGGAAGTCTAGTTTCGATTCCCGTAGCAAGCCTACGTGACCCATGGGTTCTTTCAGCGGTTTTTCCGGGTCCACAGGCGAATACTGGTAGGAACGGGTAGATTAATTACATTCTCCAAATTTTCCAACCATCCATATTACCTCCATTATAATTTCATATCATCGCTCATCTGGTGGTCTCCTTTAGGGTAGAAGTACCGGCGTGTGTCTCGCGACGCATGGAAGAATAAAATGCTTCTGGCAAAACACCTTCGTCCTCCAATGGAACAGTTTTCGGTCTCCAAGCCAGCCTAGTAGGCCGTTTCAGGAACGCGGTAGGCGGGATGCCGGTTGTGTAAGGCTGCCTGGAGTTTTCAGAGCTCTGCATGCCGGCCTTCGGTATTCGGACTCCAGTCTTCGAGCAGGACTGGTGTACTGTTTCGGGGCCACGGTAGGAGGGATGCTGGTCGTGCTGGACCGCCGCGGGGTTTCAAGTGATAAAGGAAGGGGCCCTGCCCGCTGCAGTCATGACTCCTTGGGGTCGGCGGCCCTCTTTCTCCTCTCACCTCATTCTTCCTCCCGGGATGCACCATTAGGGACTACGTACAAAAGATCAGTCTGGTCAAGTGCCGAATCCCCTCCGCAAAATTCTATCCTATTCTAATCCTATCCTATCCTATGGATAGCGCATTAGCCTCTAAAGGAACCAAGAGCTACGATTCGATGCAAGTGTAAAAGAACCGATTGTGTTCCAAAACAAACATTTTTCTTGCATTCAAATAATAAGTTTACCGGCGCAGTCCGCTTGCGATATTCGTTTTATTACTTTACCGCCTGTTCCGTTTTACTGCTTTTTTGCTACTATTAAAAACACATATCTGGTGATTTGTTCCCGAGAGTGCATTTTTTGAACAAAAAAAAAAAAAATATTAGTTCTCCAAATATTTTTTCGAGCCAGGATCCCCGCGTTTGCTTGCTGTGCACACACCAAACAAAGTGCATGTGTGTGGTTCTTTTTGTTTAAGCACCGTGAGACCTGAGTTCGAAATAATCGATACTACGCGGTGTGGAAAAGCATCATGTACTTGCTTGGAAAAGCATGAACACAGCCGTAAGCAACTTTTACCACATGAGGGGGGGGGAGGGGAAGAGGCACCCTCATTAAAATCCGCGCCCCAAATCGATAAGCCTTCTCGCGTAGTATTGGCGACGCGACTTTGTCTTTCCAGGTCACCACACCGTAGCTGGAATTTGCTCCACACAGACTGCTTTTTGACTCCCGCCTGGGGCACAAGTTCATTGCGTTACTGTCCCGCAATGGCAGCAATGCAATGAGCATTGTCACGCGACGAATGTTGTTTGTTAAAAGAAAATAACGCTTTACGGCGTTGTTGGCAACAAACAAAATAAAGCCATCTATGCAAACCAATTTACAATGTTCATAACATTTGTAAAACTACCACTGTAAACTATAATCGTAACTTTCCATAAAAAATAAAAAAACTTAATTCAGGGCATGTAAATTTATATAATATTTATTGGCCAGTAGTGGTGGATCGGTAATTTGATTAGAACTCCTATGGACTGCAAACTAATCACCTTCGTCATTAATGAAGAAGTACTTTCACATTTCCTTCAGAACGCTACCATATCTGTTCAAGAGAATTCCTATGAACTGCTAACCCACCACATTCACTTTATGAATTAACACTTCCTTCAGAACGCTGATATATTTCATAGCCGCTCAATTTTTTCATCCCTCATGAGGACATCTCGATGCCCAGGCATGCTCGGTCTTTCTTTTGTACTTTCTATTCTCTGAACAATCACTGCATATGACTTTGCCCCCAATATTTTATTTTTATTTTCTATGCGTACGATTTTGCATATCACCATTTGTAGGATATGTTCCCAAGATTATATGCAAACACTATCTCCTGAATTCTCTGTATGGTTTCTTGGTAAACAGTATGTAGGTTTTTTGTTTGTTTTTCTTCCTCTCTCTCTCTTAAGAGTACCCTGATTGGGCATTTTCACCTTTGTGTATTCTTGAAAAATCCTTTGTAAGCTGGGGGTTCACCTTATTGAGCGGAATTTCTGCCTGTGTAAGAACTGCACACAGATCAATTCATTCAAATTTTGACGTGTGAGGAACTCTGTTGAAAAGTATTTCGTAAGTGAGGTTGCCGAGATTTGTTTGCTTGAAGAGTCTTGTTCATTTGATGATTAGAGCTCCAAAATTGTGTTTTATTCCACTGATGTTTTTCAACATAATTCAGTTATCACAATTAATATATCCCCTAATAGTTCCATAAGTAACTATGAAACTTGGTTTGAATTCCTGAGCCAGAACAGATTGTGAACGGACATCTTTGACTTAGTAAAATCCAGTAATAATACTCACTTATGCAACAAAATATTAACACCAGCTTCTAAAACAAACTTTATATAACGTTAAGGTGTCTACCATTGCACTCTTTCATTTAGTGTCCACAATTCTTTATAACACCGTGACCATTACCAAAATGTTCTCATTAGGTTAAAAGTGCAGTCTCGGCGATTTCTAGTAGCTTCGAGCACAATACAGTTTCAACTCTCAGAAATACATGCGTACGTTTACTGCCAGCTCTGCATGACCTTGACCTGCACACCTCCACACCAACAGATGACGTCTATCAGAGTAACACACTCATTCTCGAGCAGGGGGACTATTCTTCTGATAAAATTAAAACAGAATAACATGCACTTATCTCCAATCGCATCTTTGCGGGCTAGAGCGATATGTGGATCCGCTAACTGAAAGTTAAATATTTTATACTAATTAGAAATAATGGAGAATATAATGAAATGAAACTTAAAAGAAAAAGGGGGAAAAGGTAGGTGAAAAATATCTCGTCGCAACTAGAACCAAAAGTTTATATTATGGCATCTTTCCGTAGAGCTTTAATTTACCCCAAGATAAAAGGTGCATACCTAAAATTGCTAACTCTGCTCCATACCATCCCACAACCAAACGTAAGCTTACAGGCATGTGAAAGTACTCTGAGCAACGGCATCACTCAGTATATTTTACCACGTGTTCATAAGATAGCTGATTAAAATGCAGAATTTGTATTCGTGCTGCTTGTCGTTTGCATTATTTGATTTAGAACAGCGTTGCAGTATTTATGCTAATATGAAGTAAGGATTAACAAAGGACAAATTCGTATGCTTACTAAAAATTAAGAAAAAGGGGTGAGGAGGTTACTGAATTTAATTGCCTACAAAACATTTTCAAATGTACATCTGTACATTTACTGAGTGATAGACAAGTAATGCGGTAATATGTCTTATGAAAATAAGGTCTGAAGGCTCGAAGTGTAGAAACAAAACATCTACAAAAACAAACAATAACAAAGTTCTGCTGACTTATTTAATAGTCCTTATATTACACAAAGGTTGATTTCTCAGGACTCCACGTACAATCGTGGCAGCAATGAAATTATTCATGGGAGTTACAAAAGAACAAAAGATTGAAGAGGTGGGTGAAATGTGCCGAAGCGTAAGTAATACATCAGCAATGATTAATTTACTCTTTAACTAAAGTCAAATGTCGGAGGTCAAAACAAGAATACTCTGTCTGCACATCTCCGCGTGTCCAAAATACAAAGACTGTAAATGGAGGTAGGAGAAGAAAGAGCGGGTAAGCTTTCAAACAACTTGAATGCGCTATCTGCACAAGAAGAAAAGACACCATAACAAGGCGCAGATTTAAAAAGGAACGCCAGAGGCTAACCCAAATGCGCCCTGATACAACTTTGACTTCGAATGAGGCTGCCTAAAATAAAATTACGTCACTGCCATTGTTTTCTTATGACGTCATGTTTCATTTGCTTTACGCAGAAACTCATTGTTTAACACTCCATACAAAAGTGTGCCTTATTTGTAAAAGCAGAAAATACAGTCTCTTAATGCTACCAGAATTATAACTTGGAGATTTCTATTCTTTGCTCCATTAAAAAGGCAGAAAAGATTAAATGTAAGCCAAAAGGAATTACCTTAAATAGAACAAACGTAGATACAAATAAATTTCCTAATAACCAGTTGCTATTGGCAAAGAATGAAGAAGATATGCAGAAATTAAGTATTTTTTATTTGGACGGAAAATAAAAGAATACAAGATGGAAATATCGGTAGAAAAATTAAAGTAACGACTACGATAGAAAAGGAGCAATGTCGAGTAAACCTGCAATTAAATAACTGAGAGCCCGCCTCCGTAGCGTAGATGGCAGCATGTCTGCCTCACGTTCAAGAGGTCCCGAGTTCGAATCTCGGTCAGGGTGATTTACCTGGATAAGATTTTCCCCGGTGTTTTCCCTTATCCTAAAAGACGAATGTCGGTTAACTCTAAGCTCCATGGACCCTGAGCCAATTTGAGCATCATTTCACCCGTTCTATTCATCGTCCGATATGACTTAAAAAGTTAAAGGACGTAAATTACAACAACAAAAAGTAACTGAGAAGCGAATATATGAGACCTACAACATCAGTAATTGATAGAAATGCAGAAATAAAAGAAAACAAAATCATATAATGGCGCAATAAAAGACCTTTCGGTGGAAATATCAGAAAAGAGATTAAATTGAGATTGCATAAAATAATATATAGGCCAACACTAAAATATTCATGTAACACGCGGGTTATTAAAACAAATTAAGATCGGAAGTATCTCAAATGAGGTTTTTAAGGACGCTATTGGACGTAACTGTAAGAGATCGGCTCCTAAAATTAGACATAAGAAATAAATTGGAGGAAAGGTACATTGTGAAAGAAAACTAAATTATCAACTTAATGGAAAGAGCATGCTGAAAGAATGGGACCTTCGAGATCACCGCGGTAAGCACTATATTACAGACCTTTGGGACGTAGAGACATTGGACGACCCGTATGAGGTGGAGAGGGCAATTTAATTAGCCTCGAACAGGTCTTTCAAGGCGTAATCCATGTTATGAAAGAAGAGGAAGAAAAAGTAGAAGAATGAGAAACCATGAGCAACATATCAAGTCAGTTTAATAGTGATGTCACTGAAATAAACGATAGCCAACATACCAATAACCAGTACACACACATTGTGATATTTCAGCTAGTACCAGGCATCATGTAAGCGATATACGCAAGAGAGGAAAATGAATTGTCTAGTCGTCGGAAAGCAAGGTGTTTTAATACTGGTTCTCACGTGGCCTACTGTTATAATGTAAATGGAATCGCACATAAAACGTCAAAACCACCCAACCCAAATAAATAACATTACTTGATTATAAAACATGCAAATATTTCACCTCTACTTCGAATACTCTAGTTACTAAGCCGTGTTGTAGAAGATTCAACGTTACTGCAAACGGCACATCGGCAGCCAATAATTATTCTACTTTCCTTCTTGCATCTTCAGGCGACCTTACAACATTATTACCTACTGGAGCTTTAGATATTCCAAGGAAAGCGATGGTATGGTTTGGATAAATCGCGTGTAAAATTAAAACTGAGTACTTACTTATAGACGTTCTTTAATTTATTGCTCTGGCTCTCAGCGTCCCATTCTATATTGGGCGTGAAAGACTGTTTGAAGAGACCTTTTTATCAGACTTAAGGTTATTTTACGTGCCCTTATACGACCTCCAGCTTTACATCATTTCCGAAGTAAGCCATACTAAACATTCTGGCCATACCCAGAAATTCTAACCGCGAACCCGAGAACCAGAGGCTTATATGTTACCCCGTAAATCATGCGTGCAAAACTGTCTCACTGTTACATGAGTAATTTACAATTTTGTATACAACAAGCACCTTTTGCTCACGTCTTCACAAAAGCAATGAAAATGGAAATTTGAGCTTCACCGAACTTTCTATGGGTAGTAAGGTTCAGAAGTTAATTGGTCGATGACTTGGGTGACGTAATAGCATCAGGTTGATGAATGATCACTGATCGCTACGACATTTATAAGTTGTGGCACTTTACTGTATTACTCAGAAATCCTGAAAAACTCTACATGTCACTAAATTTGACAAATAATAATACATCTTCAACGAACTATAACTGCCATAACAATCATGCTATACATGAGTATAAAAATTAAAGCTAGCCATAATATGCAGAATACTAGATAATATAGTAAGTACAGTAAATCAAAAGTACAAATAACCATACGGTAGTGAGTAAAAATAATCTCAAAATGAAAATACATCAGTATTTAAACTATAACTTTATTACCCAAGGCTCGTAAAGAGACGAATACAATATTTCCCTAAAATATTTAATACCAGATTTTCACCGAAAATACAGGTTTTGAGACTCCCTGAAGCCAAAAAGTGTGTGTGTGAGTGGGGGGGGGGGGGGAGAAGAGGCAACGTAGCTGTCTGAAAGCATAAATCTTGGTATTTAAGTTTGGCGTCTTCCAACAGTACAACATGGAGGGTTTTCAAACTTAATGTCCTCGTTTTTAACTACCCTTTATATGGAACAATTTGACAAACAATTTTATTTTCTCATATTTTTAAATACTTTTTATGGGCTTTTTTGTTCCATTTATACGCCGCCTTTAACTACTATGGTCATACGTTCTCCTTTGGAACATACTGAAGGTGTTAACTCGTTATCTTTTGGTTTTTAATCATTACATCACGCACACATTCACACTCTCATTCATACTTCCAGACTCTGGAAGATGGGGAATTATCTTGGACGGAGAAAAATCCCCACCCCCACCGCCGGGAATCGAATCCGGGACCCCTAGCACGGTTGGCAGGTGCTCTACCGACTGAGCTACGGGGCCAGCCTTTTTATGGTATTATTTCCGAGGTATTTCTCGTTATTGGTCTGCATTGAAAAATGCCTGTACGTTTTTCCCAAATGAGATATCGTTATTGTTTCCTTTTTTATTCTCTCCTCTCTCCCTCTCTTGACCTTGGCCTTGACAAGAGTGCACAGTTGTACACTCAGCAGCCAACTATTAAACAATGACTAATTTAGCTTAAAGCCTACTATGCTCTCCTAACACTCTTGTACCTATAAACTGATATACTACAAACACAATTTTTGCAAAATTGTATTTCAATTTACAGAAATTAAGTAGACGTATTGAAGAATAGCTGTACAATGCTGAGAAGAAGTCCTGCAAGTGTCACATATCAGATTTTGGATACTTTACTTATGGTGAATAAATGGCTTTGCAGTAGAATGTCAGCATACTTTAACGATAAGATGCCTTAGAGGTTAACTTCTGAACTTCCTCTGGTTAACGTGAAATGGACAATAAGGAATCATGAAAATTGTATTTCAATTTACAGAAATTAAGTAGACGTATTGAAGAATAGCTGTACAATGCTGAGAAGAAGTCCTGCAAGTGTCACATATCAGATTTTGGATACTTTACTTATGGTGAATAAATGGCTTTGCAGTAGAATGTCAGCATACTTTAACGATAAGATGCCTTAGAGGTTAACTTCTGAACTTCCTCTGGTTAACGTGAAATGGACAATAAGGAATCATGAAAGCTGTACATCCTTTCTTTACTTTCGGCAAGAGGACACCATGATCAGACCTATTTTGTGATCCCGCAACTAGAACAACTTGAAAGTTTATTCTTTCCCCCTATAATCTATTTTCGCGCAAAAGTGAACCTAAGGCAAGCGGAGCACACAAGTTAAATATATAGCCTCCAAATTGCAACACATGACTACTCAAAAGAAAAGAGAAGCATGTGGTATGAGAAAGGGTAATTAATAATAATAATAATAATAATAATAATAATAATAATAATAATAATAATAATAATAATAATAATAATAATAATAATAATAATAATAATAATAATAATAATAATAATAATAATAATAATAATAATAATAATAATAATAATAATAATAATAATCATCATCATAATAATAATAATTTACTCTACATCATATAACCAATTATATCAGACGCAGCGAAACCTTCTCTGAAGAACCCTCGACCGCGCCACTGAAAATGTCCACCGCAGCTGTTGACGAAACGTATGGTCGTACTTACACCAGCAGACCACGGCAAAACAGCCCGGAAATAATTCTTGTAATATTGACTCCGGCCGTGAAAGCTTACGTTCTCACAATTATATCAGTTTTAATCAATTATAAATTTCTTCACATTTTTATAAAATTCGATTATTCTTAAGAACATTCAAGCTCTTGGTCTTCAGCATTTACATAGTACTGTAAGGTGCTTAAGGCAGTAGAAGCTACTGGGATTGCTTCCGTATTCACACTATCCCACTGCAGCTCAGGACCGTGAAGAATGATGTCTCAGGACTTTGCTATTTTTGTGCATGTTGTGGTCTTGTTTCACATATTGTAAAACTGCAGGTATCTATGTCATGCAGCAGGTCAAGGAATAAACCGAACAACACAACTATAGGGTACCCATGTGTCTAGGTCACTATCGAACCCTAGAGCAAACACTGTTTCTGCTGGATATATCGCCTAGGGACATTTCCACTCTGGTTTGAACTAGCATGCTTTTGAAGCCCAGTATACGACCATTGTGGCTTGGCACTATACCTGCACTATGCAATGTGAACCATGGTCCGATAATGTAAACACGAATCGTGATCACGTTTGTCACTCAACCGTTTAAAAGGCATGCTATAAACGCTCTTTTTAAGCACGAGAACTGTTTACCCCACCAATCCTTAAACAGCCTCCGAGGCTGTGAATGCAGTGAACCGCATCCACCTACCGGAACTGGATGTTAACAGCTGTTTATCACAACGTTACCCTTGTGATATTCATGACAGAGATATTAACCCCATGTTTCTCTCTTTCCTTAAACTGAACTAGAAGTTTTATGTATTGTCACCCAATTATCGGAAGGCACGACCAAATGGAGCTGGGTAGGGGACAGGAGGCATTGAGGCCACACCCACCCATTTATCTTGTAGCGCTAACATAGGGGATGGTTAGGAAGGTGTCACTAGGCACTAGCCGTCTCTTTCCCCTCCCCCCTGACGTCTGGAACAATCAGGATATTTCATCTCACCCGGAACCTTCTAAATTGGTCAGTTGGTCTTATATAAGCGACGCGCCGGGCTTGAAGAGAGTTCAGTTCAGTTCTTGGCGAGCAGCCGTGAAGAGCGCCGTGCTAGCGAACGGATTGGAAGACTGCGTACGTGTATCAGAGGAGTTGTACGTAATTGCGAGTGTGGAGTGGACCTGTGATAGACGAACTGGTGGATTGTAGTTGTGTGCGCTACATAATTCTATGTGATCGGCAAGTGTTCCAACTGTAATTCGGTGGAAATAAAGAACATTTTGAGCTTGTGCAATTGGACTTTTAATTCTTCGAACCCACAAAGTCACAGTATGCATATAAAATATGGTATTCCACAACAATTAATTCCGGTCCTAATAACACCATCCCTGAGTAATCAGAGTGTGTGAGTGTGTGTGTGTGTGTGTGTGTGTGTGTGTGTGTGTGTGTGTGTGTGTGTGCGTGTGTGTAATAATGATGCGTTTCATTCACATGTTAAATAGCCTGCGTCAGCATGATACCGAGAGACTCAAAAAGGTAGGAAACGTTTTGCCTGTCCGCGACCGCGGCGCTATTGTCGTTTGACGCTAGCTAGGAAACGCGAGTGAAACCACATTTTTAAAACTACTCTTAAAAGCTTTACTTACCCATATTATTGAAGATGTTGAAACTGGCCACCGGTGTTGTCAATACATGTGTGGCACCTGTTTAGGAAACTATTCATCCCTCGCCGTAGTTCACGCTGAGATGTTCCGAATTTTCTGGCGGATATTTTGTTTTAATCCTTTCTGTGATAGTGGCAGACGACAATGAGCGCTGAGGGCGCGGACAGGCAGAACACCGCGCAGCGGTTCCTAGGTTTTTGGGTCTCTCGGTACGTCCCTCACTGCAGCCCAAACTTGACAGAAAAAGCAATGAATTCAGGAGCTTTGGCACACACATAACGGAAGTATTCCTCTCGAACAGGAATTTCTCGTTAAAAAAATTGTATATATGTAATTAGATAACAAGGGTGATGAAGGCCGCATAGACTTATTGAAATGCTTCTTTTGGCTAATGGTGCAGAATTTAATTCTTCAAAAATGTCATGAGGTTTCTCCACAAAATGCAGGAAACATACTGGCATAAATTAATATATGCATGCAAAATTAAACAATCTTCTGAGTACTGAAGCATAGTTAGATGAACTGTGCCAAACAATGCGTTACGAATAGCTCATTTTGATTATAAACATTCCTTGTCACAACTTAAGTAATAGATAATCAACGAAGGTTCTTCTGCAATGCGTTCTTCTCCTCTCATAAATTTTTCACTGTGTAAAAAAATACATATTCAGAGATTGGGCATATTTAGTTATTTTAAGAGGAATAATCATACATAATTTTAATGTTCTTTGCTTAAAATTGCATTGAACTTCAGTGCACTGCATCAATTACACAACAATAAACGCTTTATGATACCACTTTTCATATTTGACGGGGTAAAATTAGCTAAAATATCTAATGAAATTAACGCTTCTTACTAGTCTCGTATTTAGGAGGTAGCTACCTATTATCTACTACCTTATTTTTGGGCTAAGACATTCTCTACTGAAGACAAATGCATGCTTTTTATATATGAATCACTCATAACATCTTTATCCATTTAACAATTTTGGGTTTAAATCGATTGGCAGTTAATGTTCACCATCTCTGACAAATGCAAGATCGGAAGTTAGCTATTACTGCGTCCACTTTAGTGGCAATTCTAAACACACCGAGGCTGTAGTGTTATCATGGTCCATCTCATCAACTTTTACAGTGACCTAAATGGCATAATCACGCATTACACGAAGGATTTCTTTAATCTTTATGAACACGTAAATATGGAGACATACTTGGAATAAGAAATTCCTATTTGAGTCCTAAGGCTTTCCTTGTGAGAACATTCCATTCATTCTATCCACGATGTTAGGCGTACGATGCAGAAATCGTACATTACCTAAGACCAGGCGCTCGGTTCCGGAAATTGCAGGAGAGAATTTCAAGGCAGTATATACTTGCAATAGCTAGTAGTAATTTTCATGTTCTTACACGGATGAAGCCAACTGCTTTCTTTCTAGTCTCAGTGATTCACACGAAACCATCTTGTATGGGCTCCTCCTGTGCTTCTCTCCCATTTAAATGGATAATTTGTGGTTTCGTTTGGAATTTCTGATTTATACCCCTCTTAATATAAATTTTAGAGGTTTCAACTTTTCCCATACCAACTTACAGTTTTCTATAATATTGAATAACTTCACTTCGAAAATAATTTATTCCTTTTTCCATATTAATAGAAAACAATAAAATCAACAACACTAAACATTTCCAAAGTATTTATTCATTTAGAAGCGTCCAATTCCTATCTGTAGTATACAATTTAGATGAATAATGTATTCATTACTCCAGCAAGCCTAAATCAAGAATTCTAATACTTTACTTTTATCCCAACTTCTGATTGAATGTTTTAGTAAATGAAACTTCTCTGCATTCATTTTCATTCTGTTTCTATTTACATGTCACATGCTGTTACGAGGTTTATTTTACCTACCTGCTTATGTAAAACTCAGTTTTCTTGCAATTTCTTAGAACGCTCCCTCTATTAAGGGTTTATTTAACGAGATGCATCCAGCTTGGATTGTTTGGTTTCAGTTCTCATCCAACCGCCTTCCTACGGCATCCCATTTATATGGCTTTAAGGTGAAACCATTAATGACTGGCAGCGCTGTTGCATAAATATTGATACACTCCCTAACGGAGCACTTCGATAAAATTAAGAAAACGTGTAATCTCTTTTGCATTCTAGAAGTACTAAAATCCTTTGTCATAATTTTTAATTTCATGTACATGTCTGCAAGACATTACTCGTGTGCTTGTAATTGCTTTGAAATGAATCGCACTGTCAACGAAAAACTACAGGTAAACATATTTATATTACTTTTAAGTGCACGAAATGTTCTAGTATAAATGGCAGACACAATGGCCAGAAAAATTTGAAGTATTATGCTTCAAATACGTAAACTGGAACGAAATTCAAACAATAAAATTGCTCTTTCTTATTCCAAGGCACTAAGCAAGAGAAGCCGGGCTTCCTTAGAAGTGCTCAAATCAGTTCTACTTTTCTTCATTCTTTCCATCTTCTGACCTTGTCCTTTCGAAACCATCTATTCAATCGTTTCTTCCATCTTTCCCTTCCAGGATGTAAAGTATGTTTCTATACGCGGCACAGCTATTTGGACGACGGCCACTAGATAGGGTTCTTTATTTGGGTCGCCGAAGTCGTCTATTCTTATTCTCCAATACTTGCTATCGTTTGTTGTACTTTTTCGTCCTTTCCGCAGAACTTGGAGCACTTCAGACTTTTAGAATTTCCTTTAATTGCTTTGTCACGGTCAATTGCTACAGTAGATCTTAAAATTGTTTTGCACTGTGCCATTTTAACATTCCCGTTAGTTATTTCAAGTTGGAATGCGTGCTGCAAAATGTATTTGCAAGCTTAAATCGACCTTTTGTTTCTGCTTCCATATTAGTATCTGGTATGACTGCGAATCTAAGAAACGTTAACTGCCTTCATTCTCGAATTTCTAGTTGTAAATTTGAAGACACTTTTCAGTTGCTTTAATTCCTCTCTATAAATTTTCGGACTTACCTTTGCTTATCTGCAGCCAAATCCTGGCCACTGCCCTTTAAAGGCTGTCTGTTGTGGCTTCTGTACTTCCAAGTGTTACCGCTAGATATACACATGCCCAAAACTGGACTTCGCCATCATAAAAGTTTCCTTCCAGGTTCATTGGAAGATTGTGTTAATGGTTTTACTGCAAAATTAAACGTGTAAAGATAGTGGGTATAGGGAGGCTAAGGAACTATATGGCCTGTAGTGCCAATTATCATCGTCATCAGATAGTGGGTATCCTTGTCATAATCGGCTACTGATATTAATCGGTCTTGAGTTGCATCCACCTATTTTGATTTTATATTTACTAACAGAAGAAATCTTCTTTAAAAAAAAAAATATATTGTCCATTAGGGCGTCACCTCCCGTTTTCAGTATTGCTTTATTGCATATCGCGGTAACTACAAAAACATATCTACATGCAATTGAAGTTAAACTGATTTAGTTAACGTACAGTCAAATTAAAACATATTAAAGGATTGGCACAACCAAGCCGAGGCACGCCTTGAAGTTTGCTATCGATCAATAGACAGCTAGCTACTTACCAGGAAGATGGGTACTGGCTTGGCCACAGTTCATAACAAAATAAGAACCAATTATAAAATGTTAGGGATGTATTAGCAGCCCAGCGCCGTCTTTAATTTTATTTGCTGAACAACTTCATATTTACGATAAGAAAGCGTCTGACTATAATATGCCAGATAAATAACAAAATACACATATAAAGGCAGAACCAATAACAGATTAAAATTGCAAACTGAAATGTGGTAAGAGAGCAAAAAAGGTAATAAATTAAAGCGGTTAACAATTGGAAACCCCTATATTTTAAATATACGAGATCTTTCTGAGCCCCCGTCCCGAAGTATCGGGCGGAAAGGTACTTCAGAGAGAGACTATGCTACATATAACAGCGAATACAGATGTAGAAAGTTGTTCTGAATCAAGTTAACACTTGTAAGAAACGTAAAAAATAGTTTGCACATGTGTCAATGCCTTCATAAATGCAATACTCTTTATTAGGAGATACAAACGCAATAAGGCTTAAAGGGGTCGGAACCCCTCTACTATGGCGATATACATAGATCCACAATGGGTAGGCTCGTTTCCAAGCGTTTCTCTTAACGCCATGGGGCATGCCAATTTCAATCCGTGGTTATCGCACACAGCAAAATTACTTGTTCTCTTAAGCACATTTCAGTTTCTAAAATATGCAATACGATTTAAACAAATGCAACCACATACACTTTACTACTACACTTTTTAGGATAAACAAATTCATACAGCAATGAAATTGTCCTGAGCAGTGTTGTAATGAAACCCTGTGGTATCGAAGCCATCCATGTGGGGGGACATTTTTTGGTCTATGCATGTCCCAGTAGAAGGGTGGTTCCAACCCCTTTTATTTCTGTAGTACGGGTGCTACGTGCCTCTGGTATTGGTGCTTGGCATTACTGGAAATATCTCGGAGCGGAGATCCGAGTTCCTCCATAAAGGGAATTGTTCCACTTACGTTAGACTCATATCAATGTTTCCTAATACCCGTGGGCAATAAGATAAATTTGGGCAGTGATGTCCAGGCAAGTTGAGAGGCGCCTCAGTGTTCTTCGGTACGAAACTGGAGAGGTGATAGAAGGCGAGCTAGAACAAGTGGCCCTGGTAAGTTTTCACCAATAATCAACTTTGCGGCTGCTGTAAGTAAAAGCCGTATACATTTTATCTCCTGTGAAAGGAAATTGGGAACTTTTTAGACGGCAGCTGTTTGTCTAATGGAAAGCCCCTTGGAAGGAGAACCTCTCGGTTAGCGCCTTCCCTGGTTGAAGGAGCGTAGTACGGTCTGTAGAGCCTTTCGCACAGCTCATCCACGTAGAGGACCGTACCCAATCAATACCATGGGTTTTAGAAGCTACGATAGGTAGTGTGACTTATTGGCCACACGTTGCGGCTGGTAGAAATTAGGTGCTGACCACGCGTAGCATCTCAGAGGGATGCTCATTCAAATCCGTCTTGCATTTGTGAACGTGACGTCAGCAGCTGGGTTAGAAATCAAAGCCGAGAGGATTGTAGTGCCTCGATTTTTAACGCATTAAATCTGGAAAACCGAGGCATAGAAAACCATTATATGGGGCTACTGCTAAGAAGCTGCCTACATTACGGTTTCATTATCAAATGTGATTAACCACAAAGCCACTAATTGGTCTTTGCTGTTTTGCGGTTATAATTTCTAATTTAATTTTCGACATAATTATGACGCCAAACCTTTTTATGAACTGCGCTGATGCATAGTGGTTTTACCATTTCAATATTACAACCATTATTATAAAGCAGTTTCGTCTGTTCAGTTGCTAATAATGATGAAATGACAGTACTGATGATGGGCGAGATATTAAATATTCATTAGAGTAATTAAGAAAAGGTTAATGACAAGTTTGGATTTATACGATTTCATGGGTGAAGGTACGATTTACTATTAGTTACGAATAAGAGAATTAAGTGTGCTCCGTCTATTTAAATTGAACATTATGAGAGTTTTGCTGCTTTAATATTCCTAGTTAGTGAAACGTCTATTGTTTTTCAATTTAGAAAGAAGTCCACAAGTGTGTCAAACTTACATGATTCATTTTCTATCGATTAAGAACATTTAAATAAACTTAAACTGAACTTATCTGTCCTGTCTTTTACTCAATGGTTGCAATTCAACTTGGTATATGTAACTGTATTATTTTTAATCTAAACTATTAACTTCGGTTGAGGAAACATAATGAAATGCAACATAAGCCTCACCTGGCACATTAAAGGGATTCCTTATAGATTATCTTAATCACACATAAATATACTTTTACTTACTACTTTATGATAATGTTGATAAATCTGCATCTAGGAATGGTTTCAAAATAGATATGACTCGTTTACTACAAAGTAGAGGAATAGTAATTATTTATAAAATACGTCAGGGTATGTCAAGAGAGTACTACATTTTTAAGCAGATTAAGCTGATGATGAAGCTGAGGAAGCGTTAATCCAGTATAGCTTAAATAGAAAACTAATATTTCTTAGATATATTCTGTAATGTAGGTATATTTTAGCTCTTCTTGTAATGTTCAAGACTCTTCCTGTTACATTACACCCATATTCACTATCATCTCCATCTTCCTGTGCATATATGCACCTTACAAGTAAATCCAAATTTAGAAATCAGCTACAATTTCACAAAATCACCCCGCGAAGCATTTCTGAAGGTTTGTCACCATGGGTGCCAATGGACAAAATTAAATATATCTCCAATACTTCCCCCATTGAATGAACGAGTAAGCAGTCGACACTTGTTATAAAATATTCAGGCCGAAAGTCTTTTTCTGACATATCAATGAAACGCTAGACTGTCAAAATTTATACCTTTTTTTACAGAAAATAAGTAACCAAACTGTTTGCTTGTAAGCGGTTCTTTAAATCCCCCTGCGCTTTTAAAACAAATGTATTTACTACACTTTTCGTTTATCAATAATGTTGCCGTTTCTATCCATGCCTGACTTTCCCCTAACGCCACGCAGAAAATCTCTTTAATTTCACGTTGATTTTTTCGGCATTTCAAAATAGCAATGGAATTTTGGGTCTACTGCAATATATCTTTAAAATCATATTTTATCATCTATTGTTAGCTAAGCTCGGTTTACATTTCCTTTACTGAAATTCTTATTAGTCAATTGGCGGTCACAATCATAAACGAGAAAAAATAAGCATGAAATCAGTTCGCACGATTTGAAATGTTTTTCGCGTGTTTCTTTGCATTTTATGCAAATTTGCAACCATTGGATGGGATAGGATAGGATCTTACGTTGGGGATTCGGCACTGCGACCAGTCTTGATCGATTATACCTATGCCCCCAAGTGGGGCATCCCCGAGAGGCAGGGGGTCTCTACAATTGACCAGCTGGCAACTCCTCGGCAGGCCAGCACAACCGATATCACAACCATCTGGTCCTGAAACGCCCCACTAGTAAGCAAGAGCATATCATCCTGCCATGCAGCGCCGATACTCCCTCCGAAAGAGACCATCAGGTGAAATTATAATGGAGATGAAATGGCGGGACAGGAAATTCGGGAGAGGTAATTAATCTATCCAGCATTCGTCTGGTAACCCGAAAAAAAAAAAACATGGGAGAGGTAGGACGGCTGCGGGAATCGAAACCTAACAAATACGGGCCACAGACTAAACCGTCTGGGCAATCCCGCACGGTTCACAACTATCGGAGTTGTTAGTTTGATTAACAACAGAGCACCGAAGGAAACCCTTCATTAAAAACAGCACACTGAAGTGAGCAATAGTGTCGGTTGATTTCATAAGGAATTAAACTACCAGCTTGCACTTCATCATAAGGTGCTTCCGTACGAGCAGACGTACTGTAACAGCAGTTGCATTTAATTACGTCATTACATCATCTTTAATGCTGTGCTTCGTAACTACTGATGAGCGCGCGAGCGACGAAATAAGGGTTGAGAGACCGGTAATGGAAACTTTAATAAGGTTACTCCTACTGTTTCATACATGGGAGGTCCTTATTAAGCCACGCTGTAACAATATCAGATTCGATAGAAGAGCGAATACCCATCCATCCGTTGCATTATGTTGGGTCAGGGAAATCCATAAAACAATGTCGCTTTCTCTACCCTACTAAAGTAATGAACTAATGCACTGGACAATTCAAAGAAAAGATCGTGAAAAAAACCTGCACATATTGAAGCACCAAAAAATAGCTTAATTTTTTTAAATGTGTGTGGTGTGTGCCTGTGTATGAAAGAGAGATGGGAGAGGGGGTGAGGGCAAGGGCGATCAAAAACTATAACTGAAAGCAATCTTCTTTAAATGCATTTTTCAGTGAGGATATGCTTCATAAATGACAGAGTTATAAACGATCATATTTTTGCTTTAAAATGATTCTGTAGTGTATATGAACGAGATTACAAATCTTAAAGCTTTTGTGCCATTTTCAATTTTTTTCAGTGCCTGGATAGTCATTTCTATTTTTGAGCTCTTTTCCTCGGGTTCAACAAGCATAAAAATATCTTTAAAAAAATTTAAACCATTGTCATCATTTTACAAAATATACTTACATGTTTTCAATATTTTCAAACATAAATATTTGTAACGCACGTAGATTTAAAAATCTGATGAGTTTCTGTAACCAATACCACTTGTTTTATCTTTGCAACAGCTATTCGATAAAAGCGTTTTCTTTTATATATTTAGTGGTAAAATCAAGAAAAACAGTTGAAGAAATGAAATCATCGCACATTTTAATATAGGTATACAACTACGGAGTTTAAAAGGCTCAGCACTACGGCTCTCCGAACTGATTAATGGGCAACCCTAAATGCACGAGAAAACATGCCAAACACTCTTCCTCCTCAATTTCCAAATAAGGTTTTGGAGTTCCGAATATGAAAAGTAAAGTTGGTTTCAACATATACATATAATTTTGGCAAATACTAAGTAAAACTATTCCGTCTTCATAAACGAACACACATTTATTAGGTACTTTACAGATACAAGACTGGAATATTTCATTCATTAAGGTACGCTAACAAGCATTTTGTTTATCATGAAAATCAAAAACACGATACGCAGAGCTTATGTCGATATTTTGTGTTTTTTAACACTGCTGCATTATTTAAACGCATTGTTTCCATAGCTGGCAATTTGTTCTAATCAAGTTGTTCACATAATAAAGCTACATAATAAAGCATGATATGTTCAACGATAAGTGAAATATATTGATATGTATTTGTTTATATACAAAGTCGAAAATTAAGAAAGGCAAAAAAAAAAATCAAATAAAAAATAGGCAGAACATACCTACGTGCAGCTTAAGAGCTGTACTGCTGTTAATAAAGCAACTACGGAAATTTTATACCTTTCGTTTTATTTTAAACTTATACTTGAGTTTCTGTTCTGTTCTGTACAATTGGGATTGTAAACACTCCATTTTCGGCACTTCATCTTAATACAGTTATTGATCTGATAATCGTAGTACAAGTTTTATAAGCCTGAGCATTACTGCAGATTACATTGTATAATATTAAACCTCTAATACAAACACATATGACTTTTCTTGGACAAAGCTTAGTCCATTTGATAAGGTCTCCCTGTTTGGGAGGTCACCTTTTTGACGCCAGTGGAATCTGTTGCTCACTCCTCCAGTGTTGAATTATGAGATCCTTAACCTCTAGTTGTTTGTGTGTGTAAGTGAGAATGGATAACACCAATTAACTTTACTGATAAACTTAATAGAGGCTAATAATGAGCAAATTGAAGCTAGTTGCAGACTGAGAATGAGTATTAACTGGTTTCTGAATCTTAGCAAGACAATATTTAAGTATTAAAGTTTTTCTATAACTTTGATATACCAATTTTGGGTTTAAAATAACTGTTTCCATATAATTATGAGAAGGTTAAATTGCCTTAAGTAGCGAAAATGCTACTCAGAGAACCTCGTGGTGATCACAAAGAATGCATAGTGCTTCGGTCAGCAGACAATCGATCGCACTACACTTCTATAGACTGTAAAACACTAAGATAAATACAGTTAGTTAGTTACTAACACTCCCCACATGGCAACCTTGGCCTTCGGGGTAACCTCACCCCACCAAGTGATGGCCGGACCCATTTCTCAGGTGGAGGCACCCAGAGGGCGGTGTCCATTACCTCCGATGATAGGGTGATAGTGAAGATGGCGGTGAGGTGAGAGGACCTACAGTTTTTACCGTGGACTCCGAACCACGTTGGGCATAGGGGATACTTCACGTGTGCTAGACAGAGGTGAAGGCGTGGATAGGGCCGACTTAAAATCGCCAACCCCAGAGCCGGGAATCGAACTCGGGACCCTTAGAACGGGAGCCGCGAACGAAACCACCGCGCTACCCCGGCGCCCTCTAAGATAAATACATGAATTTTAGAAATGCACGCTGTTTTATTGACTTTAGTTCCGTCCACATTTTTGAACGCCCTTCAAAGTTCCTATATACGTTCCAGGTCTGAAGCCTCCCATTTGGTATAAAACAATTTTCATACAGTAACTTCCTAAATTTTCAGAATATCTCTCACCTTTCAGATGTTCAGTACTTTTGTCTACTGCCTTGGCAACGTATATCTGACCTATAAACATAACTGAATTCTAAGTATCTGACATTTAAGCTTTGGCAATATTGTCAACTGATTTCACCTGAACCCTAATTGTCTTAGATAGAATCCCTTAATAATTAATTATCCTCAGCACAGAAGTTAGTCATTAAATTGGCAAGTAAAAGTTTGTCATGAGAAAGAGTCATTAGCCATCTCTTTTTTTCTTACCTCAGCATTGATTTTAACGCACTGAAATTATTTACTGCCATTATTTATCAATATACATACAATTTATTTATACATTATTAATCTTACCCGTTACGCAGGGCATATGTGCTGCTTAAGACGGGTCGAATTGAGCTCCAGCGGACAACAGAATAGATAACAGAACACTGCCAACTGAAAGGAGACGTCTTAAGATCAGCAAAGCAGCTGACACTAAGAAAGTTTGCTTTGTGACTGCAAAGCCTTGAAAAATCCCATACTTAAATATTTTAGTCAAACAAAAATCAAGCAATTACAACAGGTTTGGTAAATGAGTGTCAAGAAATCTGCGGAACTTGTGAAGGAAGCAAGGATCTTCAGATATTAAAAGAGAGAAAGAAAAAGAAAGAAAGAAAGAAAGAAAGAAAGAAAGAAAGAAAGAAAGAAAGAAAGAAAGAAAGAAAGAAAGAAAGAAAGAAAGAAAGAAAGAAAGAAAGAAAGAAAGAAAGAAAGAAAGAAAGAAAGAAAGAAAGAAAGAAAGAGAAAGAAAGAAAGAGAAAGAAAGAAAGAAAGAAAGAAAGAAAGAAAGAAAGAAAGAAAGAAAGAAAGAAAGAAAGAAAGAAAGAAAGAAAGAAAGAAAGATTTTTTAATTATAAAGATAACTAGTGCGGCTAATGAAGTCTATAAGCACCGTGGCCAGTTAGACTTGTGCCTTTCTTTCTTTCTAACTGGCCACGGTGCTTATAGACTTCATTAGCCGCACTAGTTATCTTTATAATTAAAAAATAGAACAAGTTTAATAATTTCTATATCACAGTTTAATGCCCGTTACCTGATTGAAGAGACTTAAGTAGCAAATAAACCTTAATTACTGCGTACTGTAAGAAGAAGTCCTACAATGTGTCAAGTTAATAATAAACACATTAAGGTTGTAAGCTAGTTTTTGTGGCAAAATGAAGAGAATGTTTGTGGCAAATGTAAACTAGAACTTCTAGGACAAAAGTCAAAGGAACGTATTCAGAAGATGGATGAAAATGCCATCCTGTGAAACACTGTACCAAGAAAACACACCGATGGAAAAAATTCCAAAAACTGAAATTCTAAACTGAAAAGAGTTTTAATGGTTTTCTTTATCCTATACATATAAGGGCTAAACAATAAGAATGACAAGTTAAAGCAAATGCGCAGATTATAACATTTCAATGTTTTTGGACGTATAATAAGTTCATGTTCTCGAGATTTTGCGAAATTTCAGTAGTCCATACACTCAATTCGTTCACACAATTATCAGTTCAATTAAATGAAAACGTGTAACAAGTAAGGCGCAAATTTTTTACATCCATAGATCTGTTCACTACATAATCATCGTGGTTAGGAAACATTTCGGTTTAAGTGCATATCCGTAAATCTGGTTTTCGTTCGATGTACCTGAGAACAGACAGGCCCCTCCTATGTGAACAAATTCTCTATGCGCATGCATGCAAGGGTTGGAAGCGATTCTAGCACGGCACAGAACAAACACAACTGTGTAAACAAAGCAGCGGTGAGACAGTGAAATATGTGATCCGTTTAACTATGTATCTTGTGACAAGGAGAATATGGCGGTACATCCCACACATGATAAAATACTGAAAAATGTCATGACCTCCAACGAAGAGGTGAGATTTTACTTTTTTGCTGCCTGGTAAAAGGAAATGGGACAGCATTTTAATTACATAGCTGCTGTACGAGTAAGATTTCCCTTTTTCCTCAAATCTTTTGTGTTGTGGATAATGTTGTGTGTTTAACATATCCTTTTATGTTTATAAAACAAAATAATTAATCAGCACCCGGAAACAATTAGCAAGAGGGTGAGAAATAAAATAAGTAATTCCTCCCCCAAGCTCTTTTCTGAGTTCTTCAGACCAATATTTCTATTTCCTCTAAAATCTACTTAAATTAGGGTCTGAAATATTCATATACACTTTAACCAATGAAATTTCATAACTGTGTGTTAGAACCAGTATTGAGATAATACAACTTCTCGAAACACTATATCCTTATTGGTTTTTAGCCACAAATATTTTATTCTCACTGTATAAAACCGATAGTTTGTTTACTGAATAATGTTCTTAGTAGTAATTTTCTGTATATAAACCAACTTTACCGGCATTTGAGTCGCGGTATCATGTTCTGACAGCGAAGGGAAACTTTACATTGTTTTTTCAATACATGTTCTGTAAACTTCACTCAGTGTGTAAATGTAACACGCTTCTTTCAATTTATTGTATTGTGCGAATTACCACTGCGGAAAAATGTTTTCTGCATATTTTATACACGGCTGTTATTTTCAATACTGTCTACTTCAAAACAGTTCGACACTTCATTCATGATTTTATTAAATATCACTGTTCTAAATTGGCGACAGAAATTACTCGTACAGTATACCTGTTAGGATTACTGACTACGACTAGTTTAACTTGCGAAACACTAACAAATAAAAGGAAGAACAAATATTTCCATGTTCTGTATTGTGTTAGAGTTATGCTTGTTTCTCCTGGATTCACAGACTTTGTTGATCGGAGTAGGTAAATGAAGGACCGAGAGTGAGTCGCCAAGCTTAGCTATTGCAGAAATGTGATTTACATGATTTTACGTAGTGCATCAGCTAAATAAGTTTCCCTGCGTAACTCAGTTAACGCTGAATGTTACATAGAACCCAACACTTTTTGCTACTGTGTTGCACGTTTTCGCTTAGAAAATGGAGTCCATAGAATGTTTCACTTATTCATAGAAAATGCAGTCAAGACCTATTCAAGAACTACAGGTAGTTTAGCATCTCTTTGAAGACACTGCGAGGCAAGAACGTAAAGTCTGTACTCCTTGCATTCCTTATACAGCATAGATTAAAACGCAACAACTTTCAGTAAAGCAAAAACTTCTAGTATATAGAGTATCGGGGTATAGTTGTAATACTAAAATTTGTACTTAATTACGTACCACTACAAGCTTTCTGTACTCGTTCGTTACTTTCGGTTCTCAAAAGAAATTGTATCTAAGTTTTACATTATTTTCTATTCAAAGAATAATGGAAAGTCCAAGCGATTTCACTTCCGTATTTCAATTGCGTTAATTTGTGACCGACCCACCGATCCCCACTGACCGGTCGTCTAACATCCTCCGGTACTAAATAGTTCGTTATGTTGCCAGTGGCGCTCACCGGCAAACTCGAAGCATGCGGATTCGTGCGAGATGTCAGTGACCTTGAGATGTAACCGAGGCTTTAGTTATTCGTTTATTGAACGATTGTTGCCAGTGCAGTGAAACGGCAACCTTACGTCTTAGTGTTAATTCTTCGCACGTAACAGTAATATGATGAATGAATTAATGTTCAAAATACAATAAGAAGAATTGCATCAACATTTGCGGGTAAAAGTCTCTGTATGATCGAAACCTTTTAAATCCGTCCTTGAGTTTGCGTTCTTTTTGTGAAAAATGTCACGTAATTTTAATTCCGGATCATAAACATTGAAAATCTAAATCACACATTTACCCCGTAGGGGAGGGGATCCGCCCCCTTCAGCTGCCATGGTGCGGGCGCTGCGGCCCCTAGCACTCGTGGTACCTCTGACGTTACTACAGGAACCTCGAGCCGAACATTCGAGCCCCTCCCTGAATGGGAGTTGTTCGGATTGGATTGGACTCGAGAGGTCAGTGGTTCCCGATACCCGTGAGAAATCGGGTATGTCTCCGGACGGGGTTGATGGAAGCCATATATTCCCGCGTACTAGCCTGCATAGCTAGCAGGTATGCTAGATCACCAGGCGGCCCTACCGAGGTTAAACGGTAGCCTTCCCCTTTGGGGTTGGCGCGAGTAAGTGGCGTATGCACTTCCATCCCGTTTTGAGTCGACAGGAACAGATGAGGGTGGGCTTGTTGGTCTCTAGGTCTTGCCCTAAGGAAAACCCTACGGAGGCGCCGGGCGCCCTTTGGGGACAGCTCGGTAACTCCCTGGTCATTAGAGGGGGGTGGCAGTCTTCACTCTGTGTGGATTGCCCTCATACTGTCACCCAATTATCGGAAGGCACGACCAACTGACGGCTGAGTGAGTGATGGGAAGCATTCGACCACGCCTACCCATTTGTCTTGTAGCGCTAACGAGGGGGATGGTTGGAAAAACATCGCTAGCCATCTCTTTCCCCCCTCCTTGACGTCTGGAACCTTCAGGATGATTCACTGAACCGCGAGACTTTCAGAAACAGCGATATTCCTATAAAAGGGGCTGCAGTTGGCGACTCTGAGTTCTTGGCAAGCAGCCGTGAGGAGCGCCGAGGGAGTGAACGGACCGGAAGACTGTACGTGTATCAGAGAAGTTGTACATAATTGTAAGTGTAGAGTGGACCTGTGACAGACGAATTGGCGAATTGTAATTGTGTTCGCTACCTAATTCTGTGTAATCGGCAAGTGTTCCAACTGTAATTGGCTGGAAATAAAGAACATTGAGTTTGTGTAATTGGACTTTTAATTTCACGAACCCACAAAGTCACAACCAGTAATTCCTGCAACCAGGTCATCAGCAGAACGACCATTCTGAGCACTCCACACTTATCTAAGAAGCACCCAAACTCAAAATAGACCTTCACCTCCGTCCTCGTTATCAGTGGAAAAGGGGTTGTATAATAAACTTAAAAAAACAACAGCAAGCAACATTTCAAAACTCTTGTTATTGGTGTTCTCTTGAAGAAAAATCGGCGCATTAAACTGAAATGCAAATACACACTGTAAATTGAAGAAATTGTAAATACACTTTACATAAGGCATATCGCTATAATTTTTATTTATATATCTGTGTTTCTTTTATCTTATGCAACAACCTATATACTATTAACCTGGAAACCCTCGGAATTCACTATTGCCACTCCCCAGAAGCAATCGGCAACATTTACGCATCACCCACGCCACGCCCCTGTTGTACGTACTGCAGTAATTACTTAAATGAAGAGCCGCCTGTGTAGGTGGTTTCATGCGATACGCGGCAGCTTTCAAGATCTCCTAAAGGTATAAACAAAGGTGTAAAATTAACTAAACCAGCTAGAAATTCAATTAGTCCCATACTCTGAGCTTGCACTCTTCCTGCTGGGAGTCCCCGCTATCCTCTTCTGTTGGTAGAACTCAACCGTTTCGATTAAGTGCATGTCATCTGACAAAACTGATGTGCTCAGCATTTCCAAACAAATGTTACCAATAAATTTACCCTCAAAGAAGAGTTCTAGAAACTCCCAGACGACGGTACACATCAGACGTTCACAATCTGTAGATAGCCTGCCTTATGGAAATGAACATAAGGATCGTCTGGTGTCCAGTAAATGCAGTTATGATCAGGCATAGGGATTATTAACATGGTGGTTTCCAGTCACAAAAACTAAACCACTATCACCAGAAAGAAATAGCAGTTGCTGAGGTTTACTGATAGAAACTACTTTGACTAACGTCTGTCAATACCAAGAGACTACGAGAGTTGGGAGTGGTGGAATTCTTGCGATATCCTTCCTACTGTCTAGTTATCTGGTAGCAGTTCAATTATATTTCCTTCCCACCTGACTTTAATACTTAGAAATTTCTATTGCCTGAATATCAAGATTCACTGCTCCGCTAATTTTGACTTGGGGCTCAACAGATCACGTAATCTTTGTCAAAACTCTTTATATTTTCTTATACGCTGAAACCATTCACAAGACTCCATTCGGTCGTCAGAATTGTCTCATTTAATGTATGCAATAATCATGATGCGTACACTTTATAGTTAAAGCTTTCAGTGAGCACTGTACACTCGCATGCTAATCTCTGCCTTTGTGTAACAGAATTCTGAAGTGAGTTGCAAGCATTTTTAAAACCATAGCGGAAGATACAGGACTTGTAAGAGATATTCCTTATATTAGACTGGGCACATCACAAATGGTAGCATGCATTTCGAACTTATCATAAAGCCTTATAATTGTTAAATATGCTAGAAGTTGTGTTGCAGACTTATGACTTCAAGTACGTTGAATTTCAGCGACAATTTCATACTTCGACCAGCACTTTAAAGGAAGCTTCCGTTCCTCTAACGTAGAAAGGTGCCCCCACACTAATCATGCATCAAATGTTAAAGAGTACTCAGAGCAACAGCTGTTAAGAAAATATAATTTTACATATTCGATACTTAATTCAACGAAATGGTTAAGTATATACCATTTGCTGATATGGTTACATTTTATTTTGCCGAGTCGTATTTAACCTCCACTGTTACCATGGCCAACAATTTTTATAATGTTTTCTTTTTCTTTAGATATACCTTAACAACGACAGGAGAGGAGCGTGGTATTCTAAACAAAAATTGAATGTTGATACTTATTGGAAATTAAATGTTTGAGGTCTCAGGCTCCTAAAAAGGGTTTTTAGGTAAAAGATCAGCGAGAAAAATAGAAAGGCGGAAAGAAAAACGAAAACAAGCACAGGAAAAACAAAGAAAGAAAAAAGAGAAAGAGAGAGAGAAAGAAAGAGAGAAAGAAAGAAACAAAGAGAAAGAAAGAAACAAAAAAAGAAAAACAAAGAAACAAAAAAGAAGGAAAGAAGGAAAGGAAGGAAAGGAAGGAAAGGAAGGAAAGGAAGGAAAGGAAGAAAAGGAAGGAAAGGAAGGAAAGGAAGGAAGGAAGGAAAGGAAGGAAAGGAAGGAAAGAAGGAAAGGAAGGAAAGAAGGAAAGGAAGGAAAGAAGGAAAGGAAGGAAAGAAGGAAAGGAAGGAAAGAAGGAAAGGAAGGAAGGAAGGAAAGGAAGGAAGGAAGGAAGGAAGGAAGGAAGGAAGGAAGGAAGGAAGGAAGGAAGGAAGGAAGGAAGGAAGGAAGGAAGGAAGGAAAGAAGGAAAGGAAGGAAAGAAGGAAAGGAAGGAAGGAAGGAAGGAAGGAAGGAAGGAAGGAATGACGGGGAGAGCTAGAGACGGAAGTTACACTAAGAATTTTTTTTTTTTTTTTTCAAATTATTGCAGCAGCAAACATTTTATTTCTGATAAGTTCGTGCTGTACTAGAAGAAAGTAATTTATTATAAACACGTAATGAATAACATCTAAGAATTTATATGTATATTTAAATACCTCAAAAGACCCCTACACACTGCTTAATGTTTCTTACACAGACTACTGTAATCTAATGTGTTTGTGCGAATAATCGATTCAGTTTCCAGAAACAATAAAGCGTGAGGCAGTTTTACAACGGGAGTCCGTAAATGGGCAGTCATTCAGCTCGTTTTATGAATGTTAAAAGGCCTGTTCTGCAGAGATAGCTTTGCGATGTACCGTAACTCTATAAACACTTTCTTTTGTGTATGTGAAAATGAGGTCGCTTCTAAACATTATCATGCCCTGCGGCACAGCATGAAATAATAACCTGTAAACTGTCCATAAAAGCGTTGAGACCTTACGGCCATATGGTAATACGATTCCTGGACATCCTTTCACAATTTTTCCCCCCAATTTCAACTGTGGGATTGCCTTGTAAAATGCTGTTGATTGCCATTTAAGTACAAAACAACAAAAAATGACATACTGTCTTTTAAGCGAATCAAAGATTAGCATTACCTTAAACACAACAGCTGTACAGATTTTCACAGAATTTAATACACTTAAAACAACTATGTCTGTTAATCCCATAGACATAGAGCAAGGCGTGGACACCGATAGGACGGAAACAGATGACTTAAGGTTAACTGTGTTCTAGAGTACCCCATGTGTAAGTACGGTTTACCTTAGAGTGGGACCGGCCTTGTTATCGTCCTACATACAAATCTCGAGATATGCCAAATTGTGCGTAATAAAGGATATGTTGAAGCAGAACAGTCCACCTGAATTGCACATCAAGTAATCTCGTTTTGGCCTCATAACATCTCGAGCGCACCTTCTCGCAATACAGACAACAATTAATTAAAAACCAATACCATAAAACCATATGAGATTTACCTTTGAGACTTCTAAAATGTACATTGTAGTCACTATAACGTCAATTCTGTAACCACACAAAGCATATCATAAGCAGAAACGGATCGATATAAAAACTTCAGACAGTGAGCACTATATTTCAGCATGAACATTTGGCATTTCTGTTATGAATGCTCTAGATAGACTTATTTATGTACTGTTACATCTGTCATAAAACTAAAGTACTCTTATTTCAAAATGTACGTAGGTATATCCTTTTCATATACAAAAAGTGTAGATTTATTGTGCATAAGTACATTTATTAAACATATAAATTACTTCACTGTATGAAGCATAAGAGCGCATTGAAAATTACCGACTTCAATACTGAGTATTTCTAAGGGTGAAGGAAGTGGCATGTTGAGTATTGTATTGCATTCATATCAGTTTAGCTTGCCTTACTGACCATGAGACAATAAGCAAATCCACACCAGAGGTTTAGTTAGTTATTATTTAGTCTTATCAATGTCCAAATTTAACTGTCTGTTCATTGCAGTCTGAGGACCATTGTAATCTTGAGTATGACAGATTATCATTATAAGCAAATGTGGAATATGTGCAGCCTGTTACTCCTCTTTAATCCCACCGGATTTTCTTTGGAAGCACTACCCCACTGTCGTCTCTATTACTTAGACACTTGAGATAGAGGTGATATTAAGTTATTGGATGACATAAATAAAAATGTGAGTTGACTCCGAAGTGGAGCATGTGAGTTAGTGGACTGGAATGACAGCATAGTTTCTCGTCGTCGTCGTGGGGAAGTGGCAGACTAAAGGACAGCCCGAGGTGTCATGTGTACCTGCCCTGGAAGGGGCTTAACCACGGAGTGACGGGATATAGGGTTTACAGACTGGCAGATGAAAAATGAGGTAGGGGTTAAGACAGGTGGTAGCATTTTTGCTCCTCGGCGGCTGCGGCAGGTTCTCCGGATTCTGGAGTCGTATAGATCCAGACCATGTAACATCAACACTGCTGCGTTACTATTTGCCTGATTGAACATTAATACAGGGGCACCTTTTCCATTGATATATTCATCCACATTTATACATCTTAATATATAGATATCACCAATTGTTGCAATTAATCTAAGGAAATCCTTAGCGTTTTTTCCACTGCGTCTCTGAATTTCGGACGTCAGCAACGTAGTTGCAAATTTGTTCCGTTGATCAGCCCATCTTGCCGCTGCTTCCACCATTTGCGAAAATATTTTCGATACTGTGCTTCTTCTGTTCATGCCAATATGTACACCAATACCAATTTGAAAACCTGGGTTTCTCAAATATCGCAACAACAAAAAATATTCTTCATTCATTAGTTACAGCATTACCTTGCTATGTTCTCTGCTACGTGTATATACTAATTGGGGGAAGCAGTGTTGCTACCCACAAATTTGAGTCGAGATTTTACCGGAAATGCAAGTTTAAGGAGCCCCTGGATCTAACCAAAATTGCAGCTTTAGAGAAAGGCCCATGTGTGTCTGAACAGCGTAGGTATAAAAAAAACGAAAAGTCAGTAAATACCAAACTTAGAATTTAAACTTATGAAACTTGTATTTGATATATTTTCACGACAAATTAAATGTATATACACAAATGCATCTTATTGGTTTTCTAGGAACAGCCTCTGATGTATTCTCCATTCTGAATGACTTTTACATAACTGATAAGCCTTGAGACAAAATCTTACTACACCAGAAATTTATAATTATTAAAGCACACAATTTATGTCAAATACATATTTTTTGTGGATTTTAACATTTTATATCCTGACCATGCAAAGAGAACAGTATTTCAAGTGTCACGTAGTGACCAGCTCTTAAAAACCGCTTAATAATATTGTATTCTACCTCCATTTAGCCCAGAATTAAACCTCTGGTTACATGATATTACTCACATCATATTGACTCCAACATGAGTACTGAGTATCGGCGAACTTCATTTAAACTACCCTTTGCATGTTCTCCTCGGTCTGGGGTTAATATGCTAGTCTCTGGTTCCAAAGGTCTCGACTTCAAAATGACGGAAGGCGATGGACTTCTTTTTTGCGTAAAAATCCTTAGCATGGCTTCCTTTGGAAAAGTAGTACTGTCCTCCACAGGATAGTAAGTCTCCGAGGCCTGAGACGCACGGGGGTTGGTGAAGGTTCCCACACCCACCCTGGACAGGTTTATGACACGCGATGTCAGTACAGTTACAAACCATTCGAAAACATTCTGACGGCTTCTACTTTTGTGAATGAATCTTCTCGGTTTTAGTGTACAGAGTGAATAGGGCGCATGCTTTTTTAACGGTTCTATTCCTTTGTAGCAGGCGTTCTCTGCCACACACATTCGCTGTCCTTGTCCCACTTTGTAGGACAGCACATTCCCTTCTTTGCGTTGCTCGACAGTAAAGCCGGTGATCCCATATTGTAGATTTACGGCATGTAGAAGAACCTCAAACCTGACAGAGGCCTCTGAGCAATCTTAAGAGGTCTTTTACGCCTAAATTGGAACGGGACGCTGAGAATTATTGCAATTAAACAGCGCTTATAAATACAAACTCAATTTCCCAATTTCCACCCATTGTATTGGACACAAGTGGTTATCAACATTTCATCTAATACTATATACTCTGAAATACCTTTAATTATAAAAATTTGTTATTTCAAACAAAACAAAAAGAATCGTATTAAAAGTTCAAAGCCTTCCAAGACGAAAACTAACGGAAAAGCGTCCCATCCAAACAAACTTTTGGTTAGAAAACAAATAACTCCGTTTTATTTTCTCAACGATACCAAATAATTGCCTGAACTATTAAAATGATCACTGGTTCCATTCTCAGTCACATATTTTTCTTTTCGAGAAAGTGTGGAACCTATCGAGTGCAGACTTGCCTTATCTTTAACTCCTTAATACATGAAGGAAAATCCTAAGAGGAGCAATTACAACTTCCGTTCCTAGTTTAATACAAGACCAATAGCAGTGCTCAAACAACGTTGACACGCACATCTCTAATTCATTGCGGTCTGTCAACTCTTACGTTTTTGATAAACATCTTTCCCACCTCTGCGAAATGCACGCGTCTATCTAGCCACTGGTACGATATGCTAAAGCCTTTCTGCCAGACGCTTCCAGGAATGCTGAGTAGCATTGTTAGCATTCTTGTCCCTTGTAATTGGAATTTTAACGAAGCATCTTTGTTGGTATTTACTACATTTTAGAGCAATAACAATCCACAAATTAAACTCGCAGATGGCACATCGGATGCTCTTCTTTGTAATCGCTATCAGCATGTATCATTTACTGCTGATAGCCTCAATACATTGTTGCAACTAATTATTGAATGCCCCATGCATTATGTATTATTTCAAACAAATAGAACAGCATAGAGAATTTGATTATTTTGCATATAAAATGGCAATCTATGGGAAAGACGGGCCGCAGCAGTGTAACGAACGTAAGCTAACAACCAAACAAATCAATCTACACTAAAGTTGCAATATTCAAAAGATGCAGTCATTCATAATATGTAAACGTAGTATCAGCTCACATTGTCCTGAAATATTAAATTTGTCGCAACATAATAAAAATCTAATTACATCCTCAATAGCTCACCCATTTTAATTTAAAAATAATCTGCTTTCACGCTATAATGCAATGAAACAGTATCGAAAATCAAAAACCAGTCTCAAAACGCCACTGTTTAAAAACGCCAAACAAGAAAGGAAAGATTCGAAAGCCTGGAGTTACTTTCTCTATCCATTCAATGTCAGAAACGCTTGTTCTATCTACCTCATATTACTAGAGATAAGTTTAACCAAAAAAATTTTATTACACAATTTGGTTGTAGGCAAATAATGATAACATAGGCTGAAACATGGTCAAATCTTACAGAACATGGCCGCTACATGATTGCTTTGAAATTCCAAATTCCATGCTGTCTACATGACTACGAGAGACAGAGAGATGAAGATAGAATTGCAACTTAGCGCTTGTAAACCGTTTAAATATTTGAAAATTCAAACAAATAGCAAATAATATCTTGGAAATAGTGAATACGATAGAAAAAGTTGACAAATCATGTCCTTTAGCTACAATGTTTATAGAGTTAACTATTTTCTGGCACCAGTGGTGTCACAATTATACAAAACTGTGAAAGTTCGTTAAAAATGAAAATGACTTCACTAACTATTCGCAAAAAGATTCATAATGTCCACTTAAACATTTTATTATTTTATTTTATATCGATTCAAATATCTTAAATATATGTACCTTAATCGAAATTGTTTGAAACAATTTTGAGAAAATAAAAAGTTAGAAGACTTTAAAATACTAAGATTCGATTTGACCTCGCGGGATAGCTCACGCGGGTTTGCCTGTGAGCTGCATTCGGGAGATCAGGATTCGATTCCCATGGCCGACCTACTGGACCCATGGGCTTTTTAGGGGATTTTTCGTGTCGCCAGGCGAATGCTAGGTAGGTTGATTACATCCCCGAATTTCCTGTCCATCCATTTGATCTCCATTAACTTTTCACATCTCTCCTACGGTGGTATCCTTCAGGGTAAAAGTGTAGGTGGATGTCTCGACGCCTTGGGTCGGCCACCCTCTGATTCCTCTCGCCTCATCCTTCCTCTGGAGATGCCCCACTTGGAGCTTAGGTGCAATAAACCAAGATTTCGGTGCCAAATCACCTCCATAGTAATCCTAATCCTAAGATTAGTTTGGACTGGGGGAGTATTTTCTTGAATTTTTCGTGTCCAGGTTTGATATACGATATTTAGCTTTGAACAAATGTTCTGGATTATATTAAAACACTACACATTATACTCTTTGTTTCAAAATTCCGTGTTTGTAAAAGATGAATCTAAATGAAACTTAAACGTACATAGACATTATAACTGCACTAATCCATGCATGTACGAGGTAACAAATAAATATGCTTGTCATTTTTATGGATTCATTTTTCAACTAATTCACACCGTAAACTCGAATAAATGTTCTGATCACTTTGTTCAGAATCAGGTTTAATAAATACCCCTTTATCCGTTTTCACGATGGTTTGTTTAGTCTTTTCTGGAATCGGTTGCCGTGCAAATGAAACATTGGTAAGATAGTTCCGTTTAAATGTACAGTAAAAATCAGTCGGAATTCCTGAACTGCAAATCAGTTCATATTAACAAATTAGTTTACTACTAAGCTACATATCCGTATTAGTGCAAACCTATTGATCGCTGACCTTACTCTGCGTTCAAGGCACTCACTAAATTACCAGCCATGTAAAATAAATTTGGAAAGGGTGAGAACGCCTGTGCTGGCAAGTTGGACCATCCGAACAGTGTCATATCGATCCGGTCGTCACCGGTACCCAGTGACACCGTCACTGCTGCTTCAACCGGCTTCAACAGCTGTAAACTTCACTTCCAACTTGTTTCACCACTAGTAGACTACTGATATGTCCCGCCTACAGAGCAGCTCAAGCAGAAAACAATACCAAAAATCTTAACTAAGCAGGGATTTCGATGTCTCCCAGTATTTTAAGGGAATCTGACGCACTTTGCCTTATATTTAATGTCACAAAAGTGTTTCCGAAACTAAATTAGAACAAGTCTGCTTTTAAAGGGCCTTTCTTGAACTAGCGATACATATTAAAAAAACTCGCGAGAGTTCATTAAAAGAATTCTGGAGACATCTGGAAGTAAACGGCACACCAAAATATTTAACGTTTAAAGAACCCAGTATACTTTCTAACGTTAGGCACATAAAATATCAAGATAGTTCAAGTTCATAAAAAGTTAGTAGTTCCACAAGGATAGAGTTTGTCCGCAACTAAATATTTATTTCACAAATTTACAACCTGCCAAAGAAATGTAAACATGAATTTCGGTAAAAAAAAAAAAAAATTATGAATTTCACTACTATATATATATAATTGCAGAATTAAAACCAAACATATCTTGTAAAGAGTGCTCTAATGCCTAAAGCAAAAATACCTGACGCCAGATACAGCTAAAGTAAACCGCCGTCATCGTCGTTTGATGATCATGATCATGAAGGTGATGATCATGATTATTATCATCACCGCCCCAGACATTTAGAGTGAAATAGAGACTGTGAACTCTATACAGTCAGCTAGAAAATCACTCAATTTAGTGTATATAGTGTCTAAAAATGAAAAACTCTTCAATGTAAATTAATTATGTTTTACAATTATTAATTTAAAAGTGGACATGTAACTATAAAGCATGTAGTATTACTACGTAATGAAGCAAAAAAGACTCACTATTAATTATTATCATTATCATTGTTATCATCATTATCATTGTTATCATCATTATCAATGTTATCATCATTATCATCATCATTATCATTATTATTATTATAAAGCAAGCCTGTCAATGTCGCCCACTCTTCTGTTTCTAATCATAAGTTTAAAAAACTATCCATAAGCTCTAAACTACTGTTTCCAAAGAAAAGAATGGTAACTGAAATTTTCGAAATATAATTATATATTGGCTATACGTTGAGAATTTTAAGTACACAGTGAAATTGTCACCAACATAGTTTCCCATGAATGGCAATATGTGCTATCAAAGATTTTTTCATAAAAAAATAGAGCTATGATTCAGAATAGACAGAAATTAAGGTATTTTTAACAGAAAAATTAACCTAGTATTTTCCTTACGTCCTTTTCCTGATCACGAGCTCATTATATATATAAATTTAAGGAGAGAACTACCAAAGTTAACAGGAAGCATAACACTTTAAAACGTGGCCTTGTCTCTAACAAAACGCCAGTTGTACTACAGATTGAATATTCCAATAATTTTCTATTTTGAATTAGTGTTCCTCATGGACACTATATAGCATGTGTTTCTAGTGAAATCTGTAATTTTGGAACGAATCAAATGTGAAAACAAAATATCTAGAATGGATCTCGGCAATGAATAACGGATTAATCCCTATTGTTTGTCCAACGAAAACAATACTAATATGAAAACAAATAACGAAATTAAATATCTGTTGAAAGGGTTGAGTCAGATCGAAAAATGTAATGCCATGGCCAGGATTTGAACACGGATCTTATGGTCTACGTCCAGCCGCTCTTAACCATTCAGTTACTATGGAAAACGTGCCAGCATGACAGTAAGTTATTCAAATGATTCACGCTTTTTCCCGGTAAACCACTAGGAATTCTCAAACACATGAGAATATCTTAATGGCAACTTACTGTGCTGTTAGTACTTTAAGGCCCGGGCTTTATATTTCCGACCACTATTAGCTACAATTAATGGAAATTAATTGAGTCGCTCAGAATAACAACGGATTATCCCAACAGACATAGAATTTTGAGATAGAAGCATGACCATGCACACCTGCGATCTACCTTTCATGTGATGAAGTATTAAACGAATTGGGATATGCCAGAGCTTTCATTTTTCACCTTTAAAATTTGTCCGTATTGAAAACGTGCACATTCTCAGTGTAAAAATGGCATACCCCCAACCATTATGCTTTATTTATGACCCCTTTGTTTAGGATTCATGTCACTGTAGTGAACGGTAGTGAATATGGCCTATCTACAAATGTTTTTCCCGACTTAAAAAACGAGTGATAAAGGCAAGACGAAAAATGTGAAGATTTGGAAATAAGGCTGGATTAGATATTTGAAGATGTTAAATGTAGCAAAATTCTATTTTGCAACTTTTTTTCTGTTTTGGATATTTTCTGTTCTATAAAGAACCTAATTTCAAGGAAACTATTAATCACAAGGGTTAAAAAATTTGCACATACACTTGAAATCCCTTAATTTAAATACCCGGAAAATATCAAGTCTTAATGTTAATCCAGGTTTTGAAAAACAACACAAAATGACATTTATCTCAAAATGAACTTTGGTTGGAATATGCCATTATTATTCTAAGCGCCTCAATTGTTCTTTCACACTATCCGTCCGTGTGAAAAGGGTAGTCTAACAAAAAAATTCAATGGCATAGCCGGACGTGGACCGGAAGATCCGTAGTTCAAATCCCGGATATGGCATTGACATTTTCGGTCTGACTCTACCCTTTGATAGTGCGCCCTGCACACGGCTAGTGTGAAAGAACAGTTAATTTCCATTACACTCTGTTTAGATGTTCTATGCAAGCTTGTCATAAATTTCCATTTACTTAACTATATAGAGTTAAACTTCGCGGAAGATAGCAATCAGCGTAACATTGTATTTCTTTCTCAGTAAATTCTACCAAGCAGAACTTTTCTTATTCCTTTTTACACAAGAAGCGCTTACGCTAGACTTCATTCTCTGGCGGAAAATTAAAGTGTGTATGCACCAGAAGTCGCAAACTTGGAAACTGGTACTTTTCTTTTTTAGCTCTTATTTTAATTAGTGTATATTATAAAGCAGAATTTTGGAAGACGCGCCCCTTTTACATCGTACATTTTCTTGCACCTCCTAACAACTTCTGATGGAATTAAAACAAAGGCTCTAATGTAGTAATCATAATATGTGTTCTCTATATATTGAGAGTATTTTGCCAAGATAAGAATCCTCCTTTTTCATAATGCTATAAAAGTGCATAAATGCAACCAAAATAAGTTAATTTAAGGAGTACACAAATATACTGGCCTAGGTGAAAGGAAATTATCTGAAAAATCATCAGGTATTTCTGGATTTCTTAAAACGATTGCAAGAAATAGACTTGCTATCTGGAGAAAGAAAAACAATAACAGGAAGAACAGGAACTCATTTAGGAGTTATCAGTCGATTAAAATACGTCTATATACAATTCTCCTCCCATTATGAAATATATAAGTTGGCTAAAACGACAGTGATTGGTAGATTGACTTTCTTGTTGCATGTGTTTTATTTTAATTTCTTCTTTAGTAATTTTGTTAACCGAACTTCAGGAAACTCTCTGCGCCCTCAATATTTAAGTATACCGAAGTTAGTTAAACGATTTTAACATCTATCTATTTTTCAGCTGTGCTTGAAATCTTGTGTGCTTTGGGAGCGCCGTGGCTGAGCGGTTAGACAGCTCGACTCTCACCAAGGCGGCCAGGACTCGATCCCAGGCGACCGCAAAGTGAGATTGTTGGTGGACAACACGGCGCTGGAGTGGGTTTTTCCAGGGATTTCCGGTTTCTCCCACCATTTCATTCCACCGGTACTCCATCTTCATCTCTTTATCATCAGTATCACCGCCTGCGGTACCGTACATGGTAAAAGTAGGCGTTAACCACTTCTCATTTCAGTTTCTTGTGTGTTACCAGCGCTTTCGTAAAGGGATTCCTAAGTTAAGTTCGAGAAAGGAGTTCTCGTTTTGAGTGTGGTTTTGATCCTATTAGACCCTATTACACCATTTTCTCTAGGAATTTTCTTAATTGCCATAATCTTTTTAATCTTGAAGTAGGCGTGGAACGGGTGTTCCCGACCTTAATTATTTTAGTGGTAGTCCGAGAAAAATTTATTTTGTTATCTGCAAGGTGCTGTATGTGTCACGAAATACCCTGCGTCGGTAAATTGGGACTTAAAAATAACTTAATATTTCTGTGATGTTCTTAGAAGAGGTACCATGTAAACACACCGGCGCGCACATGCGCGCGCACACACACATACCCACACCCCCACACCTATATCCTAAGCTAACCTAGATAATCTAACGTAGGGTTAAGGCTAGAAAATTCATACTTTCTTGCACTAATTTGCACTATTGGTCTAGAAGAAATGGAATGAAACCATTTCTTCTAGACCAGTGGCAGGCATTCATCGACATTTCAAATTCTTGTTTTTAAAGGAACTTATTGGAATGATGAATTCTGGTTTAAAATATACTTGCGCAACATACCTACTTTTGAAAATAGAAACCAACCTTGCTGTTCATTCCGTTTGCGTTCAATATGACGAAAACCTTGCAGCAATAATCTAGTAGTCTATCGTAAATCCTGACACATGGAGCTTCCAGAATGTTTTGAAACTGACTGCATGTTTATTGCCCGGATTTTTATTTTCTCTGTCTTATACATAGTTTTTAAATGTATTGTATCTCCTCAAAAATCAGTCAAAAATTTGTTATCCTGATTTCATCAGACATTTTGAAACTCGTTAAATAAAAGTCATTTTAGAGAAAGGCATGTGGTGTGCGTCAGAGAGAGAGAGAGAGAGAGAGAGAGAGAGAGAGAGAGAGAGAGAGAGAGAGAGAGAGGCAAGGATGGCTCAAAAACGCAAAATTTAAGATCAGCATCTTCCAGGGGTACAACACAAAAATCTTTTTAAGAAAATCGGGACCTTCCCCAAACTACCTTTTTCATAACGAATTTTAAAAACATTTTATGATATGAAATGCACCAAAAAATATATATTTCATGTATTTTATGTGATAAAAATGTTGAATTTTCGAGGAATATCACAACTAAAGTGCACTCAGCACTAAAGCGAAACCAGTCCTATCACGTGGGAAAGATATTCCGTCTCAAATTGTCTAAAGTTAGAATGAATCGATTCCTAATGCAGTCGCAGTTCCATCTGTGAAGTTCGTTGTTACTCAACTTCTTCCAGAATGTCTCGCTTTAGCCAATCAGAAAATCTTCCCCATGTGGATGTCAATCTAATTATGAAATGGACGGTAACTCCTGAATCAGGAGGCATTTACTACCACTTGTCTATATATGTAAATATCCAGCAAGATCTGACGCAAACCATTTGGATCCCAACGATTTCCTTAAGCGCTGAAGCCAACCATTCTGCAAAGGTGTTGGCATCATTCTATGCACCAACCTGCACTCCCCACTAATAATGGCCAAGACAGGACGTCAATTATCGTGTTGTAGTAGACTGTATGCAAGTTTGTCATTCTTATAATCGACATTTCAGAGCTAGGATATCACATGTTTAACCTAATTTGAAGATATGTTGGGTACGGCATAATGTCGAAATGTTTCTTCTAATGTGATACTAAAATAAAGTATAGATTGAAGCAGACACACTGAAATATGTAGTACCGGATTTATACTTGTTCTGATTCAACTATAAAAATTTCATTCTTTTTTCATTCCGAATTACAAATTAGATACTATTCAACCGCTTACAAGCTTTTTTTTTTTTTCAGAATGTTATGGATGGCGTTACAAATTTTTTTAGCTTTAAAGTTAAGGTTTTTGTTACTTTATTGTTTAATGCAAATAACACTACCAACTACCAGAATCATGTTAGTGCGACCAGTATGCCAGAATTTCATCCCACAGGATTTCTCTTACATGCCAGTAAAACAACTGACATAAAACTGATACTTTTATGCACAAACCATTGATCTGGGCCGTATGTGAACCTGCGACTTTGGAATTAGAAGGCCAACGCCTAGGATGTTTTCCTTCAAAATACTATAAATTCTACTGAATCCAACCATTATAATGGATACACAAGAGCTTTATGTATGTAGTTAGTAAATAAAATGTTAGATAAATAACTTTAATGGCTCAAAATAATTGGAAAAACAATTCTCCCTTACTCCTGAAGAAATATGAACATTAACGCTTTGTGGGTACAGTGCAGAAAGCATCACGTCCTAAAAATAACTTGCTGAAAGAGCATGGGCGGCTCCCGAAGGAAAAGGGCATGAGGAGACAGAGTTAGGGTTTATGAGGACGGAAAGCCTCAAGTCGTAATGGTGATGATATTCCTGCACTTCTGCGATATTGCGAAGGAGAGGAGTGACTTGTGAACACTTCGGTAAAGCTCAGATCGCACACAAAAAGAAGATGGGATACGAGAAGGATCTGCAAAGAAACTTAAAAGCCTACTTTCACTTTCATAACAGCCACAAGCTGCTCCGAAGTTCAGACTATGTAAAGGGGGCTAGATTTCGCTGATTCGAGAGTGAACTTTATAATATTCCATTCTTAGAACACAGAGGTTTTCTTTGTTCAAAATCTTTTTTTATATATGAGGGTCGGGTGATAAGTCCCAGGCCTCACAATAAAAAAATTAAAATATTGTTTAATTCAACATAATCTCCAGAAAGGGTAATACATTTTTCTAATAAGTGTTCTAATTTAATTAAACCATCTCTATAGTACGATTTATCTTCGTCCTTAAAATAGCTGTTTGTCGTATCAATGACCATCTAGTTGCTCTGAAATCTTCGCTCTCCAAAAATTTTTTTGAGGTTCGGGAACAGCTGGTAGTCACTGGGTGCTAGATCTGGCGAATAGGGTGGATAATCAAGCAATTCAAACCTTAATTCGCACATTTTTCCCATCGCAATGACTCAACGATGGGCCGCAGCATTGTCGTGAGGAAACAAGACCTTTTTCTTTGCCAAATGAGTTCTTTTTTTCTTTTCAACTCATCACTCAAACGTTGCAGTAAGCTTGCGTAGTAGTCACCAGTGAGACTTTTACCCTTTTTCAAGTAATCAATAATAACAATTCCCTGTGCATCCCAGAGAACACTCGCCATAACCTTGTTAGCTGACAAAATTGACTTTACCTTTTTTTTGGAGTTGGTTCGCCTGGCGCAATCCACTGTTTTGACTGTGATTTACTTCCTGGAGTGTAGTGATGTATCCAAGTTTCATCCATGGTAATAAGCCGTCTCAAACATTCACTGGAGTTTTTACGGTAGAGCTCCAAATTCTTAACAGAAACTGTTTTTCTTTGCAACATTAGATCAGATGTGAATTGCAGCATTCATCTTGCAGACCTTGTGAAAGGTCATTACTTAAAATGTTACCTGCACGTTCTTTTGATATGTTTACGGCCTCTGCTATCCCAAACAACTTTAATCTATCAGTAATTGAACCAAGTTCAAGGTTATAAATCAGCTTATAAAAAGACTTTAAAGGGCAGGGTGATATTTTTAATCTGCACAAAGTTCTATATATTCTTAGTGAATAGGAGTACTTCCTATTGTACTCATAACAGCACTGTGAAATAAGTCAATACGAAATCTTAAACATAAATCAAGTGAACAGGTACCCTTAAAAAGTATCTAAGCTACAGACCACAAATTATTGGGAAAACATACAAGAAAAAGCCTTAGTTTTATTATGGGGCTAATCAATTTAGTAAACTTAGCTTCGTTCGAATAGGTAGTCAGATTGAAAAGTTCAATACCACAACTGGGATTTGAACCACGGATCTGCCTGTCTCCGTCCGGTTGCTCTTAACCATTGAGCTACTATGGCCAACATGCCAGCATGGCATTAAATGATCCAACTATCGTATGTTTCATATCTATACAAATTATCACTTACACACGGCTAGTGGACGATTACATTTCCATTAATTTACCTAATAGTGGTAACTATAAAGCATGTCTTAGAGCATAGTAAGTCACCACAAAAAGGTGCTTGTCTCATTGCATATGAGAGCCCTTAGTGACACATACGTGTCAGTTGGAGAATGTCATGCTGGCATGTTGGCCATAGTAGCTCAATGGTTAATACCAACCGGAGGATACCGGCAGATCCGTGGTTCAAATCCCGGCTATTACATTGAATTTTTCTATCTGACTCTACATATCCAAATTATCGCCTACACACGGCTAGTGCGAAAGAACGATTAATTTCCTTACTTTCATTCACCTATGTTTATTCTCCGCTTAAGACCATTTTTTAATTTCTTTCAGCTCTGCTACTACAATGTAGATGGATCACTATTTGCCATAATGCCAAATAAATAAATCAGACATGAATCACATTCACCAGACTGTAACCCCAATTGAATAGATCATGTCACTGTAAACTTAACTTTCGATGTTCTGTCGCAAAGATCGCCGTTCAGAGTAACTACTGAATTGTAAGTATTATTCTAATACAATTGCCAACAATTTTCTAAATCAAAATTATTTATATAAGCACAACGTAATTACTATAATGACGTGAGCTGAAGTAAATTTATGGTAAAAAGAAATCTAATGTGTTGCACTCGCAGTACTTTCTCTCCTCTTGTACAAACTATTCTTACAGATGATAATTCCTCAATCTACTTCATGTTAAGACATAAACGTTTACAGAAATTACTTGACTGCTAAATTCTTTGCAGGTGCAAAAGGAATATAGAAACATAATAGATTTTAACTCAGTCAAATCTTTTAGGAGCTGATAACTATATAATGCTTTTGAAATTTCGTTCTCTTTATATGACCAAGAAATTATATGAATAACGGTTATCCGTTTAAGATAACAAATGAGAAATGCAAAAATGTAATAATAAATAAAAATAAAAAATAACATGGAATATCCAAGAAAGAATCACTATACAAAACTATTTTATTTTGTTTTAGTGAACTATAGATTTTCGTATAAGATTTCGTCTATCTCTTACGGTTTACCATTTATATAAAACCCATCCACTTCTGAGGACATTCCCAAAAATTTCGTTTCACATTAAAGTGCCTTAAACTTGTGGTATTTTAATCAAAATCATTGCCATTTTTTAGAATTCTAAATTGTCGAGAAATGTTCATGTAAAGCATGCTCCGGGGTTTTCCCAAAATCTTTGTATTACATCCTAAGAAGATGCTCAACTTAAATATCAAGTTTGGTACCAATACTCCCCCACCACACACAAACGCGCACGAGCGGGTCTTCCAAAAATACTTTCAGTAAGGGAAGCTCACAAAGTGTATTTTCGGTAACATCTCTATCGAGTTTCTGGATGTAATACAATATTTCCCCTTCTTACTACACGCCGTAGAAAGAATAAAAATTCGTTCTGGAGTCCAATGCAGTTCAAACAGCCACTGAACGGGAGGCGAGGTTTAACTGATCTCCCTTTTTGTTCTTTGCACCGTCCAACAATCCCTAACACACGAAGTTGAAGGGTCACAGAAGGATGACACCGAATGCCGCAAAATGACATACCTAGCATGACGGCTTTTTATAAATATCCGAACTATTAATATGTAGAAAGATACACCAGTTTCAAAAATATAACGGAGAAAATACACTATTATTAGTCTGTAGCTTCCGAACAAATAAAAGACTAATGAAAGACTCTTAGCCACGTTTAGAGTAATGTATGTAGAGTATGGCAATATAAATTGCCATCTGCTTTCGTCAAAGGTAAGAAAATAAAATACCAGAGCTAATAACCTAGATTTCTTCGCCATTAATGCCAACATATTCACCACCAATTTGGTGGGTATTAGGTATCCATTACGTCCGTTCCACCATCCACGAAACTCTTGCCTTTTGTTCCGTATTACAAAGCTCTCTTGACAACGTTTTAGCATGAAATACGAAGCTATTTATTCTGAATTTGCAAGTTAAGCCAAGAATTACCTTTAAAATTTTACCGTCTCACATATATTCAATATATTGGATGTTTTCTGTATTTGATCATAACTGAAATCATGAGATATTCATGTCATTATTTCTCATAATTTCCTTTCCTCTCTAATTGGTCATTATTTATGGAATACATTTAGTTTTCCACAGCCTAAGTGCTTGTACTTCATCTACTACATGTGCGAGCATGTGCTAACACAAATTGCTTCTTTCTGCATAAACCCAGCCCGTAGTCTTAGTTACTTCTTGAAATACTAATCAAAATTGGTATGCAAAATCACACAGGACTTCCTTATGCACCGCAGAAGTTACATACGCTCAAATGCGTAAGGAAAAGATTCCGCCAAAACAATGCCAATACAAAAGTTTGCTAATGACCACCGCAGCATTGAAAATATCAATTGAAATATCAATTTACGATTGAGCATACGTTTTTGAACAACTCTAAATGCAGGGCGTTTGCTGAAATTCGAAAGTTAGTACCTCATTTGATTAAGAGAACTACTGAAATGAAACAGCGTAAAATAACGACCAGAAATAATATTTCTACAATTGCTATGAAGATCGTAAATATCGGAGAAATGGCACTGCGATTGTAAGCTACTTGATCCTAGGTTCCCGGAAAGAGGGTCTGAAATAAATTCAATGACTTACATTCAGCGTCCCTTAAAGCCCAGTTAGTGAACGAAATCTTCCGAAAGAATTATGACTTGCCGCCTCAATATAAAGCAATTACTTCGCATTGAAATATTGTGAGGATAATATTTTCTACATGTATTTAAAAAATCATAATCGAAATATGAAGGAATAACATCGAAACACGCGACATCCTGTCAGGTTACTTACAAGTCATGCTTAGCTGTCATGCATAGGTGGACGTCTTGCTGACAAACTGAAAAAGCTTTGACTCAGTTGCTGCTTCGGCAGACGTTTAACATTTAAACCCCCAGAATTTGGACTTAGCGGGAACTCTAGCGCACGTGCTAGACGAATCTGCGCCTCTTGTCTCTTTAACGGCCACATCTAATATCTCCGACAATGGAACTTGAGACACCAGGAACCTCCACTAAGGTAAAGCTAACAGCTGAGCTTTTCTGAGCAATCTTATTTGTTTTATATAAATTATTAACTTTATGTAGAATAAATCCACCATATGCCAGAACTACAAGTCACACTTCTAAGATAACTGAATCCTTCACCTCAGCCTACCTTTTAAGAAAATCCTGTCTGAGCTACCTCCTTCGGTTTTCCCATAAGGATGGGAACCCCTAGTGACGTTCAATGGCTAAGTTGAACACAACGCCACATCTGGTACAGGTGCAATTCTTGAACGTTGCACCCGGTGGAAAGGCACAACCCGAAAGTTACATCAGAAGCTGGTACAAAACCTGAACGTTACAATATTCCATTGCGATAGAAACAAAAGGTGAATTGAAAGGTAAAAAAAATTACAGCAGTTGTTGCTAACCAACATACTGAACTCTGGATCTACTGATCTTGAAGTTTCACAATCTTAAAGTAACACAGAGAATGCTAGAGCGACAAGGTAAGGATAACATAACCGAAGAGATCATGAAGTGGATAAGTAGGTATTTGTGTTGGTATGAAACTTCACATCCAGGCTTAACATCTGTGGTTACTATTAACAGCAAAAGTAGAACTGTGAATCAACTTGTTTAATGGTCAAATATTTAATTAAAACGTTTAACTGGTGTACCATATTTAAATACATGTCTTATCTTAAGCATATCAAGAACTTTGGAAAAACTACTTTAACAACTGAACTCCATGTTGGAGAAGTGCTGGGAATTTTGGATAGTGGGCTCAAAATATAACACAGAGCCCGCAATTGTTGAAAAGAACGTCTGTAAGAATCTGTGGGAGAGAGTAATCGCGAAGAAATCTTACGAAGAACGGATTAGACGCTCAGAACGATGTGACAGTTGCAAACGGAAACGAGATTGTCCATTCCGGAGGGAAAATCGCACAAAATATGATATACGGAGATTGAGTTATTTTATTATTGGATTTTGATGTACACAGCCATTCATAAGCCAAGTAGAAATACCAGAGAGCCTTTGTAAAAAAAAAAAAAAAAAATAGTAATTTATGTTCTCTAAATAGGTTTCCGCGTCAAGTCGTTTGAATTTCAATAGGTTATTCTGGCGGGAGTACTAACATGAATTCAAGCTGTTCCATTTACAATGCTCTCCGTTGTTATTATTATGCAATCTAAAACCAATATCATACTGATGTCACTTATTTTCTTCAGAATTTTTTTTCCTTCTCTACTCCTAATTTAATTTGCAAGAGAAACATTGTATTCCATCCAAAATTTCGATGATGAAATTTCACCAGAATACATAGTAAGACTCTGCTAAATAATATATATGTATAATATATATATATGTATTATATATGCATATCATTTAAAAAAATATCTTTTCGGTGTGTGTGTGTGTGTGTGTGTGTGTGTGTGTGTGTGTGTGTGTGTGTGTGTGTGTGTGTGTGTGTGTGTGTGTGTGTGTGAACAGCATTAGACAAACGAAAAGTGAGAAAAATGCCAAACTACTAATAAAGTTTAGTATTTTCTGAATATGTGAATGAATTATCAAGAAACACGCCAATCTCAAGATGTCCTTTAAACGCAAAAATGTATTTTTATTCTGCTAAAAATGCCTCGTATTTTATATTAAAATGCCATATATTAAAATATTTACATGAAAAAAGGACAAATTAAATTGCCCCGCAATAGATTTTAAGTTGACTGCATTCAAGAAGAGTAGCACTAGGAAGAAAATATCAAAATATCTTAAAAAAAATTATTTCAAACAATTCTTTTACCTCAGTCATTTCCGACATATTCGTTATCAGTTTCAAATCAATACTTGTCTTCTTAAATTGTCACTAATCTGTTTATTTCTCGCGATGCCGCAGAAACAGCATGAAATTTCAAGGCGAGCCATTACCATGGCTATTGAACATTTAACTATTCCTTTGTGTGTGTATGTGTATATAACTGTGTAAAATCCAAAGTTTATCTAAATTTAAAACGTAATACGAAAAAGCTTTTGCAAAAGTATTTGTGGAGGGTTTATAAAAATCAAAATAATTATAAAATCCTAATTTTTCGGGCAATGAATGAAATGGGTGAAATTATGCCCAAATGAGCCCAGGGTTCACAGAGTTTAGAGTTACCGACATTCATCTTTCAGGATAAGAGAAAACCCAGGAAAAACCTTGTCCAGATAACTCGACATGACAGATTCGAACTCGGGATCTCCTGAACACGAGTCAGGTATGCTACCTTCCTAGACAGGAGGGCGCAAGTCCTACTAATGTAACTAATCACGTGCTTTTCCTCAAATTAATTCAAAAGGTGCATTTACCAGCCCCGGGATATAAAGTTGTAAAAGATAAAAAGCAGCTGAGGCTCCTGAATGTACATATGCAGTCTTGCTTGAGTCTCATATCCAAAGAGCCCAGAATAATTGGGGTGTGTTAAACGAAGCTTTTTAATGCCGAGCCCCTCCCGTAGGGGGGTTGTTCGGATTGGGTTGGACTCGAGGGGCAGTGTGTTCCCGACACCCACGGGTAAATGGGTACTTCCGGCCAGGCTACGGCCGCCCGGAGGGGGTAGAGGGTTGCCTGAATAGTTCCGGGTACTAGCCTGCAGAGCTAGTAGGTGTGCTAGATCACCATTCGGCCCCACTGAGGTTATCGGCGGTAGTCTTCCCTGCGGGGTTGACGCGCGTAAGTGGCGTATCCACTTCCATCCCGTCTTGACGTTGTGCTCAGCGGGGGGGGGGGCTTTTTAGATTCCAGGTATTGCCCTATGGAAAGAGCCCCGGAGTTTCCATCGCTCCCGGGTAGAAGGAGGCCCGGGTCCTTGGTCCTACGGGTCCAGCACTATTGGGAGTAGAACCTCTGAGCTTAACTGCTTAGCTGTCAATTCAATTGTTGCATCCAACTTGCTTAATTGTAACCCAACTTCAGCTGTCTCTTCTGAGGACAGTTGGAACAGCCTCTCTCGTCATTGTTAAAATGTGACACTTTCGGTACGCTTATCAAGAATCACTACACACCCGAGTTTGATAATTGCTACTAGTTATTTCATAACACTTTTACAATCCATTAAACGGAAGAGCTTTTATTTTGAAGTTAATAAGCATAAAGACTTTTTAAATATATACCTTCTATAGAAGGACGCCACTGGCAAACGAGGTGTGTCGATGAAAACTAATTTTATAGCAAAGAGAAACAACTGTGCACAGCTGGAATAAAATGCTTAAAAATTAATTCTTTGAACCAAACTGTTGTTCATGGCTTTTAGAAAACGTATACACACAAGTACAGTTCAGAGAATCAATATATTACAAAGAAAAAGGAATGAAATACAAAAACGTTTTGTCCCTTTTAATTACACTAATGAAATCTGCATAATATTGGAATATAAATTATGAAGTTTGAATATTATATGCATACTCTAAACAAACTATACAATGGTAACAAATAAATTAAGACATAAGTGTTTATAAACATTGAGCAGCACATAATGACATTGGTAAATCTAAAGTAATATTATTCACGCTCGAGGAGATGCAGATATTACCAATTTGTTTCATATATTAGCAGCCATTTCTGTTTCAAATACTTTTTCTAAAGGCATTTACACCAAAAGATATTGTTAGCTCTTGATAAGATTAATGTAAAAGGCTTTACTTTCCTGTCTAAAAAGGAATGACTAACTCGACTTCCCTTATTTTTTGAACAGACCCCGATTTGACAGAAAATGTTTCGCCAAGACTACCAAAGAAATTAATGTTAAATCCAATCTTCAAAATAAATATGCATAGTAGCTTCAGCTCTTCTCAGGTTCGTTTTATTTACTTTTGATGAAATTCCCAGGTGCTTAGCGTTCAGCACAGCTTTCGCAATATGCATCCAATCAAAAAAGATATTGCTGGATCCTGCAACTGAAATGATTCTGTTTGCTATTCTTTTTCCATTTATACCACTTCTACAAAAAACATTGTTGTTTTGACTTTACAAATGTCAGGGGATTTAACTCAACATTAACTCACTTTGTGAAATTTTACCCCAGAATCTGTAGACTTCCCTTAACCAACCCCGCATATGGGAACTAACGTACCCATAGTAATCGTGAGCGACTCGCACTCGTTAAGTCGCTGGTTCAGGACCCGAGGCCGAACAACCACTATAAAGTCCCCCCCCCCCCCCCCCCCGTCAGTAGCGAGGCGAATGTTGGGTTCTATTATTTGACCCGCGAATTTTTTTCATGTCTTTCATTCACTAAATTTAATTTTTTTCCTTCCTCAACGCCATTCCAGGCCTTGGGATACCCAACATGCTATAATCAGAAATGTGCTTGCTTCTCCAAATTGGCTTGTAAGTCTTTCAAAGAGGGTGGCAGTGCGTCAAAGAAATAGTACTCGAAGAATCCACAATATTGGATTTTCGGGCACTTGAAAGTAAATTATAGATTGTTTATGTGGAGATATATTATTGTGAAACAAGTGGAACCTTAAATTAAGACCTTGCTTCCCATGTTGAAATGTCGTTCCTCTTACCGATAGTATATGCCCTCGCTTATGACCTGAGGCAAGCACCAAGTTCAATTCCATGAAAAGATTGCAATTTGTTAAAGAGACTTACACTGTTGTTCCAGAATATGAAAGCAACAGGCGGCATAACATAGGAGCTCACAACGTTAAAGGTCTTTAAAAGTACATTTTGCCAAAACATGACAAATTTCAAAGGGAACCGCTCTCCTTTGTCGCTGAGTTGTAACCATTAGCAAACAATAGATGACCCTCAAAAGGGTGAGAGCATTGTAGCCAGTCTTCTGATTCCTTTATTTCCTTCAGATACATGCCGTGTAAACCCAAACCTCGAAGTAACGCCACCCCAGACAAAGAAGTGACGCAAAGTGAAACGTGACGTGAAAAGGTGTTGCACGTTTTCATATACCTAGAATCGCTTTTCTGTCTCTCTCCGACGTTTCTTGCTTCTTGGAGTTGAGTACAAAGCAAAAAGTTAAAAATCACAAAGCTTAAGACTGGTCTACATATTCCTTTCCGAGAAATATTATGATCTTATTCAAGAAACGATGTCTCCCTTCTTAGCGAACGACCTTGAACACAAAAGGTCAATTTCAAGTTAAATAAGAATATAAGATCGCATGTGTCATTTCGTTATGCACACTGAACATTTAATTAAGATAAGCGTAGCGGCCCTAAAACATTCACGATTTGGTTACGAAGTCATAATTATTCACCATAGTAGTGATTAGAGTCCGAAAGGAAGGAGGCTACGTAAGAATAGAGGGAGACAAGAATAGAGGTAGGAGGCAGAAAAAGAAACCATGGGTTGAAATGTATAAAATATTTCGTTTAATATAGGGTCTTTCTACAAGACTGTACTATCTTTGAACTTAAATAAAACACCTTCTATAAATGATAGAAGTTTATTTCTTGTTTTATTTTGGAACATAATAAATGCCGTAACGTGTGGAAGAACATCAGCTGAGTGACCGCCGATTTATCTCGAGTTAAATCTCGAGAAGCAATCCGACGGCGTTACATCACACAATTTAGGGGGCCAGTTAAGATCACCACAACGGGAAACGAGGAAACCTCTGAACGTCTCTTTCAAAAGATCAATGTTTTTCAGAGCAGTATGACATGTTGCACCATCTTGCTGGAACCAAATGTTTCTGATATCCATACCATCCAAATGAGGCCAAAAATAGTCGCTTATAAGAGGCCGGTATCATTCTCCATTGACAGAGCTTCTCCATCTTGATCCATTTTGATAATAAATTTTCACAATTTCTACGCGTTGCAGAATAGCAGCTGAATAACTCAATAACAGCAGCTATTACATGTTAAAGATAGGACACTCTTGTTCAAAGACCCTACATTTTCGTTATAGTTTCTGGTAACTGCTTTTAACCTGAAGCAGTAGCGTCGTCAAGATTGTAACAAGGAAACTGTATTAATTTATTTTAATATACAAGTTTAATTTTCCTTCATTGAAAGATATATTTTCATATCTTTGTTTCAGTTTCTGGTAACTGCTCTTATCTTGAAGCAGTAGTATCGTCAAGATCGTAACAATAAAACTATTAACTTATTTTAATATACGAGTTTAAATGTCCTTCATTGGAAAATCTGCAACGATGAACATCACTAATGGTTCGCAGAAAGCTGCGCTATGGTGCACAGCAGAGAAAGTCTATGCTAGCCATCTCAGAGTTTCTATTAAAACCACCCCCGCAGATGACGTCAACACTTCCCTGCTACACGCACAAAGACGGAGCAGCAATACAGGGGTATAAATAAAAGATTCATGAGGACGTAATGCTTGCTGGCTTCAAACGCAAGAAGGAGAAAGAGATAACTCTCACACACAAAACTAAGCCGTCAAGGCCCATTGTACGACACTCTCTAAAAATCATTCACCACAAGAGAACCTAACAAAAGAAATCGCCTGTCCTCTTGTCGAAATAATCGCGAAAGAAGAGAAATGCACCAAAAACGGGGGCGTGCAGAACGCCGGACTGATGCTCGGAGAAAACGGATTCCTTCCGGAGACAGCGCTGAAAGCTTTCCCTATGAGCGCAATTTATTTTCGCTTATTGATGTGGCAAAAAGAAAAAAACAGCTAGAGAAAAATGTTCAACGGAAAATAGTTATTTGGATTTTCCGAACTACAACGTTAGCTCTGGCATTCATAGATCCTTACATCTTTTTCTCTAACTAATTTTGTTCAAGTTTAATGATTACGTTTGCTCATTGTTTTCTACTCTGGCAAGACCGTGTAAACTTTTTGCATTGTATGCGCATACTATGCAGAGAAGATATTGCATTCCACCCAAAATCAATACCGAGATTTCACTGGAAATACACGTTTTGGAGTCCCTGAATAAAAACATTTTTAGAAAAATATCCGTGTGTGTGTGTGTGTGTGTGTGTGTGTGTGTGTGTGCGCGATTCATTACGTGGAACATATTTCGAACATTTTCATTTTCGCAAAAATGGCCCTAACGGCTACGATTAAAATGCCTTATGTTTAAGATATGTTCACTAATTAAATGTACATGTTGAATTTACTCGGAATGTCCTCGGAAATCATCTTCATTCTGGATGGCTTTTGTATAACTGCTAAATCGTAATAGACAAAATCTTACTGCACAAAAATATAGATCTACTTAAAACACCTTTTATATTGTAACGGGAGCGCTGGAACACCCTGTGAAAGCAGCTGGCAGCGGGAGACAGGGAAGGTTCGGTTAGCCACGCCCTCGCCTCGTTTGTCCTATAGTGGTGACAGGCTGTGGTTGGGGGAAAAACATGACTGTGCCGTATGTTTCCTTACACCTGGTTCTCGATCTTTCTGTTACTAGAACAATCCTGTAAACACCAGAAGTTGGCGATATTCCTATTTAAAGAGGGTTACAGACAGACAGAGTGGAGTTGGTCAATCAGTTGGTTAGTGTGTGTGAGTGAGGACAGTTCTTGGTGTAAGAAGGCAGTGTTAGTCAGTGACGTGTTAATGAACGGAAAGATTGTGCAACGGAAGACTGTACGTAACTGTGGAGGTGTACCGGAGCTTACGTAACCGCGAGTACAAGGAAATTGTAACGGACGAACTGATGAATTGTAACTGTGGCAGCACGTAATTCTGTGTAATTGGCAAGAGTTTAACTGTAAGTCGGTGGAAATAAAGAACATTCTTGAGTGGTGAAATTGGACTTTTATTCCACGAACCCACAAAGTCACACTGGTGTCAGGAAGCGGGAAGATAACATCACCGAACATTACAACCATGGACGCGGCATTGGAGAAAATTTTAGAGATGATGATGGAAATGAAGGCGGAACTGAAAGAAATGAGGACGGCAACTGAAAACCTCGCTGCAAAAACAGAAGCGGCAAAGAACAGCCTAACAGAGAAGCTGGAGACTAGAAATAACCTGGCCGCGGAACTGAAACTAATCAGGACGGCTAAGGACAACATCACCGGGAAGATGGAAGAAATGAAGGCCGAATTAACAGCGAAGACGGAAACGGCTAACAACAACTTGGCCACGACAATGACCTCAAAGATGGCCGAACTGACCACGGAAATGAAGGTGGCGAACGAGGCTCTCGCCGCAAAATTTGAGGGACGGTTAGCCGGCGTGAGGGATGACGTCGCGAACCTGGGCAAGCGGAAGGGTCAAGTAGACGACCGCCTTAATGATTTAGAGGAAAAGGCCGACAACATCGCAAAACCCCTCACCCGCCTGACGGAGGAAAACCGGCCTTATGTGTGGACGGAGGACGCCGAAGACGCTTTCCAGCACCCGAAGGGGACCCTGTGCAGTGCTCCAACTTTGGGTTTCCCACAACCGGGTGGCGCCTTCATTGTGGACACCGACGCTAGCGACCATTACATTGGAGGTGTCCTACCGCAGATCCAGGACGGCCATGAGCGCACAAGAGTGGAAGAGAAGGAGCGTGCCGCAGCAGTCCGAGTAGTTGTGGCAGTGCCTGCTGAAGGCTGGGATAGCGCAGGCCTGAGGAGGGAGCAGCTGGCGGACGCAGACTTGGGGCCACTCTTGAGGGAAGTGGACGCAGGGACGAGACCAACCTGGGAGGACATCGCACCGAGGAGCGCCACCTACAAGTCGCACTGGGCCCGATGGGACTCGTTGAAGACCAGAGAGGGCGTGCTGTTCCGGGTATGGGAGTCACCCGATGGGAAGGCGCAGAGAGAGCAGTTGGTACTTCCCCGGAGCAAGGTCCGGAAGTCTTGGAGGAAGTGCACGCCGGTACTTCAGGAGGACACCTGGGAGCGAACCGAATGATTCACAAACTACGGCAGCGCTACTTCTGGCTGAGACTCCGAGCAGATGCTGGTGGTACACCTGGACCGCCTCGCACGCTACGATGGGGCTGTTCGAGGCGAACAGCTTTGAGGAGGGAGCAGTGTAACGGGAGCGCTGGAACACCCTGTGAAAGCAGCTGGCAGCGGGAGACAGGGAAGGTTCGGTTAGCCACGCCCTCGCCTCGTTTGTCCTATAGTGGTGACAGGCTGTGGTTGGGGGAAAAACATGACTGTGCCGTATGTTTCCTTACACCTGGTTCTCGATCTTTCTGTTACTAGAACAATCCTGTAAACACCAGAAGTTGGCGATATTCCTATTTAAAGAGGGTTACAGACAGACAGAGTGGAGTTGGTCAATCAGTTGGTTAGTGTGTGTGAGTGAGGACAGTTCTTGGTGTAAGAAGGCAGTGTTAGTCAGTGACGTGTTAATGAACGGAAAGATTGTGCAACGGAAGACTGTACGTAACTGTGAAGGTGTACCGGAGCTTACGTAACCACGAGTACAAGGAAATTGTAACGGACGAACTGGTGAATTGTAATTGTTGCAGCACGTAATTCTGTGTAATTGGCAAGAGTTTAACTGTAAGTCGGTGGAAATAAAGAACATTCTTGAGTGGTGAAATTGGACTTTTATTCCACGAACCCACAAAGTCACAATATTATATATTTTCACGTGTATAGTTAAGGAATACTTCAACACAAATTTTGGAACGGTATTATTTAATGCTCGCTTACTGTGACCAAACTCGTTCGCACATTCTGAAGTTCGTAATTCTGCTGACCCATGGGAACGACACAATGCCAGATTTCACATGACTTTAGCTTATGACATCATTTTCCTGTTTACCTCATGTAGACCACGTACAGGGGGCCCGACACGGACTTTGCTTCCTAAAGTAATCTGAGTCATCAAGACCCCAAATTGCAGTTAGAATGTTTTCAGAAACATGATCGTGCTTAAATTTGCTTGGGAAATGTTCACGTAGATTCTTTGGCGCGGAAATGCTGTTTTGGCAATATGGCGCCATTTTGGTAGAATCCAAATTTAAGTAAGTGCTGCTTAAGCCAGCAGCAGAGGGTAGAAGTTAGAGCAGTCAGTGTAGAGTCGAGAGTAAAGATAGGGTACCCTAGTCAAGTCACAGGAAGAAAGCATTAAATAATACGGTTCTAAAATTTGATATGTTTTCAAGTATTCCTCAACCATACACGTGACAATATAAATTAGAGCATTTGCTAATTATATCTTAATGCACCATTACTACTAACTTTCGATATATCTTCTTGCCCCCACAGTCAAATGACGATGATATTTACGATCGCCCATGGTATGCCTAACAATACAAATCGTTTTTTTTCCCCCTTTTATTTAATATTTAAAAATAATTTCTAACACTTCCGAAAATCTTTCTTGGTCCCCAGAATATATTAAATTCATGAAATAACAAAACATATTCTTCTCAGTATGTACTATTATGTGCATAACTTCAGGCAAACATATAGTGCAAAGAAAGTGCAGAAACCTGCGCTTGTCATTGTGCGCTGCGTGAACCTGTCTGCTTCGACGACACATCGCCGCATGTGTGTTCGAAGATACCGTGGTGAGCGCAATCTGGAAGCTGCATTGTTGAGCGGCACAGCTGATAAACACCAGCTGTGATGGTTTGGGGGCGACAGTGGTTATAACAAACGATCTTAGCTCTTACTAACTGGGGACCCTTTGAACAGCGACCGGTACCTTAGGAAGCTTGTAAAGGTTAAGATACTTCCCTGATTTAGGCATCTCCACATGCCACATTTATATCCGGGCACATATTGCGGGGAATTTACAAGCCTTCTTCGAAGACCGATGTGCTTTCCTGCCTCCAAGTTGCCTGATGTTGCCCCACGAACATTCTGGGATATGATTGGCCGGCAACTTGTTCATCTAAGTCTGCAGTAACAACTGTCACGGATTTACCGGCTCGCGTCCAAACTGCGGGGACGGAGTTGAATCCGTGCCACGGTTTATAGCAACTCAAATTGCAGCACGTGGAGGTTAACAGGCTCATAGATTTGGAAAGTTCATAATTCGTTTACTGCCATATACCTAATCTGTGCTATTTAATTCATTGCATTAACGTGTGTCCTTGGTGTAGCAATTTTCACAAACACTATTGCATGAATGTTATGAACAAGCATATTACAAATAATGATACATTAAAAGCACTGAAACAAAATCACAAACTTATTACTGCATATTTTGTTGATCATTAATGATTATGTACTTCTTTTCATTGTTTCATTGTTTCCTTTGGAGACTATCCTAGTGGAGACTTTGGCCCTCTGTTTGCATTATTACTGTCTAGACAAACTCGACACTCTACATTTTTACGCCTAAATGATTTTTAACGGCATAATCATAAGCAATGAAAACCAATTAAGACATTATTTCCTTAAAGTTATTTTCTCCCAGAACTTATTGTTACTGTTCGAAGGTTCCTGGCTTTCTTAAATAAAGGAAACAGTTTGGTATTTGTCTTCTAAGCCTACACATTATTTCAGGCGAAGTCTGGTACGCACAGAGGTGGAGTCAAAACTCGGCTGTGTCTGCATTACATATATGCTTCAGCAGGAATGTCATTGCACAAACACTAAATTAAGTCGCCACATCACCACCTACTTTTCTCAGGAGAGTAGCGACTTCTAAAACTGGGTGAGACGACATGCCTTTGTTCTCAGAGTTAACAAGGCTTTCGCACAAACTATACCAGTCCACTCAGAGCGCTATTTGCACCTCGAGAACCTGGGAATTTGTATTTTCTGCCCATACAACGGGTTCCGTTCAATTTTGGAGTAAATCAGCTTTCTTTCTCGATTTGTTAAACTCAGCTGTCTTCGATTCCTATGTGAAGCAAGTCGCCATGATTTCTTGAGAATATGTGTAATGATGAACATCCAACACCAAGTTTACATCATCGGAATTGCTTTTATAACCGTATAATACAAACAAGTTTTGCTTTTGTTTGCATTATTTTGTCGTGAATGCTACAAGAGACCTTTTATAACATTTTGTAGTTGTATCTGGTTGCATATCTGTGCTGTGTTCCAAACGGCGTGTTTAAACACGCCGAATTAAGACGAGAGATTGTTTCGTGAATCCTCCAAGGAGCTTTCAAACCTAAATTGTGATATGATGAAAGAATCCCTAACTTGTATAGTTTATAAACTTACCTCACAAATAATAAGGTTTTGAAATTTCTACTCGGACCTGAGACTGGAGGAAATAAATTTGAAATATTTGTGTGTCTAAGGTATTGTGATTCTTGTATGCTACAGATTAAACGCTTAAAATGCATTACTCAAACCACCAGCTAATCTTCATAGACTGCCTAAGGTTACCTGCTCTCTCTCAATAATGGCACAACTTTTCAGGTTTCCCTCAAACACTTAATTGTTTTTTTGAAACTGTTTCTGTATAATGAGCAATTTATTTCTGTAAAGCGCATTATCGCCTGCATATTTTAACTGTAATGGGTATCAACTTAAAACCAATTTCGTCTTTAAATGCTTGTAAACACAGCCGTTAGAGATGTTGCTGAAAAATTAACCTACCTCAAGCTAACAAGATCAAACAGAAAGGCACGACGCTATTGAGTTTTGTCTTTCGTATATGGGTAATAAACCGTGGATTACAGAGCTACGTGCTGTTGATAATTATAAAGCACCCCTTGTTTGTGCCTTTAATTAACACTCCGTGAATGTTTTTTATCCTTCCGCTACGTCAGCTTCCCCACTTTTGTTGTGTTTTATTTTAGTGAGAAATTCTCTGACATTCTCCTTTCCTTAGCCATTTTAAAGTTAATGGGCAGAAAACGACGGCAATTAGAGAGGTGGGTGTGATTAAGTGGAACCGAAACGGTGTGATTTATCTGAAAGAGCCAAAGGGCAGCATCAACGGCTAGGGTTCTCCAAAGTGAGGAAATCTAGAACATGATAGGGAACAAACATACATCACCTCGGGCAAGCCAGCTATCATCCCTATCATGGGTCTCAAAGGAACTTCCAAACTAGAGCTTCTGGAGACTTCGCCTCTATTCCTCTGCTCACTCTCCATAAATGGACATTTAAATTACACAACGCTCGAAGATCTCGGGAAAACCATCAACTGGGCTTTCAAATATTGACCAAGTATTAAGAAGTTATTATTTTAATAAAAGCACGTTTAAATGATATTCAACTTCAAAAAGATCATAACTCATCATGTAGAAACTGGAAGAGTTCAATATTTTATACAATGTTTTGTTTTAGTGTTCAGTGATGTTAAGCATGTATTAAGTCGTCAAAATGGCTATAGTGAAGTTATAGACAACGTTCGAAAATGTACAGAAGGAGGCTCGAGTAAAGCAATTTAAATCTAACTTTGTCAAATCCATTTATATTTGGTTTATGTCTATTGCACCCACAAAATATAAAACGAAAGTAGGTTTGCTAACATTGCATGACTATTTGTAGAAAAATAAGATTTCGTACGAATAGTATGTAGAAGGCATAAAAGATAAAGATAGTAACAAAGTAAAGTGATGTGAAACAATTTTTATTTCACGTATACTTTGTAATATTTTTATACAACATGATTTTCGCCGTATATAGCTGCAATCCATCCGAGGTTTCTTCAAACACATTAGTACTTATTTCTTGCCTTTTATAAAGGTTCATTCTCTATTAATTGTTGAGGATGTTAAACATTTGCCTAATTTATTCTTTTTAAGATAAGTCAAGGCACTTTAATCCCCTAAAACAATATTTTTTACATATGCAACATCTTAACTAGCATTACAGAAACCGTTTACATTCAGCTGCTTCAATTCGAAATTATTTGTGTCAATCACTGTTCTATTTAGTTCATTAACTATATTTCACTACGATCACTGAGGAAATTTATGATGGGGAAACATATGATCCTAAATTATTTCTTTAGCTTCGAAAAATTGAACTCTCCAGCTCACATTTGACCTCCATTTGTGCTCAGTGGCTCAAACCTTAACACCTTCCATTATTTCTTCAGCACTTCATCAGCGTTGTAACCAGGGCAGCAGTGTTGAAAAAATACCGCTAACATACGTAGTGTGTCATTTTGATATTATGACATTAAATTATATACATATATTTTTTGTCCGACTCTGTACCAAGATAGTAGCGTGTCTGTCTCACATTCAAGAGGTCCCTAGTTCGAATCTCGGTCAGGGAAAATTATTTTGAAAAGGCGTTTTTTCCAGGAGATTTCCCTTATTCTGAATGTAGGATAACTAAGCTCTATGGACCCTCGGCTTATTTGAGCATATTTCACACATTTCAGTCATCGTCCGGTATGACAACGTTGGAGGGCAAATTAAAATACCAATTGCATAGTTTACATAATTAGAAACAAAGGTATGCATCTAAAAGTTCTTTCACGCCAACACTGTACAGAAAAATATTTGGAAAGGGAGAGTCAGATAGAAATTCAATGCCATAACCGGGATTTTAACCACGGATCTCCAGGTCTCCATACGGTTGCTCTTAACCATCAATTGACCTAATACTGGTCTACACCATGAAGCTTCATATTATAAAGGTATGAATCTGTTTCTGCTAAAGTCTGTGTCACAAAAGAAAATTTACAATACCTGTTTCAACTTCCTATATTCATCTCCATGGACGGTAATGCAAATAAATATAAAATTGTTCCAAATTAATTTACTGCAGAAAGAAACGTTTATTTAATTTAAAACTTCGGTTTCAGAAACTGAATTTCATTCTAGAAGGTAACAAATTCTAATTAAGAACAATATGACCGTCGACCATAATGAAGTCATAAATAGATCGAAGTTGGATTGCTCATTTCACAAGATTACGGTGAGGCAGAACTGGTAGTTGACAGTAACAGCTTACTTCTCGCCGTCGGCATCTTGACAACCTTAATTGGTTAATATAATGACAAATTACTTAAAAAGTTGTATTCAAAGTTGTTTGAGGTGCTGCAAACCCGAGAACAGTGTTTAACGTTTTGATTCACAACTCATATGCACACACACATGCACATTCACACACTCAAGAGTACTTGCTCGTGAGTGCCCGGAATTGCAAGCAATGATATGATATTTCGAAATAACCCTGCCCAAATGAGCAGAAATAACTTCTCAGTAACGTGAGGATTGGTATTTCACACTTTGAAAAGAACGAAAGGTTAATTTTCTCATGGCGTGTTCGCATTCTGGTTTACCTGTGAACTGCGGAATGAGCTGCCGCAAAGAATATGTAAGCAAACCTAAATAGTACTTACATCACACGAGAATTACATGCCTTTGCATGCAGAATATAGCGTGACGAAGAAATGGTGAGGAGAGAACGATACGTCAATCTAAATATGGAATTCAATTCCGCACGCAAGCATACTCAATTCTTCCGTTTTGTAACTGAAATCTTGTCACTTCAGCTAAAATGACATTAGTGTCTTTGGTGATACACGCTGACAAGGGCATGGCACTCTAATTCCCTAAACCCAGTGTGTGATCAATTCATCCCTGATTGTATCGAACCGCAACATCTTCAGCAATGCCAGAGACGCATTGGAACGAGAATGTCTTTATTCCACTACTGAATTATTACTTTTAAAAACCACAGACGCTTTAGAATGCACTGCATTAAAATATAAACAACGAAATATTAATACAAAAGAATATGTAAAGAATACATTGCGAAAGTTCCAGCCCTACATTGATTTCTTTTTTTAAAAGATTCATCACACGATAAAAATATGCATTCTTTTGGCGAATATATTAACGATATTTTTAATATGCACCCGTTTTATCAACAAAAATTAGGAAAATTAAGTTAAAGCTATATGCATGCTGCGATTTAAAATGGTCAATCAAGTTAGTAATTATTTAACACTAAATAGTTCAAATACATCTATAAATTCACTTTCTACGCAAATATTGATTATACCTACATTATTTAGCTATTGTTCTGTATGCATTATTTTTTCCAGTCGGATAAAGATAGATTTCTTTTGTCACAGTGTGCAAATTATAATTCTTAATGATTTTAAACAAGTTATGACGACTTGGTTTCTTTAAAACTGAGCTACATTCAATAATGGGCGTGAAAGATGCGTAATTTTACTCAGAGGCCTCTGTATCAGGCTTGAAGTTATTTTGTAGCATAAATCTCGACATATGAACACCGGATTTACTTCCCTTCCCAAGCAAGTCATTATAAGTACAAAAAAAAAATAAAAAAATCACCCTCCGCCATGTTTGAGCCCGTGACCTCAGAATTCAGAGGCTAGCATATCACCCCAAGACCACGGAGGACACTATTCTATCTACTTCCTGATACTAAAGATTTACAGAAACGGTATGTTGCATATTTCCTTGTAGATACAATGGGAACGGGAATGCAACAGGCTTAAGGGATAGTCAAAACCTTTAAAAGTTGGTCGCTATGTGCTTTAAAATTCCGCTTATGTGGCCAAAAAGAAAAAAAAAATGATTAACAACTTTCTATTTGAGAAAAGAAAATTCAAACCAATACCAAGGAAGATCACGAAAATTATTAGCCCCACAATGTTCTTTTTTTTTCATTTGACGTAAACTGTATGCTTCAACCACATCTGTATTTTATACACTTCTTACGTGTAACAGCTATGTAAAAGTCAATCATTAAGAATCTTCCAAAAATTCAAGATAAGCATTTCATTTATAATGAAAATATGTAACTTAGGAATATTCTGAGAGGAAATCAAAATATATGAAAATGTATCATGTAAAGGGTAGCCATCTCATAGTGCAATAGCCATTTCCGGACCAAGGCATGCCACTAGACTACAACTCCCACCGCTGTCCACTACAGGCGCATTGAACAGGCATACAATATAGAACTTTTCTTTAAAATTCTGATTTTTGGGAGGGGAGTAAGTCTCGAAATATGTGTTTCCAGTGAAATCTCGGTATCGAATTTTGAAGTGTAGAGTGCAACACTTTCTATACTTTAACTACATAGTAGAGAAAGTAAAATATAGGGTTTATGCACAAATTTTCCACTTTTAGCATTCAGTAGAGTACTTATATAATTATTCTTACAGTAAAACTAACAGATACTTAGGATAAATTTGAGCCTACAATATTCTTATTACTAAGAACAGAAGTTATAAATGCACGCAGAAAATGGTTTCTAAAATTATTTTCAGGTATTCGCTTCTTTGCGACAAACATGAGTACGCTGCGAATATGAGGAAAGTAACAAACAATATAATACTAGGAGTGCAATGTACATTTTTATTTTGCGCTCTTGTACTTGAATCGAAACATGTATATAAAAAAACATTTTTGGACAATTTACTTTGACCAGCACCATAATGATTTGCGAATTTACACAAGATACGTTCTTAACATTTTCCCGATTTTATTTTTGGACGCCGTGTGATCAATTACATCGTTCCAGAATAACCTGTGCTAACAGTCTCATACCAACCAACAGATTTCTATAAAATGTCCTTACTAGCTATGACGATGCCGCGTAGTGTTCGTGGGTTTGTTAGCTTCCACAACCGTTTCCCTTCACTTCATTAGTTTCACCACCTTAATCCCTAGTTTGTACCGTTATTATGTTTACTATACGACGAAGTTTGGTGTTACAGTTGTGAAGAGAATCTACTTGGAGCCTGTAGATAATGTTACCGCGGGCCTAGTGAGGACTGGCTGAATCGGAGTGCACGCCCTCTATTTGAGAACTACACCATGCTCAGCAGGGATTCTCGTCAGCGACTGCCATATGTATGATTGAGAGGGTGCTATTTGGCCTAGAGGGTGCTGTAGGACCATAGCATCCTCTCACTTCGCTGCTCTCCTTTGGAACAATCACCGTTTTTCAACCCTAACTAAACATACGAGGCTGGTTAGCGATTCTCTAGGTATACTTAAACAAACAAAAGTTCACAAAAGAAAATAGGTAGCGGTTTCATTTGAAAGCCTGGGATCGAGTATTGTCTGATGCCCTTAGGAGAGCAGACTATCATTCTTTGTATGTAGCAGTTACATAGCTGAGGAAGATGCTTTGATCTTCCCGCTGTATCTAGCGAAGCAAAGCAGTCACTTTGACAGGAAACGCTCCTGGGAAGGAGGTAGATTCCAAGCGAGCGAAAGTTGCGCCTTACAAAGCATGCAGATAAAATGTTTGATACCATTTCCATATGCTCTAAAATGTCATAGACATCTGAAAGGAAGCTCTGTTAAAGCGGCAGGAGATTTTTGCCCCTAATGTATGGAAAAATACAAAAGTAGTCGACAAAGCAACCACTAGAAATTCGACAGACTGCAGCATTAAGATTTCCTGTTGAATGGAGAGGTCGCAAACAAGCCTATACTTGTTACATCAAGAATTACTTGCATTTTAATTCGTTTTATATTCACTTAAGACATTTCTAGAAAACATTCGTGCCTTGAGATGGATGGACGACTATGTCCTTGAGGGAATTGATACAGCTTTCCACATTTAATTACTGTGTTCCTTGTTTCCTCATTAAAAAACTTGTATCTCATTGTAAATACTAATTTTCTGCACAACTCAAACCACTTATTATCCTAAAGCTGGTTAAAACCGCTTAACATGCCATTCAAAAATCATGTAATTGTCTCTCAATATAATTAAGGGTATGTATGACTGAAATTTCATGAAAATCGTGAAAATAACGACTTTTTTATTTTAATTCTATAAAATAATTTAGACATTCCCGAATGTGAAAAATGCATAATTTGCCTCCGAACGCCATTTTTAAATGCTTATTTAAATGTCGGTGGCCTTTAAACTCTGTCAGAGTCACGCCCTCTTTTGCCTACATCCACATTCTTTGTCTGTTATCCGTTCTTAAGTTTTCAATTCAAGAAAAGAAAAATAAGGCTTTCAGACAAAATAGTTCCTAAAATGTTGCCAATATATCAGAGGCTGGCTTCTACAACATTACTAGAGAGGTGCAAAACAGGAAAAACACAGAATGCCAATGAATCTTTGCATCATGTCATATGGAATAAGTGCCCAAAGGAAGTTTTCGTATCAAAACAAAAATTGGATCTTGCTGTTATTAAAAGCATCAGTGAGTTTAACATGGGTAGTCTTAAGTCATTGGAGCTGCAGCGAAATATCAGAGGTGAAAGTGTAGTAGACTCAGCAAGGAAAACTTCAGTGCAGCGAAATCAGACTCGTATCCTGCAAAGCAAGAAGCGAAGTTGTGCAGAAGAAAAGCAACATCTAAAGAAGAAAAAGGTGGAAAAAGCAGCAACAGAGGAGAGGAAAAAGAAATCTGAGGGTCCAACCTATCAGCCTGGTGGATTTTAATGTGAGTTATGCAATCAAATCTTTAATCGCTGTTTTCTCAATGTTCATATTTTCAGCATTTTCTTCCTGTAAAATGCTCCTTGCGATGCAGTTTTTGTACTACATTCATGAAATTTCCTACACAGGTTCAGAATATCATGAGGAATGGAAATTGCCCTAGGTTTTATTGTGAAATGTATATAAGCATATATTTTTAATTTTCAAACACAAAACTTAGTTTTTTAGACAAAAAAAAAGAATATTTGTAAATTAAAAAAATTTTGTGGCCTAAACTAAAGGAGACAGAAAAACCCAGAGCAATTTCAAAAAGTATGTGTATTATGAACATAGGGTTAAAATATTAGACCAAAATTCAAAATATTTTGTCGCAAGGGACTTTTTTAGTGACGTAACAAAAACATACAAAATTTATCATAATTTCTAAACTGCTGGAGAAAAATGGTTTAAATTTAGGTTGTAACATGTTTACATATACTACACCTATGGTGTAAATTTGAAAAAGCTAGCATTATTAGTTCAGAATTGGAAAATTTCAGTCATACATACCCTTAAAGGATGCATTTAACGCTACAACAAAGATCGGAAAAGTTTGAAAAAAAATTGGTAAATGTGATGATATAGAACGAAACGGATTTGTATGAACTGGACAAAAGTCCTAAGTTATTTCAAGGTCTTTTAAAAGTAGTTTCAAAATCTAGAGCGTTATAAATGTAATATCCGACATACAAATAAATTAATGCCTTTTACCCACATAGCGTGTTTCGTTTCCCAAAATAATCAAAATGCTGTTTTGTTATTTGCTTTTAAGGACGAAAGATAAATCCTTTGTACTTATTGATGGAAAGAAGTTCCACACTTTGTATACAGGAATCCCTACGTTAACGTAAAACGTCATATCCATACTGTCTTATTTCTGCTGGTGCTAGGCACTAAGGACAATAAAAGGCCATCACGTGATATGAATATTCAAAAATCCGAAAAAGTTTATAGACTAGAAAATATGTTACCATTTTAGAAAACAATGCAGAGTCGCAATGAATGCGGTTTAGACCAGTTAGATACGATACGATCTGAACATTAACATTCTCTGTTCTAATTCAACACGTGCCCCAAAATGCAATAATACTGTTTACATTCCGAAATAAATTAAATAAAAGAAGCCACATCTGATCAAGTGTATTACGGCTTCAAATGCTGAAGTTAAAGAAGTAAGTCATAAAGTAAATGATTGCGCCTCTTTTCAATTTTTGCTCTTGGAATTCCCAAGTACAAATGTGACGCGAAGCTAACTTTTTTCGTTCTTTTTTGACATATTTGACGTAATCGGGATAAGCTAACACTCCCTTGCGAGACAATAGATTATTGACCTTACAGTTCAACATACAATCCGAGCTCATCCTTTCATCCGTAATTAATATTCTGCAGTTGGAGCACCGCTAATGATCGTATTCAGCTCTCACTATGCTGTGCTCAATTATTCTGCCAAGATTTTGTCAGTCAGCAAAGCGTTCCAATTCTAGTGTCTAAAGCAGTACCTCGCTATTTTAGCTGCGCTTCTATCAGTACTTGTTCTTCTAACGTACTCGGCCATTTTATCAGTCCGCTTATGGTTTTATATTGTGACTTTGAAGGTTCGTAGAATTAAAAGTCAAATTTGCAGAAATTCAAAATGTTCTTTATTTCCGTAGAAATACACTCGGTTCAATCCTTACGTAACAGAATTACGTCACATACACAATCTACCAAGGTCGATGACAACAACAAACAGCGTTCTGATTACATCTGTTTACAATATCAACTCTCGTTACAACACTTTACAACTGTTTACTCTTGTTTACGACTGACTCTTGGCGAGTCATCGCTTCAGCCCGCCTCGATAGCGTGGTGATAGCGTGTCTGCCTCACGTTCAAGAAGTCCCGAGTTCGAATCTCGGTCAGGGTGAGTTACCTGGATAAGGTTTCTCCGGGGTTTTCCCTTATCCTAAAAGACGAACGTCGGGTAACTAAGCTCTATGGACCCTGGGATTATTTGAGCACCATTTCACCCATTCCATTCACCCGATATGACTTGACGTTGGAGGACGTAAAATTATTAATAAAAAAATAAAAATAAAATGTCACCGCTTCCTTAAATACTTCCACTACCAGAACAATCAAGAAACCGAACACTCTCCATCAATCAATATGTTACCAGAATGTTCTAACTTTATCTGTTTTGGCATGCCTTTGATCTCATCACTATGTTTATCTGCTTATGCAAGCTCTTTATCTCCGTGATACACCATCCATCTGTTATCTATCTGCACCGAACCTTTTTATGCGCGTCGCCGCCTATCATAAATAATGGGTCCGCGACAATATCATAGTCTGCATTTTGGAATTATAAGAAACTGCGTGTGGCATGACTGGTATTCTGAGGAAAAATAAACTCATCGTGACTGTTTATCAAAACAAGTCTAAGAATATGAAAATGAAAATTCCATTACAGAAACTTACTGCAATTTAGGATTTATATACTTAAACCTATTACTTTTTGTGCGAATTACTATTTTGATAATGCGATTCTTGACCACAAAACATTGAAATAGCCTCGGCCTACAGTCTTCATTGTTACTCTACAAATCACTCGTTGGTCCACGTATTACTTATTCCTGCCAGGGGGCCACACACACATCATCTGCATCGTCTTCAAGTTAGACAGAATCGCTTCATGCGCATCGCTACCAACGCTCCATGGTAATCAGCAGCTCCATCACGAACTAGGACTTACCTCTTCATGACTGCGTTCGCAGGATCGCCCGTCGTTTCTTTTCCACGCTGCAAGAAATTCCAGGAGCTGTGCATTATAGCATCGGCGTCCGCACGCGCCAACCCTCACGCTTAAAGAGGAGACTACCACAGGACCTACTTCTGAGTGATACATCTGATTCCAGTGATTCTAGTGCTTGGTGTGTGTCCTACATCTCCAAAATTGACTTAATTCCTCAGAGTGTATTATTGGAGTTCTAACTTAATGTAATTAGGGGGCGGCCCGTTAGCCTACCCCTGAGTGTTATTGTTCTTTAATTTGTTTTTCCCTAACCTTCTTTTCACTCTGATCTGTAAAGCATTGTATTGCTAATCGATCAATAAAAGTTATTAAAAAAACTGCAAAGGTCATTAACACTGCAGATTTAACAAACATATAATGTTTAGAGCCTTTAGTGCTATAAAGGATTACTAAATCTCGTGATTTACTGTTGGAAACTTTAAATGAAGATACTGCATTACAGACAAAAATCGTATGACTTCTGGTCTGTTGGAAGCCTAGAGAATAGCATTTGTCAATGTAACAAGTCTTAATCAATCATGCTTAGATACAAGTTTACTTAATATAAACCGACAACATCAATACACTGCTGATCTGCTACATTCTTTACCACTGATCACACAGGACACTGGCAGACGCAATGGTGGTATTGAAGTCTCTTAGTGGCTTATGCGGAATATTTGAGCTCGTAAAATAAATTTTATTTGTTTTAAATTAATTGGGAGTCGATTAATAACAAAAAACAACACTCACTTTTAAACTTTCCCGGAACATGTTTCTGAGGCCTTCCCTCTATCTTCAGCCGGACATCGACCAGTCGATGTCCGGCTGAAGATAGAGGGAAGGCCTCAGAAACATGTTCCGGGAAAGTTTAAAAGTGAGTGTTGTTTTTTGTTATTAATCGACTCCCAATTAATTTAATTTATACAACAACACTGTTTTCAACACTTCCATGAAAGGATTTATTTGTTTTGCCCGGACATATCATGACCACCAATTTCGTCCCATAAGAAGTCTGTTACATGCCAGTAATGACACAGGCACACTTAAAAGCCATCGGTCTAGGCCTGGCTTCAACCTGCGAGCGCCTAAACTCTGAGTCACCCAGTTTAAGCTCGGATGGCCGCTAAATATTAAGTTTGTTCACTGGCTCCGAAGGACCTCACAAAACTGAATTCAATCCATCCTAGGACTCTTAGTAGGAGTAAACTCAATGACTGTACTCCCGAGTCTGCTGCCTGCAGCAGCAAACACCACGGGAATGGGAAAGGTTTCAAAATGTGTAAATACATAGCAATTCCAGTCCATGCCGTTCCCGTTTTCTATCGACAGCACAATGATTTTATTCGGTATGGGATTTGAATTATTGACCATGGAAGATCTACTGCGTCGCATCATTCGGTAACAAAAATTTTAACAGATGATCCAGCGAATAAATTTCACAATCTTGAGATTATAATAAATATTTCATTCTGTTCAAATATGGATTCTGCCACATGGCACTGACACAAAGAGCATAATAACACCAAACCAAATTTGGTATTTAAAAGTGAGACTTATTTGAATACCCAACTTCTATTGTATGGTATTTTTATTTGCTTTATAACCAGAGAAGTCATTTTATATGATGAATGAAAGAAGTGAATGCAGAGATGAGCTAAACGTAGTCGGAGCACACAAAGACTATTGAGTGCGCAAATAGCCTACTCTGAGTCAGTGACCAGCAGCGATAAGAGACTGTACAGAGATATTTTTAGAGGTGGCACGTGACCTTGCTCAGATGTCCGCGAGTGACGTCATGTAAATCAGCGGTGGGAGTAAAATCTTTCACCAGCAGATTGCTGATAAAGTTAGTGTGTTAGATGACAGATGACTAACCCGATTTTTTTTTTTTTTTTTTTTTTTTTTTTTTTTTTTACAAATAAACAAGTGGATTCGACCATAAACTGCTGCGCAACATTACGTCATATGCCACGTCCAAAAAGTATCTCTGTACTGTTGATGGAAAACCTTATGTAAAGAGGGGAAGGAGGATTTGCCTATTTACTTTTCACCGAACTACGATGTGTTCACTGGACTGAGAAAACAAACTTCTCTAATGTTTTGTTAACTGAAAGGGTGAAAGGAGAATGCTTCACGCACAAAATGAAAGTGGGGTTGAGCAACAAGACACATCATCAGCATGAGACATTGCTCATTTTCCTCATGTGTGTCTGTGCAATGGTTTCACCCCTGGCTTTCGCTTGTACTCTCAACACAACTTTCATCAGTCTGGGAAACAGTAATCCTAATGAGTGAAACCGCTCAACTACTTCTCCCTTCATATTCATCAAAGCAGAAAATCGGTAAGGTAAACCGGCTCCGCTTAAGGCATATATGCATGTCTTCCCCAGAACTCAACTGAAAGACAGCCCGCCTCGGTAGCGTGGTGGTAGTGCGTCTGCCTCACGTTCGAGAGGTCCCGAGTTCGAATCTCGGTCAGAGTGAGTTACCTGGATGAGGTTTTTCCGGGGTTTTCCCTTATCCTGAAAGACGAATGTAGGGTAACTATGGACCATGGGCTCATTTGAGCATCATTTCACCCATTCCATTCATTGTCCGATATGACAACGTTGGAGGACGTAAATTACAACAAAAAAGAAACGAAATAAACTGAAAGATAATCGCCAATAAGCTGCTCTGCCAGGCAGCCTGACCAAACGAAATTAAAAAATGAATTCGCTGCAATATTTTTATGCTTCCATACACACAAATAAACCGATAACCATTTTGTTTTTCCTCTACTGCTTCAAGCAGAAAGGTTTAAAGTGCCAAAGCTATGTTATAATCCTACTACGGAAGGAAACCCCGAAGGAAAGCTCTGCAGGAAACGTGGTCCAACACTTCATCTACGTGCAATGAGTTTCAAAATTATTCCCCTGTCATTGCGTTCCTTAAGACTCATATGCGACAAATGGCGCAAATCTTCAATTATTTTACCTTTATTCTGTTTCCAAATAGTTTTCGTAATTTAACAGTTGTCAAAATTTAAATAAGTTAATACACTATATAAGCGCTTTCCTAAGCAAGACAAACAGCAAAAGCGTCTCCACTCGCCTGCTGACATCTTCAAATTATTAGTTATAATGTACGCCACAAAGGACCGTAGCTTTCAACTGGCAATATTATCAAATGACAATAATTTAAGTGCGCCGAATTTCTTTGCACCATACGGAAGATAAGCGCTTTTACAATATGGCCATTATGATTTGTCCCATAAGAGATCTGTACTTAGGATCGTTAAAATCCGCTATTAAAATGTATAGAACCACATTTTGTGCTCCATATACATAGAACTGCAAAAATACAAAAACATCAGGGTGAGGGTTCTAAAAATAATACACTCAGCAAGCGAGAGATGCATGTGGGTTAGACAAAGAGATAGGAGAATACGCAAAGAAGTTTCTTCAATCCGCTAAATGTACCTATGTAAGTATACTTTGTCATAAGAGCACTCTGACACACAGCAGCTATTGTAACAAAGTTTCATTATGGACTTCTAACTTTGCTTTTAGTTAATCTTTCTTTTCAACCCAAAAGCTTGAGAAATTTTAGAGCTGCTTTGCTTGTTTTCCTAACAAGTTTTCTTAAGACCTAACTACGAGGCAATACATAGACCAATTGCACATACAATGTTTACACTTGGTATCCTGTTACGGCCCTTCATAATGATTGATAGCAGCTTCTCCAGTTTCCATACACTCCCATTTTTCTTTTGTTGCCATCATCAGTGAAAAGCCTTGCTCAATCATTCATTCTGATTCCACCTTCCAGCAGTATATGATTTATGTACTTATGGCATTTCATGCAGTGGGAGAGTACGAGTGGCAGAACAATTTTTAGAAATACATATTTCTTAGTTATTAAAGTGTTCCGAAGCCATTTTACGGACGCGACTTCGAATGATTGTTTTATTAAACAAATAGTAAGGTATGTCCCGCTTCTTTTGTAGCAACTATCTTCTGGAAATGTTTGGGGTCATTTGCGTAAAGGCACTAGTAAATGTCTCGTGTTACATTCAAACCACTTTCTCTAACAGCAACTATTTAGTTTTTATCGCTACTTTAAGTCTCTAGAAAGGAGTCTCTAATAATACTTCAGAGTACTTCCTACCATCAAAACAGTTAAAAAGGAAGAAAAAAAATTCACGATATGAAGATATGTCCCAATATCGTTTGTTACAGTGCTATTACAGGATTTGCCTTTTCGTTAACACAGATAACAATTGATTGTAGACCATCAATTCCTCGATTACATTTTACAGAGAGAAGAATGCATAATAATTACATAAATTAGATTAACTGCTGATTGTTTGAATGCATTATATATGGTTGTTTGTTGTAGAGGACAGAAGGCACAAGAACATTCTACGAATGGGCTGAGGGCGTATATTGCCTTTTAAATGAAAAGAAATAAATCACGAGAGTATGAACTTTATACTACAGAAATGTACTACTACATACAGTTTACCTGGTTCACAAAGTTCTTACAATTCCCCAACGCTTTAGAGCGAGTGGCTCATTTGAGAAGAGCTTTGGAGACCAAAAGGGAGACGAAGCATTGAGCGTGAGGATTGTGTCCTAATCCCCCAAAAAATAACGTCAACAATAAAAATTAAGGTAAGAATTAAAGGAGCCGCACTAATCTCTATATCCGCAGATTCATACGTAAAAGCCACCGCGCATGACTCAAATATGCACGTAGAACTAGTTGTGTTTAACTACCAAGAACGTAGACGTTCTTTTCGAAGACCTTTAAACTCATATGTTCCTAAATATTGAAATATATAAATTTATATCTATGTACACCTATAATATATTGGTGTAATCTCACACCTTATTTTTTTATTTACCTCGACATATTTCTTTCAGCAAATAGTAGTTTACTTTCTACACTGAATTGCGCTTTGAGTCTTATTTACAGGCACTTTTTTTAACTTGTTGGAAGGCACCTGAAGGATTTCTTTCAACAGATGAGGCATTTTTACTTCTCTGGCTCCCTGTTTCAAAATAACTCTGATTCTGCTTCCAAGATTGCAGCGAGCTTCTTGTGAATTTGATATACCGGGTGTCCATAAATGAATATCGGGGTTTTAACGCTTTATAACATTATTAATTAATTATTTATTAATTAATTAATTAATTAATTAATTTATTAATTAATTTATTTATTAATTATTTATTAATTATTATTAATTATTTATTTATTAATTTTATTAAACTAAAATTAATGTTATAAAGCGTTAAAACCCCGATATTCATTTATGGACACCCTGTATTTTTTTTTTATTAAGACCTAGAGCTTTCCTGGCGACGAATATGTTAGATATCTTTTCATCTGGCTTGTTTCCTGAAAAGATCTCGAACATTTTCTTTGTTTTTAATAACTGTAGATATCAGGTGTTTTCATCTAATTAATCAAAAATACTAAAGTGATTTGTGTGATACATGATAGGGAAATAGTAAATTTATTTCTGAAGAAGTTCTAGTCAAAAGAAGAACATCACTTATGGATCTGCTTAATTAGAGAATGCTCACACATACTACATGGTTCAGAGAACAGGTGTCAAAGTTCAGTATGGATGTCCTGGAAATTCGGTGATCTGTAACCTTCACCTGTGAAAGCCGAGAGCAGGAGATTTATGTAGCCTCATGGTTTAACCAGGGATTATCATGCTTTTGCTGTAACCTACTTTAACATGCAGGGCGGTGAGGTTTGACGAGCCTGTCACCGCTTCGCTGTTTTCCTTTGTTTCTACACCAGGAGTTGACGGCCGTGATCCCTTCATTAACCCTGTGAAGCAGTCTGACGTGATAACACCCCCTCCTCCTGTTGACACATATGTGTGAAAGGAATGTTTTTTCCCTTCGTTCTAAATTAACATCTTTGAAAAGAAGCTTGCTGGTTAAAGAGAATGTCTGAAATGACTGAACCGAGCAATTTAAACTAGTGTAAATTTTCAGTATTTATTTCATTACTTCTCCACTCGCGCAGACAATATCGTAACACGCAGTTTTAAACGGTACATTCCATACGGCATGCATATTTATGCAATTTAAAGTAGTTGTATTGATAATTAATTGGCAACAGTCTCTTCTGAATTCAAAAGACGCTTTATAAAGAAATGTCAGTAATATATGCAACTTTAACCAATAGACCGAGCACTGACAGCAGCGTACTAATGAAAACGGGTCATTATTAGTTCAAATTTTGTTCAATTTTTCTTTTGTAAAAATTCAATTATTTATCCACGGCAGAAATGCAATTACATGAAATGGAAGCTTGTGAGAACACTGAATTATCGTACGCAGCAGCTGGTATTATCGTACTGCTCAAAAGGTTATCCTGGCTTTATCTTTGTTAACAGAAACATCTCAGATAACGCACTAAATAATCCACGTGGACATAACATCTGTCATTTATGATTCCTGCGCATTCCATTAGGTAAAATGATGCGTTCATTGGTGCTCAGAATACAGGTCAGAGAAGCTCGCCATTCGAGAATTATATGAGATGTTTGTATTAACAATGATAAAGCCAACACGATATCTGTTATTCAAAGCAATAGCAAGGCAGATGATTGTGTTGCCTAGCAGCTTGCGGAAGTGAAGCTGGCTACTGCACCCCGTTGCCTTTAATTTTGGCGTATTTTGTACGCTAAAGGAACCTTTGCAATGTAGAAAATGAATATTTTCTACAAACATCCTATTCATATGACATTCACTATTCAGTTCACTCTTCAAGTTATACTTACAAAACCTTATTCTTCTGTATACCTCTTGTTAACTGACAAATTTTCATTACACATTTAAACATTTCACTGAAAGCATTAGAAAGATATAGTAGGTTAAAGTGACAGACTTTATAAAGCTAGTCAGTATTTAATGCCTTTGAAATTTAATGCGTTTTAAGTTTCCAACACCAATTTTAGTAAAGTAAATAAAATAATTCGAAGTTAGCTGTTAATCTGTTATTACCAGATAACTAATTATTCCAAGTATTTCTGCTCCTAAGTTACTCCATTCGAAAGCAGAATTATTCATGCAAGCAATGCATCAAGAGCATGTGAATTATGATCAGTAGCATTAAACTTCAATGAATGATAGTGATGCATTCTATGGCAGATTCATGAATGTAACTAAGTAACCGTTGTTAATGTGCAGAAGTGCATATGCAGAGTCGATAAATGTTAAAGCGGCGTGTTACAGGAAACCGTCAAGGGTATTACTGCTTCACCACTTTACGAAAATCTATCCACTGGTTTAACAGCTATTGTTCTGGCAACTCTGCAGCACAGACTACAAGCAAATCTGTCATTTCACTTTGCCTTACTTGCAAAGTCGAGTGTTCTCCCTTCGCATATATTCTGCTAGAATAGTTTTCTATACATTTATACACCACGTAAATGTTTCTCAGGCGGCAACTATTATACCGTCCAATCCTGCACTATATCACGCCTAGCATGCATATTTCATACTGTAGAAAAGTAACGAGCAGCTAGGGTAAAAAGTGACGTTGCTCTACATAAGTACAAAAAAAAATATCATAATTTTACACCAATGATTAGAATGATTAAACGCACTTAATTACAGCGAGTTTCTGGTTTAAATACAGTTATCTACTTGCCTTTTTATGGTCAGTTGCCTGCTATTTTTCAAAATCTAATGAACCGAAATACACGATATTTTTACAAACAGTCTGCTCCTAGACATATTGCAAATTACTAAAAGAAGTATCCGAACTTCCCTCTTCAATAAGCATTCCTTCCACAAAAGACATACATAGCTTTAAGCGGTCCTTTTATAGTTAAATCGGCATTCAAAGAATGGCAGGTACAGACATGCATGCCTATGATCGTTGGTTGAAGCAATGTAAATAAACACAAATTAGTATCGAAGTGTAGGCACCTCAAATTGTAAGTTTGAACTGTCACACTGCTGTTAGTTCTCTAACAGTGCTAGAGTTTATAAAGTTGCGATGGCATTACGGGACATTCTGCCGAAGAGAAGTTAAATTAAGCACAGATGCCAGTACACCACATTGGTTCTCACGAAATTCAGGAAGTTTGAACTACACAATAATAATTTAGTGATTTAGACAGTGGAAGCGTTATATCCCTTAAAGGGATATTTAAGGGATAAACGGTACAAAGAGTTTCAAAATAAATACAGATGCAATATATCATCGTTGTCTGAGGAAGGCTTTTCACCAGTTTTAAAAATATGTAAATGTCAACTTTCTAATATTCTCACTTTAATATTTAATTTGTTTTAAATTATTCCTGTAATATTATTTTACAACAACAACAACAACAACAATACTACAAGAAAATAGTGACCCCACCTTATATAGTACTCCACATTCCATATTTTTATACATGAATGATGCCAATGTCACAATGGATAACTTACCGACCAATTAACTTTCATATTGTAACAACAAAAACTTAAGATTTATTGTATTTAAAAACGTCACCTCCGTCTTAATCAAGATTGCTGCTACCTCTACCAGTTCCATGTTTTCGTTCTCGTTTTACGGTTTCCTTCTCCACGATTTTAAAAGCTTTAATCCAAAGAATAAGACTTTCACTTCGCTCAAACGGGATTTGCTGTATTATTTGTATGAATATCAACTTAACACATTCCTACATACGTACAGGTGTCACTTTCGGTGAATAATAATAATAATAATAATAATAATAATAATAATAATAATAATAATAATAATAATAATAATAATAATAATAATAATAATAATAATAATAATAATAATAATAATAATAATAATAATAATAATAATAATAATAATAATAATAATAATAATAATAATAATAATAATAATAATAATAATAATAATAATAATAATAATAATAATAATAATAATAATAATAATAATAATAATAATAATAATAATAATAATGGAAATTAATTGTTCTTTCACACTAGCCGTGTGTAGGACACACTATGAAACGGCAGAGCCAGACTGAAAAATTCAATATCATAGCCGGGATTTCAACCATGGATCTTCTGGTTGCCGTCCAGCCGCTCTAACCCTTGAGCTACTATAGCCAACTTGCCGACATGACACTAAATTCTCCACTTGACTCGTGTTTTTTTCGGTAAACCACTAGGAGTTCTCATAAGAGAACTTTTATGTGAACATGAGAACTCTCACGTTGGCCATTGTAGCTCAAGGGTTGGAGCGGCAACCAGAAGATCCATGGTTCAAATCCCGGCTATGGTATTGAATTTTTTAGTCTGGCTCTACCGTTTCATAGTGCGTCCTGCACACGGCTAGTGTGAAAGAAATATTAATTTCCATTAATTATACCTCATAGTGGTCCGAACTATAAAGCCCGAGCCTCAAAGTACTTACAGCATAGTAAGTCGCCATTAAGGTAGTTGTCTCATGTGTTTATGAGAACTCCTAAGTGGTTTACCGGGAAAAACACGAGTCAGGTGGAGAATTTAATGTCATGTCGGCACGTTGGCTATAGTAGTTCAGGGGTTAGAGCGGCTGGACGGCAACCAGAAGATCCGTGGTTGAAATACCGACTATCGTATTGAATTTTTCAGTCTGGCTCTACCGTTTAATAACAATAATAATAACAACAATAACAGCAATAATAATAATAACAGTAATAGTAATAACAATAATAATAACATAGGGTTTATATGTCCATCACATCATTTCCTTTCTGAGTAAAGTCGTAAGCCATAATATTTCGAAAACATTAGGGACGTTGACTATACATTTCTTCTGGAATAGCATACAGGTTTTAAATCCATCTAATGAACTACCTTTTGTAATATGTACTGCTACTGGTAAAGTAACTGCAACAAGGATCCAGGGTCAAAATCAAACACAGGGAACACACGGATCTAAACAATTTGAGAACTGACAGACTACGACATCCCATTCTCTAACTTTCAACACCCGCTACAAATCTGTACTAGCTATTCAAAACGCAGAGTGAAGTAGAATTTCAGCTAATCACAGAATATTATTGATCTGTTTAATCATGATTATCATCCATTAAATTTTCTTGAAAATGTTCATGTACACTCTTGAAAGAAGCTAAATTAAATTGGGAGGTTATGGATACGACTTTCCCTTTTCGAGTATTTCCCTCCCCGTTCCCTCCCTCCCCCCCTCTCTCTCATCTCTCTATCTCTCCTCACATACACTACGGTAAAGTAAGAGCACCTAATTGAGAGTTAAAGCTTTGCTAAAGCTCTCTAACGTACAAGCAAAGTTTAGAGGTGATAGGAGTTCGTCGAGAGCATTTATGACCCACTTTGAGTTTCAAAGTTCTAAGATGAGTAGCAGTATTCAATGTTACGAACTAGCTTCTCGGGTTTAAATGTTGAACGAACAGCAGCTTAAATCCATTTCCTGCTTTGGATTTGTGAATATTTCAGCATAAAAAAGATACATCTGTTATATTCGCTATTATTTTATTGGTCGCTGATAACGCGAATAATCGTAGTATTTTCAACAGGCTTAAAAAGGCATTTAAAACATAAGAATGATTCCACAAGGTCGGTCAATATCTGTATAAAGGTCGTTATTTTTCTAAAAGCACGGGATTCTCATTTTATTGGGCCCCATGACATCAGAAGGGCACACCTTATGTTGGGTCACCGGCCTCAAAAATAAAATTTAAGTCTGCGCCTAAAACATCCTTTACCCTCTCAAACTTATTTTGGTAAAGATGAATGGAGAAGTGAAGTATAACTTTATTAATTGTTGTTCTTCACATTTTGAGAGTAAAATAAGGTATCTGCCACACGAATAAACATTTCTACCCTGAAATATGAACGTTTCACAGCACAAATTTCGATATAATGAACAGGCATAACTTGAAGCAAGAAACCGCATGTTTTGTTTTCACCTGAAATCAAAAATATCTTAAGAAACAACGTGCTGCAACCAACAATAAAATGATATGAAGGAATTAAATATACCTATGTTGCGGAATTTTGACATCAACCCTTAAAAACAGTAAAAATCAGACTTTATGGTCCCAAAGGAAGCCATCCTGAAATTTAGTGCCTTTAATACCGCTCAACATCCGTTCCGGAAGTACTCTCCGTTTCCAGGATATTTCCAGAAGGGTAACAGACCGGATTATTTGAAGTCAGAGCTGCGTGTGACAGACGTCAGCAGAAACCCGGAAAGAGAACACCGATTCATGCACAGTGCAACCCTGAACTTCACGTCAGAAGAGACAGCAAAGCTCAAGTGGGCATATGTTTATTATGTACAGTGAAAAGAAAAAAGAAAATCCAACATGTTTTACAAAAGCCAACCTCATATTCCAGAGCTTCAAATAGGAATTCGAATCTCGGTTTGAATATTTCCGGGAGTTCCCTAAGAAGACGACACTAAGCCCTAGGGACTCTGGGTGCAGCTGAGCATAATTTCAACCAGTCAGTTCATTCCATGTCCGATATGATCTATGCCACTAAAGAATTTTAAAAACCCAAAAGAAAAAAGAAATAGTACACACATTACAATGTAAAGATACACAATACACGCATTGGGCATAGCTAAAAACTTCGAAAACCATTCGCACTCCTTGTACAACCTGATATAGCCTATTGATATCATCAAATAGGTCTACAGGGACCTCTGATAAGCAGTGGGAGTTCACAATGTGTAACAAGGGAGGTAAATCACCATCACTCTGCAGCTACGATGTATTGATTTAATGGCTGTGATAGCGAACACCAGTGAACGTGAGTGTTTTTGTGATAAAACATCCTTGACAGGAGCTAAGTGCGAAGAGATCCATCAATTGGATGGTTGCAGAGGAAGGTTGACTAACGAAATCAGGGTCACTATTGGCATTCGTATCTCTGCCCTAACTACTGCGACTGAATTCTATGCTATTCTTGAAGCTTAAATTATCAGTTGGAATGTCACACAAACGGATCATTTAACCCTTTCATGGGGCGTTTTAATTTATGTATGTGGCATGGTTGCAATTGTATGCATAATAATTGTTTATGGATATAGTTTACATTAGATTACATCAAATATTAACAGAACTATACTGAATTATACTGAATTAAGTATTTTATTATACCAGAACTATAAAAACGTAAAAATACACGTTCTGGTATAATCTAAATATAATCCATATTTCTCTCTTGTAGTTTTTTGCATCAGTTACTTTCCATGGAGCTTTCTAAAGCAAAGATCGACACATTTCAAGCTTTGCGTATGTACCACGTTTTCTTTATTTGGCATAAATTACCTTTTTGTGAAACTAGCAGGCGCAGCCAAGCTCCCTTCGAGGTTCTGTCATTTTCTTTTACTCTATGACCTCGCAGAAGCGACACTGGGATACGCTCATTTTTCCTGGTTTTAGTTAACCCTCCGCTAGATGCCAGTATAGACTGGACGTGGTCAGCAGGCTTCCCGCGGCCCTTCTAACATGAAAAAAGCAAATGGGAAGCATACTTCCCATGGCCTTAGAAAGGGTGCATAACACTAAATTACAGGGACCTTAAAGTTGAAGAGATGTCGGAAAATGTTAACCTAAGAAAATGTCCCTAAAACGCCTTAAACATTTCCAGCCTTAATTTATTTCCACATTAATTAATTAATCACTCTTTCGTTACATTAATAACTTCTAGATAACATACATGTATAAATGATATGCATAGCAGATTCATGGGACATACTTTATTTCAGATGAACTTTGGCTTGTACAAACAAACTCGACTATAATGTCTACTTTAGAACCTTTTAATTCCACTGCTTATTGAAGATTCGTTAGTTTATCATCTATCACCGAATCTACTTTGAAAGACTCGCCAATTTAAAAAAAAAATTAACTAGCAAAGTAAGTATTTTATTTCATTTTGAAAGTAATTGTTAATTACTTAGTTTTGCATATCATTGAATCCGTCAGATCGACAATAGATTTTTAATTTCTTTAGAGAATTAAATATGTAATGTAATTAAGACTTTGCAGGAGTAAAATTTGATCGATTGTATAAGTAATTTAATATCAAATTTAAAAATAAAATATATTAGACTTGAAATAATCTAAGGCAGAATTTCTGTTATTTTTAAATCGCTATCATCAGGGCTTACTGAATCCTGGGAGAGTATACCAATCTTAAGAGAAGCTACGATATTAAAATAACAAAATATGCTTTCCTGTTGAAAACTTGCATCAATCCACATCTAAAAGTCATCGCAAAAATCTTCTCCCTAAGTAACAAACTTCAAATGTTCATATGGAAGTTATTTAGTGCTTCTTGTACACCACTGTTCTGTATCAGAATACGCATTTGTATCTTCGCAAATCCAAATATTACTGCTAATTAACATGCACAGTTTTGTTGTGGGAATGTAAAATGAGAAACCCAACTCCCTAAAACCGGAGCAGATTCAGCATTGCTGGAACACCGGAGTACCGGAATAGGAGTAGAACAGGATCGATTGCCAGATATATAAAACCCGAGTTTGCAGTCCTGGGGAGCGGAGCCCTACATTATAGATTGGCTTAATGTCCCTCGTGGTTTATGCCGTACCGCTTACGGGATGATTGTGCAACCTGGGAATTAGATGCAGCCCTAGATCTGCAACCTCCACAATTACGTGCCTCAGATTGCTTTTCAATTACTTGTGTTCAACATGTTTATTACATGTACTATAGATATATTACGTTTAAGTAGAGTTGGCATTTATAATGTCAGCTTTATTCTTAGGTATATTTTCCCCCTCTTCTGTTTCCAGTCTTTGCAACAACAAATCAGCTATCCTATACATGGCTGGGATCTCTTGCTAAAATAATAAATCATTTGTATTACAATGAAATGTCCTCTAATCACCATGCTTATTTTTATAGTATCTATAAGCTACTTTTACAACAGCTTATTTTTCTATCTACTTGATGTCAATGGAGATAAACCTTTGAAGAATTAATCTCATTAAACACTTTGTTGTTGGTAGAAGGGCTGGAGATTTTTTTTTAATTTACGTCATGCAAAGTGAAGTCATGTCGGATGATGAATGAAATAAGTGAAATAATGCTCATATGGTCCAGGGCACTTAGAGCTTAGAATTACCCGTCATTCGTCTTTCACGATAAGGTAAAACCCCGGAAAAAACTTATCCAGAACATTTTTGTGATAAGCTTTTATATACTTCTTAAGATTTAGATATTGTAATGTATATATATAATTTTAATAATTATATTTTAATAATTAGTATCTGAATTAGTCACACGTGACTTACGTAGTACCGGAAGTAAGTCGTGTTTGGAACATTGAAAACCGAGTAGAGAACATTCGAGAGAGATAACTGGCTTGGCTTCTACTAGCAGAGCGGAAAATAGTCATTCTGAAAGATGCAGGCATAGGGGACGAATGTATGTAAGGCGACGCTCTCGTGGTGCAGAATCAGTCATAGCAATGCATTCTTACAGTGATTAATTTTGTGATGAGAAGTGAAAGTTTAAAAATAATGGATTACACGTTGTGGTGTAATAAAGGATAATTCATGTTTGTAAATAAGCAATGAGTTTTTTGTTAAGTTAAACATGTTGTGTACCAAAACCCCGGGTTCCTCTCGCGTAGCGTCTCCCAGTATTTAATTAAGTAAATTGTTTTAATCATTTATCATTATTCCCAAATGTAGCTATATAACGTTACTCATACAATATTATTCAAAATCATACAAATTCCCTTTCAAATAAAATTGATTTCAGAGTGAATTTTAAGAAAATTCCAGATGAATAAGTTATGTCTTTTAGATATCCTGACCATATGTATTTTAACCAAAATGGCTACAGTCATACGAAAGTAAAACATATCTAAATTTCTTGTATATAAAAGGTAGTTTGGGGTGGGAGATTTTTCGTTTGTACAGTGTAAACTGTAGTCGCTGGCTAATTCTCATTCTACAAGTCCAGGTAAAAACTTCCAGTGCAGAAGGTGTCAAGTAAATAATGAAATTATGTTTAATCTACTTAAAGAACATCTCTAGAACTGGAAATCCATGAATAAACAGTTTAAGGCAAATATTTGCAGCACGCGGCAAAAAAAGGTCCACCAGTCCTGGAGATGAAAAGCATTTCCTATTAAGTTAAGTAGATTATTTTTAAGTTAAATGCTAAGCGATAACAGTTAAGAGGATATAATAAAGTGAGTCATAACTGTGTTCACTAGAAATTAACTGAAAAATATTCAATAATTATTAACCTAATCAAACGGTAATAGCCCAATAATAAACGCAATGACCAACTAATAATAATAATAATAATAATAATAATAATAATAATAATAATAATAATAATAATAATAATAATAATAATAATAATAATAATAATAATAATAATAATAATAATAATAATAATAATAATAATAATAATAATAATAATAATAATAATAATAATAATAATAATAATAATAATAATAATAATAATAATAATAGTGGGGTTGTGAACCAAAGCGTGGTAATAGTGGTGGCGGAGCATACATGACAACCCTGCGCGGATTCTCCCTAAGGACCATTGGGCCTTCATGACGTGAAAATAGTTATAGTAATTTGAAAATATTTTCACTTTCTCTACTACGTATGGTAAATGACCTTCTCTCAGACAACTTATCCCATGTAAATATTCTCACTCACTCCGCGAAGCTAAGCAGCAGGTATTCCTGTGATTTCTTGAACAGCATCTATTATAAATTAAGTATTCTACGCCAAATTGCCAGCCTAAGTACCCCAGCAACTGCCCGCCGTCTCGCGCAGTAGAGAAGGGCGCCGATTGGGTTCGATTATAACTTAACCACCCTACATCAGCTATGGGAAGTATTGTATTTCGACAAACAAAATTGATACCAAGGTTTCATCGGAAATTAGTGTTGTGACTCCGTAAATAATGTTTTTATTGAAAAAGAGTTGTGTATGTCTGCAAACAGCATAACCCAAATACATTTTGTAGTTAAGTTCAGTATCTTTCAAGGATGCGACAGGAAGATTTTCAAGAGAATTTCCTTCACTATAGACCACTCTTTATATGGAACATTTTTTTTAAAAAAAACTTATTTTCTCAAAAAGGCAATATCGATGTTTATTAAAATACCATCTAATTAAGATATTTTCATGATAAGTTAAATATAAACTTTGAATTTTCTGGGAATGTCCTAAAATTCATATTCATTCTGGATGACCTTTAAATAAGTGGTAAACCGCAAGAAATATCTAAACCATTTCAAAGAAATTCTTGCTTGAATGTTCCAATGCTTATAGTTTTTCCAAGTGGGAAGTCATTCTTTATCTCCTACACATGCAAAGAAAATAGAATTTCAAAGGCCTCAATCATACAGCGGCCAGTTCTAAAGAGTTTTATTGCCGCTTACGCCTACTTTATTCCCTATTCTATTATAACTATAAATAAATATTAATTAATATTCATGCTCATGTTCATCCGATTTAGATAGAATAATAACCATATGTAAAAAGAGTTTTACAATAATGTAGAACGTCATGCGATTGCAACAATCAGATTTTAAAAACATACATCTACTTGAAAGCACTTCGCGCGTGTTAATCTGAAGCCTCGTAACTAACTTCAAAATATGTTTGGTATGAAAACACCATTACCTGCACATAATGCTATAAATTTTCATTTTAAAACGTGGGGTGTTGATCAGTAATAGCAAGCAAATGCACGAGATCCTTATCATCCCAAATTCTTTCTGTATTACCCCATTCTGAACCTGCACAAACTGGAGTTTTTTATATTGTTTCAACACTTGGAAATCGACTGTATTTCACGGGAAACTAATTTTCTTTAATATCTGCAGAGACATTCCCATATGCTCACTTGATCCCGGTTCCTTCCATTGAGATATTTTTCATTGTACCTTCCTTAACCGCGGTGTGATATATGGCCACTGGTGTGAGCGCAATCCTATATAAATTTCAATTGCTTCTATTCTCTGGCCCCACAAAAGTCGAACTGAATGTATAAATCACTCACGTTCTCTTCCTTGCTAAAGTCGCAAGTAATGCATTACCTTCAGTGTCATACTAAAAATAATTTCTCAAAAACGGGTCTTAACATTTGCGGTTCTCTTTATCTATTGGTTGTAAGGCTTTTGTATCGCTTTTCTTACAAAATAAGATTGGCTTATACCTATGTATTAACATATTGTGAAAAGAATCACGTTGTGTGTGATAAGTAGGACCCGTATTTTTAGGTAGAATATTCCTTCATTTTAGGCTTCTTATATATTTAAAATAGGTTTTTCTTTTAGGTTTTTCTTGATTAAAATGTTTTTTTTTTAATTTACGTCCTCCAACGTTAAGTCATATCGGACGATGAATGGAATTGATGAAATGATGCTCAAATGTCTCCAGGGCTCATAGAGCTTAGAATTCCCCGACATTCATCTTTCAGGATAAGGGAAAAAACGGAAAAAAAACTTATCCAGGTAACTCACCCTGACCGAAATTCGAACTCGGAACCTCTTGAACGTGACGCAGACACGCTACCATCTAAGCTACCGAGGCGGGGGATTAAAATAGGGTTTAAAATGTTTTCTTTGCTTATCAGTACATATATTTTAATTTTCCTTTCCTGCTACTTATTTGTAAGATTTATTCATGAACTTATTTCTCAATAGTATACATTGTCAAACGCACGAAATAGAATTTATTTTGGCATATTTCCTACTGTCACGAAACTCATTTTTGTATGACGAAAACGTTCTTTCATCAGAACATGACATCACGGAGTCATTGATGCCCGTACAGCAGGTTCCAGGATAGCTTTCCTGTTTACACGTCAATCTGTAACACTGAGTCTATGATTTTCATGTCTTCAAAACCAGGACTTGGCTAAATAATCTTCTGCAACTTCGAAGTGCATGCACCTCCCACTGATTCAGGAATTCGTTTTCTCGAAACATTGTCGATAACATCTACAGCATCTTTCAGTGGCAAAGTTGTACTTTTCAACTGGAGTATAGCTATTGGTATAAAACCAGAATATGTGTTAATTTAAGAAAGGGAAGCTGCAAGAGTGGGGTACTCGAGTGATCCCTTAGCCTTGGGAATGTAGGAAGCTTCACTGACGACATTTTTAATGTCCTTTAAGTGCTCGGCATAGTAAGCGGCAGCAGATAGCGAAGTTACCCAGTGGGTAAGTATAGGCTCAGGTGGAAGAGGGGTTGCCGGTACTTTCTCTTTCAAAAATTTAATACGTGTTGGAGTTTTAAAAAAACCTTCTTCACCGAAGAGTTTCGATTCGAAGCTCATCGGCCAGATTTATCCATACATCTTTTCCTCATTGAGATGAATGTCATTTCAAGCTGCATTTCACTTGTTTTTATTAATTTATTCTCGAATATGACCTTCCAAATTAACTTTGAAAATCTGAAAATAACATTCTGCGCTACAAAAAGGAAAAACAGCTACTTAGGTTATTTTAGGTGTCAAACCCTCATTTATATTTTTTAAGTGAAAGAAGGTTAAAACTAAAAATTCGGGTTCTAGTCATTCATCGTGTTGGTAGTAAAAATAGGTACTTCAATTGGTTGAGCCATAAGCCCATTCTGTCTCAGATACTAACATCAATATGCATGATAGTGCTGACAGAATAGGAATACGAAGCAATATTTCGTGGTTTAGCCTACAGAGCATCTTATGTCTTATTTCAAATAATAATCCAAGAGCCGCAAAGTTGTTGACTCTCGGTCACGGTGAGTTACTTGGATAAGGTTTTTTCCGGGATTTTCCCTTATCCTTAAAGACCTATGTCGGGTAACTCTAAGCTCCATGGACCCTGGACACATTTGAACATCATTTCACCCATTACATTCACCGTCCGATATGACTTAACGTTGGAGGACGTAAAATTACCACACAAAAATTAATTCGAAGATGAAACGGCAGTACAGTCGGAGTTGAAATCTTGACTTAGTGATGGGCCTAATGTTAAAACATACTTAATAAATGTGCAAGAATGCTGTAACAGCGGTATTTCTTTACAAGTTCAAGAGGATTTTCAGATATTTGCTCTTAGACTGGATGAGCAATCCTTGACGCAAAAGCGCGACTGGCCTATATATGACGACGGTGGCGGAAAGTATTTTGCGCTCATCTGCGCCAGCTTCAATACGAGTTGAAATCTTGAGCAAGACGTAACACAATGTATTGAGTGAAAGTGTATCAAGTAAAATGGGTTGATATAAACATTCTATTCCGCAAGGAATATTTATGTATGATTCATACGTCCGTACGGAATCAACGTATATTCTAAAGAGATTATTTCAAGAGAAATTTCCTGATGTTCACGATCGGAATAGGAGTTACTGAATAAATTCTGTAAAACGACAAGTGTTGTTTGATCTTCGTGTTGGGTGAAAATTTAAATCCAATTGGTCCCATAGTGTAAATCTGCCATTTCGTGTCCCAATATTATTGGCATGTGATAGATTGTACCTTCTGGGGTGTGTTTAAAGCTGTGTATGAATGTACGCTAATTATTAAAAGTTTGAAAACTCGTCTACAAGCGATACTGCAGCTTTCTGTGTCTGGGTATGATTTTGGAATCGACATACATAATGATTGCTTTCTGTCCCATACAACACTTATGCACTTAGTTTGTCTATCACTCCTCTATAAACTGTTCCGCAAATCATCCATTAAAAGACACTCAAGAAAGAAGTAAGTCACATGTCGCTTGGCACGGTGCATAAATTCAAAAATAAATGAGGCAGGTGACTCACCTGGTATAATGGACATATTTTCAAAAGACATTATATTTTGAAAGATTTTTTGCGCTGGTATGGCTTGTTCTCCCTGTATAATCATACTAGATATGCGTTTGAAAACTTGAAAGAACCGGATGAAACTATGTCATCCCCAGTGAGTGTTAGATGGCTGCCTGCTGCGAATGAGACAGCGTATTCATCTGTGATATATCAACATTGATTATACATCTGTAGAAATTTGGAATAAGGTGAATTGGGCCTCACGAGTATGAACAGAGGATCCACTTGAGACAGACTTACTGAAAACCGTGTGAGAACCACATAAATTTGCCACTACATACCGGGCTGCTCTTTACCGTCGGGTAATCTTATCCGATGTATTCAAAGCCGGAATACCAGCATGAAAAACATGACATTACCCCTGGTTACAGTGATATCATTTAATAGTGACCTACTTCACCGCAACCCATCTTCGGAGTTATCTGTGAAAACTCAATTCCTAGCTCAATATCTGATCTAAATTTACCAATAAAAGAATTGCTCCAGCGAAACTTTCAAAGGAAATGCATTTGTTCAGCAACCGCACAGCACTGCCATTCTTAGAAACGATATAACTTTATTATTTCCGCAAAAAAAGAAACAATAGCGCTTCCCTCAATTTATCGATTGAAAACACGGTTGGCTGAGGTAATCAAGCTATCGAAGCAAGAGGAAATGGGTTAGGGGAACGAAGTAAAATAAAAAAAAAAATAAAATCGGAGAAACCTATAACCGCGTATCGGAGACGCCAAGCGGTTCCATCCATGCTTTTCATTAATTTCCCATGGGTTACGTTTTCTATTATGAAAAACCATATAGGGCCTTTTATTGCCATTATAGAAAATGAATTTGCTTTTCTTTTAATGTCCATGGATCAGTCCCCTGTTCTCAGTTAAATACTTTCTCTTCAATTGGAGTAAATCTGGTAATAAATCACCCAGAAGAATTGCGTGATTTGATCCCATTAATCTGATTTAGTAGATCCTCGCGTTCATGATATCCGTATAATTTAGTCGCTTACTAAGGCTGAAGTAAATAACAAAATTTTACTAAAAATAGGAATAACCGCATTTCCGCTGCATAAAGAGCAAGACAAGTTATATTCTTTAAAATTGTACTAATTTCATGAGCCATTGGACACGGTAATATATCATTTTAATATATGTTCTAATAGAACAATGTCGGATGCCTAAAATATATACATATTCTTTGTTTTGAAATGTGATAGCACTCGTCAAATGTAAATACTTCAAAATTCCGCTAAATAATCCTCCGGTTAATACTTTTGCTAAGTCATGTGGCGATATTCGGTCAAACTGTTTCTCCAGCTTAATCATCCCTAAAGTTGGGACGCCATTTTTGTGGGGATATAATTATCCAGCTTAATCAGCCAAATATGTTCGGGCGAAATATGTAGCGGGGTTTTCTTCCACTCGCATCAGATAGGATGCACGTTGACTGTTTCGAAGATCCAGGTCCAGAAGCCAAATGTAACAGGGTTACTTCGCTGTAGTTTGAATTGTTTCTTGATGATTGAGTTTGATTAAATAAGAGTCATGAGATTTGTTTTCAGGTGTGGTTTTTTAGTGGCAGAAATAAAATTTTATATGACTCTGATTTCGCAATATATTATTTAATTATATAATCTGGATTACATTTTACTCGAACTTTCTTTCTTAATCAATCACTGTAGGTTACCTCCAACACATCGATAAATCCTTATTTTCAATTATAATATAATTTCTGTTAATTACTTAAAATTCCTCACTTTTGCACGTCCACTCATCGTGGAATAACTCTTTTTGACGATTATTGTTTTTCCATAACAAAACTTTTATATTCACCGCGACATTTTTCCATCGTCATGAAACAAAATTACAGAACATATATCTATGAAGATTATTGATTTTCCATAACTATCGTTACTCCTCTATTAATTTTGTGATTGACCGATTTACTGCTACGTCACCACATTACGTAATACAATTATTACTACGGCCAGTCACAAAACTACACATATATTTTTTTATATTGTCATTACATGGCCCACTAACAGTCATATCAGAAAACAAGAATTTCCAACTGAATATTCATATAAAACGTTCTAACTAAAACATATCGTTAAAGTCAGCACTCACAATAGGCATCAGGGCGATTTATTTATTGTTTGAATATATTGAAATGTAACAGTTGTTTCGATTTACATTTAGAAAAGTTTTGAAAAATTTATAAATTTATAAAAGAAAAAACAAACAAAATTGTGTAAAAATATATGTGGTTAGCCGTAATAATTGTATTACGTAATGTAGTGACGTAGTAGTAAATCGCCAATCATATAATAGTAATATATGGGTAGCGATAGTAACAAAGATTAAATAATCTTCGTGTACAAACCAAAAGAAAATTCGTCTTTCTTCCTGGAAAGCCGCAGAGAAAATCAATAATCTTCCTTGTTGAAAAAGGACGCAAATAAAGTTTTTATAGTGGGCGTGCAGAAGTGAGCAATTTTATGAAATTAACGGAAACTATTTATAGAGGAAATAAGGATTTATTGATATGCTAGAAGTAACCTGCAATGATTGACTAGGAAAGAAAGTTCGAGCAAAATGTAATCCAGATTATACAATTGGTGACCTGAAGAAACTGAAAGACGCACAAACTGACACGAGATGGGAAAAGATTGTACTGAAAAAGTGGTACACAATATTCAAGGACCAATTCAACCTACAAAGAAGGAATCTGCTACATATGGCGCCAGCCGCGGGGTCCGAATAGAGTGTAACAGAACAAAAATCCTGCTACAGATATGTTTTAAACAATTAACCTTTATTTTACACTCGCCATCAAACGATACACTGATGACACCTTGTCATAGTTCACTGCATCAAATATGCTATAAGCAAAGAGCATATTGTACTGACGTACGATTTCTAGTTGTTTATGTCTCAGAAAATAATTTGATTGCTTTAATAAATATTACCAGATTTCAAACGATCATATGCATTTCAAATTCCCGACGTTCAAAACAATATTGAATTGTTAGCATAGCCTTACTAAGCGGTCAGCTTACTGTATTTGTGTGTTTACTTATCGTTAGCAAAATATTATTTCATACCAAGTTTCATTATAAGATGCGGCGTACAGTTACCTATTTAGCTACTAATCCGTAACGATAACCTTAGAATATAAAACTCCATTGTACACGTAAATGAAAATGAAACAACGAATGAAACCAGTATCCGGAAGGATATCAGTATAAACAGATAACTTTTCCAACAGCGAATTCCTCCCATTTAAATTAGCAAATTAATGTTTCCCTTTGCTAGTACAAAATATAGATACTGTCTCGAGATGTCCAGAGTTCGAATCTGTCAGGGTGAGTTATCTGGATAAGGTTTTTCCCAGGGTTTTCCCTTATCCTGAAAGACAAATGTCGGGTAACTCTAAGCTCTATGGACCCTGGGCTCATTTGAGCATCATTTCACCCATTCCATTCATCATCCGATATGACTTAACGTTGGAGGACGTAAAATACAAAAAAAAAAATGATACTGTCTCATAAGTAATGTTTTTCAAGAAAAACAATTATTTGGAATGTGTTATGACAAGCAATTAACTAATTTTCAAAGTAGATTTTATGCTCTTGAACCATCGTTCAGCGCGGTTTATTATCCCACGAGAGCGCCCTTATACACATCATGGTACCAGTCTCTGATTTTTGATGCGAAGAATTCGGTGACAACTCTCTTGCATTGCTTCAAAGTTATCAAAAATTCTTCCACGTAGAAAATGGACCATGGACCGAAAAAGATAATCTGAAGGTGCGAGATCAAGGCTGTATGTTGGGTGTGGTAGCAGTTCGACTGCTCCCAATTCCTTTACTTTTTTCCATGGTTCTTCGTGCAGTATGGGGTGTTGCATTATCCTGTTACAATAGAACTATTTCGGTTAACTAATGCTGGATATCTCCGTCCCAAAATTTCATGAACTCGTTCCAGTTGTTGAGAATAAAGATCCGCATCAATCGACCACCCGTTTGGAACAAACCCCCAGTGTATCACACCTGCAAACTACATCAGAGACACAACGATACTTTGGGACTAAACTGATGACGATGACATTGGCAGGGTGGCGGGGATCAAGCCACTGTTTCGAGGCATCGGGTTTCGGTAATATACCCATTCTTCATTACAAGTGACAATTCTCCTGAGAAATCTATCATCCATGGGATTACGGATAAGCTGATGACAGATATGCACTTTACGTTCAAAAGGTACAGATCTACAGCTTCTGTCTGATTTTCCAAGTATCTTAATGTGGCGATGTATGGTATCTTTCGATGTACCAAGTACTTCTGAACTTGACATGCATCCTCAATAATCCATACTTTAGGTCTTCCAGGACGGGTAAATCTTTAGTATTTTCGTCTCCATTGTTGAAATGTTGGAACCATCGTTCTACCACGCGCTTACTAACGCCACCTTCTTGCACTTTACATATTCTTCGAGCTGCGGCAGCGGCTTTATAATCTTGTTTCCAGTAGTGTTTTAGAAGGTCTCTAAGTTAAAACTTTATCTCCATTTTGTGATTGTTTATCAACAACTGAAGACTGGTTCATGCACGCAATGTTCGTAACACTAGCCATGGCATCCTGTAAATAGCATTACCAAACCAAAGAAATCCAAGAAATTTTCCAAAACACCAAAATTAAAACACTGGCATTACTTGTGAGACAACCTAATACAAAGAGCTGATTTATAACTATCATTTTGTTTATCCCTTTTTACCATTCCTTATTTACACATATCCAAGTACTTGGTTGTAAAATTAGAAACTTGTACGAAGTACTGTACCTCCTTAAGTTTACATAACCAAAGATTACAGAGCTTTTAACTCGAACATTTAATACAGGAAGGATGATTAAAATAAGAAACAAAATGGCTCTTTACTATGTACTTCTAATACCGAAAGCAAGTTGTCACCAATTCAAATTGGGAGTGGAAAACAACTAAACAGAAGTACTGCATGAAATGCTAGCATTGATTCTCCCTCACATTTATAAGTTAGAGAGTAGATTCTCTGAATACATTTAAAGCAATTAGTGTGAGAATTCCATCACTATTTTAGTCACCTTCAATGCTGCTGTTTCTACCGTCTTAATTCTCTGCAGAGAGCGACGGCTATAATGCATGTTTAGGGAAATAAATTAAGGATGAATCCGCACCAATATGCTACAGATTCCTCATCAGTAATGTGTGCCAAACTTTTATTATTTGAGAAAGCATACGTAAATATCTGCATTCTCAAGTTAAACCTGCTTAGTCTGAAAATGAAATGAAAGGAAATGAAATGACAAACGCAGTCTAGAGTACACAAGAAAAATCTTTCGCTCTGGCCCGGTAGTGTGTCCCGATGTCAGGCTGGTCTAAAAGCACCTACGTTCTCCTAAGTACAAAACCGCTCTGGCAAGGTCTGCAGCTATATTCCCATGTCTTTCAGACAGAGATTGAAGAGTAGAGTCTCACTGAACTTGTATACGAAACGAGATGATGATCAGATTGATGAGCTTTCTAAAGGCCGGTTTTCTGATAAACTTAGAAGAGCCTGGAGTCAGCAATGGCCTTTTCTCAGGAAGATAGCACTCCTAATTTTGAGCATCCACGAAACAGGAAGTACTGGAGATCCATTTATAGGCAGTCACATTAATGCCCGATTTCACCAACAGATGTTAAAATCGACGTTAACAAATGCAGCGTAACAATTGTCACAGCGCTAACTCTACTGTTAAATTTCTTGCATTTCACCAATCTTTTTCTGAAAATGTTAAACACATGTTAACGCCAAGAGACTTGTAAATATTACAGCTATAGAACGCTATGGATGAGTCGTATTATTTTCTTGGACATACTGCGATGCGCCTTTGTTTTCATTTTCGTCTGCACACAGCTGAAAAAAATGACGGGAGAGTAAAATCGTAAACAAAAGCCGTGAGACAAATTTCTCATCGATAGAGAAAGAATTGTTAATTTAATTGGAGACGAAGTTTAAGGATATGGTGGAAACTAAGAAGACAGATGCGGTGAATGTAAAAGAGAAAATATTGTCAACGAATTTAATTCAAATGCATGTGTCACTACAAGCACCAAACAACTTCGTCGTAATACGTAAATTTAAAACAAGGTGCGAAAGACAAGTGACTTGAACGTTTCAAGACGGGAGGTGGACAGTTCATTAACTACATAATTCAGTGAATTATAAAATAGCAAAGTTATTAATACTTGAAGCAAACGCGAGATCGGCATGTTCCTTTCGATACAAGTCTAACCTCTCTTGTACTTCCGCAGTAACCTTCATAGCAACTTGTTTCGACAGTCTATACCATTTAGCTGGTCTTAAATATAGCATATAAACATCAAAGGCTGCGTTCATGCCCGACATCTTGACTGTTTACAACTGTTAAGGACTTCACAGAAATTTGGATAGTTAGTTTTACAAGAGATTTAACACGAGTGTTAAGCTAACACTTGTTGATGAAATGCAATATTTGTTTTAACTATTGCTAAACTCGTGTTAAGTCTTAATATCTATTGGTAAAATCGGGCATAATACTGTTTTATAAAGATACGTAAAACAGAAAACTTATTCACGTGGAATAAATGGAAGGTCTTTCATCTCTACAAGATGACAGTTGTGGCAGAACAAATTGGCTTTCAACAAAAGCTCACAAAATTAAGCACTCTTTAACTTGAATATTGCTGTGTTGTATCGAATTCCTGAACATTAATACCAAAACTGATACAAACGACAGGATTCAACAAAACTATAATGCGACTGAGAACACTCATTTTCTAAAACAAAGTTACCTATTCCTATATGGTTTGGTCTATGAACTACTTGCTTGCGCACTTTTTAGATGAATAGGCTGAATGCACGCTGAAATCAAGCTGGGAATACTCCCGGCGCCTGGAGAGAAGGATCATGTTTATATGGAATACAAAATTACAGGATAAAGAGAGAAGAAACGTCATCAGGAAGTGAGGGAAGTGTAAAACATGGATGCTTATTATCACCCTTGGTGTACAACATTTACTTGAAGAAATTAGTGAAAAAATTTTCACAGAAAAAAAAATGAAGAGAAAGAAGAGTAAACCGTCGAAGATATGAGCAAAATCTAATACTACATGCTAAGGGAGATGAACTACAACAGTAATGAAAATGGAATATACTACGTAAAAGACAAATTACGGTTATCGGAAGTAACACAAAGATACTTAAGAACTTTTAGTGTCATTTCCGCGTGCCCGTTCTTGTGTAAAAATGAACTATAATATATTAGTAATTGAGTAGTTAGTAAAATTTAAGTATTATTCAATGGCAAATATGTATAAAACGATATAAACTTTGATACTCGATTATCAGTAAATACAGGCGTACTTACTCGGGAAAGTCTGCCAGTTTTCGGTAGGAGTAACACGACAATATGGTCAAAGCTGTTGCTACCCTTTGTGTGGAGAACGAATTTAGCGTTTCTCGGGAATGAAGCAAAGACGGACCCAATTAAAGCAAAGAAAAATGAAGTAACCAATGGGAAGATAGAAACACTGGCCTAACTTAGGAAAATTCTGAAGCTTTCGGTGTTAGGGGTGAAATCGGGGCAGTCTGGCGAAGTAGCGAGTAGGGAGAACATAGCTCCACTCAGCGCGATATAATTTACATCCGGTGAAGTGCGAAGTGCATTCCATGTTAATCTGATATTTAAATATTTTGTATTTTGAACAGTATATTTACAGTATATTTACAGTATATTCCGTCAGTGATTCGTTATTGAGTGAAAACCTGCAGATATCGACACAACTAGGAACGCCGATACCAAAGAGTTAAGACTATTTCCCGAAGAACCCCGAGAAAAACCCAAATTCTCTCTCCACCACCAACTCTGTAGCAATTAGCAGTGATACAGACAGATATTTGTCGAGGAGGAACCTGAGATCATAGCACCTCCTCGACCACATCGACGAGTACAACGAAAGGCAGATCATCGCTTCGAAGCCCGGCGGAGCGAAGGACCTTCGAGAGAACGAGACAAATTCCACAGTAAGCATACAAATTCTAAAAAGAAAACTAACAAATGTAGTGGATGAGAATGATGAACAATAAAATAATAGTTAATATGCAAAGAGGAAATGGGTAAATAAAGAAAGATTTTCAAAGAAACACCTGACCTTGCGTTCATTCGATACCAAGATATTTCAAGATGGACAGTATGTCTGATTTTATGAAAGACAGCCGTAAGTGGTTTGGTGTCTTTCATAATAATCATATGACATTTACTTTCTCTTGAGAAACATAGAACTCCAAAAACAAAACAACCATGGCATTGTCAAAGTGATCTCCCTGACAGAAAGAGAAAGATTCAGCCACGGCAACTACTAAAACAAATGGTGAAACAAATAGAACATTCTGGTATAAATCTTAGCTCTGATACGCACAACCGCTCTTTGAAAATGGCAAACAAACATCGCATTTGCTGAACATGACAGCCTCATGAATTTTGTACGTCTGTCGCCGAGAGTCTGGATTTTCCGATGAGCTCGCGGCAAGAGCCCCAGGACCTCGTGAAAACGTGCACAACAGCTTCCAGGTTACATTGATCTTCCCACGTAAACACTCGCACCGTCCTGAAGTAGGCATCTTAAAGCAAAAGAGCTAATGGGAAGAAAGAGACGGTGGGTCGAGGAACCTCTCTCTTCCCCCGGATCAATAAACAAATGCCTACTACCGACGCCACCACCAAAATCCAACTTCTCCATTTCCTCTCGTTTGCACAAGCTAATATTCTGCTTTTCCAGTGATTACCTCAAAATTGTCAATGATTTCATTAATATTTATAAATGCAAAGTGTCACTGTTCTTTAAACTACTTTGGGAAACCAATAAGTTTGATACACATGAGCATTTGTATTTTTATTTTCACTTTTCCACGAGAATTCATGTTTGCTCACTCTAGTTTCAAAACTACACAACTACCTCCAGGTGAAAAGTTGTAGCAACACTATAATTTTGTTTCTTCAAAAAGCAGCAGAAAAAAAGTACAATATACTACTAAAAATAAGGGTCACGAATTATTTAATATTGTAATGGGACATTTACAAGTATTTTACAAGACGTTCTGATTTTCTCAGCTTAATGGCCAGAATGAATAAACATGCTGAACAAACTCTCTAGTACTGCTTAAACGTTAAAAGAAAATTTTACACTTTAATCATTAACGTCAGTTCTATAAAGTTGCAATTTTGACAAAGATCAACAATTAGACTATAAAATATTAATACATGGAATAATACACAACTGGTTACAGTGCTCTTCCAGTTGTGTGATCACAATTATTTTAAATTAGCATGCTTTGTTTTCCCTTAGAGACATTAATATTTCCAGAGTTCTTAAGGAAACTTGCTAAGAATAAATTATAACTTTAAAAACTAATAACCAAAAGCAATCAAATTGTCTCTATATAATTTTTCCGGATTCTTCTTAAATTTACATAAAGCAAAAATGATAATGTATGTCTAAAGTCCATTTTCATCAATCTTCATTACTGCTATAACTACTTAAAACTATGATAAACCATATTTTGTGTTTCACCCTCTAGTTCCTGAAAATAGCTAACTTATTTTTTCAGAGTGTTAAATTTATTAATAGTGCATTTGCTTTTTAATATGTTGTAAAAAGACATTTAAAAATTTTAATTTTCTCAAAAGATAAATGTAGTTTGTGACAAATAATTATATTCTATGTAGTGAGACATTTAAAATTTAAAGATGTGTTGGTAGATGATGCATTACCCTATTTATCTTCTTAGCAACTTCCATATACATAGTGTCCCCAGCATTTCGATCTTCAATAAAATTGTTACCAGCTACTCCAATGGTAAACTATAACATCCTTTTCGCTGAATAAGCACAAATGGCTGTGAGAAGATAATGCCAGTTAAGTGGATAAATTTAAAGAAGGCTCATAATGACATTTTTTAAGTAAGATACTGACTGTTTTAGGTTGAAGAATTAAATTGGCTTATCACTCAAAATTGGAACAACTAATTATATCTCCTAATTTCTGACATATCAAACTTTGCAGTCCAAAATTAACTGTTTCTGTAATAACAATATGCAGCATAAGTTGCCATAAGTCGCAAAAATTATTCTCAGAAAACCCTGTTGCATAAACCAACATCACATAGTCTTTGGCACTATGGCCGCTGATAATCGATCAAAATGAACAGTTCTGTAATACTGTAAAACATAATTGTTAAATATTTGGTCTTTTATAAACTTCAACATACTAATCCTACCGTTTCTACTTATACACCCAACAAGTTGATACTTTGTCTCTGAAAACATTTTTTTACTCTGTGACTTGCACAATTCTCAGAATTATCTTCTGTTCTCATTTTCAGAACTTTTGTCCAAGAATTCACATAATTGACTTCCAAACATAAGTTATGCCTTAAGCTGATGATATCATCTACTGAATTCACTAGAACTCTAATCACCTTAGCTACACTAGCTTGTACTAACTGCTTTTCCTTAACCACAAGTTGCCAAACAACTTTTTCATGACAAAATGGAACTCTTGCTTCTTCCATTATATACTGATTTTAAAATATGAAAATAATTTTTTGTAATTATTAACTATAATTTTTTATTAACATGTCAATCTTACTTTCAATAATTTCACTATCGACCTTAAATAAAGACATTCCTGTATAGTGAGTACACTATAGTGTATAGTAAATCAACAGTGAATCCCAAAAAAAGAGCATTTTAATATAATTTTGAGTCAAACTAGTACTCAATGCTCCATTTATTGCTAGTGTTTACCTAGAACGTGTTTCGTTAGGACCTTCCTAACATCATCAGCTGATAATGAACTGATGTTTGTTTGGTGAATTCCTTGGAGGCAATAGAGGTGTCTGTCGGTACCTTGATGTACTTGAAGTTTGGGTTCTCTTCAAAGATAGTGTCGAAGTTGAACAATTTTCTTTCATATTTCCTTACTCACTGGAACGAGCAATTTTATTTCAAAGTATTTTGATTGAGAAAATGCTTTAGTGTTACTGTTGTATTTGCATTCCAAGCCTCTACAAACTCTCCACAATTACTTCTATTACTGAATTATATCAAGGAATATCCAACTGCTACTGAATATGATGCTTCCACATGCATAAACAGAATCTGATGGCCTGACTATGAGCTTAGGGGGTTTGCATTATTTTGTTTCCATAACAACCTTTCTACTAAGCACGAATTCTGTACTCACATTTTCCTCCACGGTTTTCTTGATTTTGGCACTTGCTTCACTGACTGTCTTTCCAGCCTTGTTCACAGCAGAGAACAAGAAATTCCCTATGGATTTCGCTCCTTGTATTGCCTTTGTTGATACTGAAACAAACACGAAATCTCTGAACTTTACCAAACAACATAGTACGTTTAAGCTTGTGTGCAAACAATTCATAAATGTTGCAGATCTAATGAAGATGTTTACTTTTCCTTATTCCTCCTTACATATCCCCTTTTCTACATGATCATTCTACATGATTATTCACATTTAATTTATTGTTGCTGCATCTTCAAGGGTCTTAATGCAACAAGTTCAATAAATTTCCAGATAGAAGTTCTGGACAGTTTATATGAACCTCCCCCCCCCCCCTCCGTTGTTTAAGGTCTTTTAACATGATAAATCACATTAGAAGACAAATGGTGAATTTAACAGGTTAAACAGTATTCAGATGGACTTTTGAGTATATAGATCTTAAATTTATATCACATTCGTCTGGAGCATGGATCGGCAACTGGCACTCAAGAGTCCATCAAGCATTTCTGCTCAATTACCTCTTCTACCAAACCACCATATTTAAAGTTGTTTGCCCTCCTGTTATGCAAAAAGGACATGGTAACAGTCAGTAGTGTGTGTTACCTTAGGGCTAGGGTTACGGGTAGTGTAAGAAAATACACTTTCTTTAAGGAATGGAAATTTGATTATATTTGTACTCAGTAGAATAAAAAGACTATCTTTTTGCTATGTTGTATACCCATTCTTTTACTTTACCACATGTCAATTAATTATGAAGCATGCCGAGACGTATGGAAAAAGTAGCATATTTTCAGATACTGCTTACTTATAAACTGTAATAAATTGCAGAATTAACTCATCCATTAAGTTTAGCTATGACAGAAGATTGTGCTAATAAGCAAAATGATCAGCATTATGTATTCTAGTTACATTGTCATTAGTAAAAAATGAAAATTCCCTTGAATTCCAAGGTATGTGCTCATTATACAAAAAGCTTATTTGGTAAAGGATAGTTATATTGATCTCACATGTTGCAAATTGTACCTTCTGAACTAATTTAATGCACTAATACATGGATGTTTTAACTTCTACACACTGACGCACGCTATGGCTATGCGGAAGTGGAGTGGACTTGCCAAAAGTTTCCCAAGTCTGCAGAAAATGCACTGGGTGGTGACATTTTTATCCTTTCACTGAGTTCGCAACCCCTCATCTAGAGAATAAGTGAAAACCCCATGGTAACTTATTAATACAGACTCCAGCTCAAAACCCCTTGAATGTTTGTAAGATACATAAGTTGGGCCCATTTGATTATGCTATGTTTTTAATACCCCTTAGAGTTGGCTTCTGCTAGGATTTCAGAAAGTGTAGTGCCAGTAAAAACAAAGGAGTTTAAAGCCAATTCCTCTCCAAGCCTCAGCATTACTTATATACAGAGCGGTCCCTCAGCGCTTTGGCCGGGAATTAAACGGCAGCCTTGTGTGACCCGCCTGAATGAACTCAAGGGCATGGGTTCTTGCACTTATTGCACATGCGGCAACAGGCTTCAGTCAGTTTTTCTTGCTCCTTGTGAATTGGCGCAAGTGTATTTGTATGTGATTGCAATATCGGATTATTACAATCCAGAGAGGTACTCAAACTTTCGCTTGAACAAATACTTTTTATGTATGACACCTAGGTGAAAACCGACTCATGTAGACAGATGTGTAGGCAATTTCACGATAAATTCCTCGTGTTCCAGTTCCGAGTAGAGAAACATATATCTAGTGAATAAAGTAAGGACGGAATCGTTTAATACTGTAATTTGTAAAAACAAACGGAAGGTTTAAAGGAAGGAAAACTTGAAAAAAATTGGGGAAGTATTTTAATGGTCTCCGAATAAATCTTTAACGCGTGTAGCACAAGCCAGTGAGAGAACGTAAGCTTTCACGGCCGGAGTCCATATTACAATTTTTTCCGGGCTGTTTTGCCGTGGTCTGTTGGCGTAAGAACGTCCAATCGTTTCGTCCACAACTGCGGTAGACATCCTCAGTGGCGCGGTCGATGTTTCCTTGGAGAGTTTCGCTCCGTCTGAGACGATCCTTGCCCGCCTCGGTAGGGTGGTGATTGCTTGTCTGCCTCACGTTCAAGAGGTCCCGAGTTCGAATCTCGGTCAGGATGAACTACCTGGATAAGGTTTCTCTGGGGTTTTCCTTATCCTGAAAGATGAATGTCGGGTAACTAAGCTCTATCGACCCTGGGCTCATTTGAGCATCATTTCGCTCATTCCATTCATCGTCCGATATGACAACGTTGGAGGACGTAAAATTACAACTGAGACGTTTCTTTCCCTAAAGGAAACTTCGACCGCGCCACTGAGGATGTCTACCGAAGCTGTGGACGAAACGATTGGACGTTCTTACGCCAACAGACCACGGCAAAACAGCCCGAAAATAATTAATTGTAATACAACAAACCAGTGTTTCAAAAGCCTCAGAACATAGGTCTAAGAAACTGTTGAAATTAAAACCATACAGAATGACTATTGTCCATCAATTACGAACGCGTGATGATGCATCCCACGTAAAGTTTTGCAACTGGATTTTACAAAATATTGCTGGCTGTACCGTTGACCCCACATTTAATAATTTTCTCACGTGCGCCATGGTTTCATTTGACCGGCCATGTTGCTTCACAAAATAGGTATTGCTGTACTGAAAATACAAAATTTATTCACAAGGTTTCTTTACGTGATAAAATAATTGGAAATTGCTTGCTGTAATATAAGAACGATAATAGGTTCCAAATTTTACGATACCGTAAATTCCGAAGGGTACCGCAGAAATATCCTCGCGCCATTTTTGCAATGTTGACAGATAATGGGGAATATGGCTATTTTCAACAAGATTATGCCACAGCTCATACTGCGGAGAGTTTCTTGAACGACAACGATTGCTTTTTTTATGATAGAACCATCCCTAAATGGTTATGGCCGGCTCGATCGCCGGGTCTTACTGCGTGTGACTTCTATCTGTGGAAAACTCTCAAAAATAGAGTTTATCGGAATAATCCTCGCACCACAGACGATCTTAAAAACAGTATAAGAACAGAAATTATGGAAATTACGCAACAAGAATTGATGTGTGTGAATGGTAATTTCATTAGAAGGTACCAAGAAAGTTTAGCCGAAGGATACCACTTTCAACACCGACTGTGAAAAAAGTTAGTATTGATAAAATAAAATGTAATGTTTGTGTAATAGGTTATCAATATATCGCAATATCAGTAATAATATGGACCACTATCAATAATGAGAATAATAAAAATATACACTGAATATAGCGCGCGGAACACACATCGCGATTACCAGCCAGATAGCTGAGGAAACGCACTGTATATTAAAATTCGTATAGCGGAGTATTTCTAGTTTAATTTGCAGAATAAACTACCTTACATGGCGAAAAAAGATCTATTCTAGCTGTAACTGTTCTAATATTACACTTTTAAGTACCATCTTGACTTTAGGTACTTGGAGAAAATGTTTTTAAAATAATGGGGCAATACCATTACGTTCAAAGCAAGTTGTTCATCACAGTCACTGTGTTTTTATTAGCCTTATCAAGTTTCATAACTTAATAACATGATCAAGAAAGCAATATTTATTTTTAAAAAATTGTTTTATTTCTGGTATGCTGATTCTTATTTTCGTATTTAGTAAAATACATAAAGCAAAAACTAATACGCAATATTTTTATTAAAGCTGGTCAACGTTCTGCCAATCATCTCATTCGCACAACCAACATCTGTAACGTATCTGCTTCACATTCAGGAGATTCCGAGTTTCGAAACTCGGTCAGAGTGAGTCATGTGGATAAAGCATTTTCACTGGAGTTTTCCCTTTTCCTGAAATATGAATGTCAGTAACTCTAAGCTCAATAGATCCCGGGCTCATTTGAGCATCATTTCAACCATTTCATTCATCGTCCAGCATGACACACGTTGGAGGATAAGTTAGAAAAAAAAGGCCTACATTACTTCCTTCAACAGTCTTGCAAATATTTGTTTTAATTAATTACTTTACTTAAAAAAGCTTATTACTCACCTCCACCAAGAGCATTCGCATCTTTGTCTTCTCCAGGGGTTCCTGGCTCGGAGCCTGCAACATCACTGTCTGCTCCGCCCGTAGCACTGCCCCGCCAGATGAAAAAATAAAGTTACGTATGATTAATAATATCATGCAAATGCATGAAAGGTAAAAGAGTATTTGAACAGAGTTGAATTTCAACTCCATATCATCGTGACACAGAAAGTTTGTGTAGCTAACAATGTTTTACATTTTTATTACTCATACAAAATGTCTGCAGCCTTCTGTTAGGAAATGGGCTTAAGGATAGCTGTAGCATAAAAGAACATGAGCACTTTTATATATCGAGATTTAACTGTATTGGAACATCACAGTGAAGCGAAAAATTATTAAATTACAGATGAAAAAAATACGACTCATCTATAATTTAATAAGCACTTTTATTGTAACTGAACAAACATAAAAATAAATTTCAAGATGAATTCTAAGTACAAAAGCACAGCAGAACGTAGGAAGTGCTGAATCTGCAGAATGAGAGCTTAATATGTAGATTGAATGTGCTGCAAGTTGGTAAAAATTAAGTTTAAAATACAGAGTCATATTAAGCTTAAAACTAAATGCCACATTAAGCTGTATTTTAAAAGACATTCTCATTCACACAAAAAGCAATACAGAACGGGATGTGCCATTGCATTCTAGAGAACGTGTTCTACAATAAAACTGAGTAAGTATACGAGTGGAAAATATCTCACATTGCAATTATGTAACTACTGAAACTCCCAGATTATTATATGTTACATTGTGCGCATAAACAAAACAATGACTTAGAAATGACAAATGTTAAAATCCTACACTTTAGCATTACCAAAATGTAAGACACTCTAAAATATAAGCATCAATCTCTTATTAATTGGCAATTATTACTCATTAATCCCTGTATGGGATTCCTAATTTCAAACATATATAAAGTTGTAATTAATTAATTTTGCTCTTTCAGTTGCAAAGAGACGGAGCTATATTATAGAAAAAGAAGAGATATAATTTTGGATAACATGACTTTATAGCATAATGTGAAAGCATTCTAATATGTCAAAGGAAGCTAAAACATAGATATGAACAGCTAACTTGTCAGAAGCTCTGAATGACGACGAACTAACATATTTTTGGGAGAGACTTCTGTATTTTATTAAAGCTTGAATGAACCATAAATTTATGTGGAGGCTAATATGTGCTATGGGAGCAGTACGGTATTTACTGTGCAACGTTGTTACCATCGAGGTTATAGTGTGTCTTGTAGCTGAGTAACTGCACCCGATAAACGCTTACGAGCCTAACAGTTTCTGTATTTTATGTGAATAAAGATATCACTAAGAATGTGTCAACCTATCGATTTTTGTCTTTAATTCATGGCAGATCTTACGGCCGCGCTCGTTACGGTATCGTGTTTTGGTGCTTCGTAGCGAGGATCCCGCCTCGGGCATGGATGTTTATGTGTACATAAAATGCGTATATACAGAAAAAGCAGAAAAGCAAACACAAAAGTAGAAAAAAATAGCACATTTTGCATCATCTTCAGAATGTCTTGCACCTCTATGAGAATCCAAACAACCAAAAAGGCAATGTACTCTCTGTTGCAGAGGTAAGTTCAGAATTCCACGCTTACCTCGAGTTGTCATCCTCTTCCTTCTGCTGTTCCACAGGAGAACCTTTTACTGACTTTTCTGAAGCAGGAGATTCCACATCAGTCTTTGTCTCACCGGTTACAGCTGCCACAGCTGCATCAACATTTTCCTCATCACCTCTCCTGAGACCGGGTACTCCAGCACTTAGCCAACCAGTCATCTGACTCTTGACATTAGTCAACATGTCGAATCTGCCTCCGCCACCTTTTGTGGGACTGTAAACATAAGTTTCATTACATGTAAGACATGATCCTGAGTAACAAATGAGGCTCTTCAAATTATCCAGTGCCAAGTGTAGAATATTAAACCTATTTACGCCACGAACTCATTAGGATATTCTTGCCAAATGACTACACGTTTGAACAAGAGGATTATAACAAACTATCTTATGCAAATACACTAAAAAGAAAGGATTCTTCATTATACAGATGATACTGAAGACATAAATATTCCTGTTACAAAGAAAAAAGAAAGAATATTTCAATTAACTGCTTTTTTGTGGTACATGTAACAGTAAACGGCCTAAGGATCATAGAGATAGTGATGTCAAAGAAAATAAATGAAATTATTCTAAGACTATCCGATATTCTCCTCCTTCTCCTCACAGATCCCACTGACAATACATGGATGAAACATTCAGAAATCAAATGTAAGTTAGAAAAAGAATAGTGTAGCTCTATGAAGAGAAGTGGTTTAAAAGAGTAACTGAACCACTCACTACCAACACCAGCAAATGGGTACAGAAATGTAGGTGTATGAGATTTGAGGATCTGGAACACGTATCCGACAAAATAAACCAGACGGAGCTTGCAGAGACTGGATAAAGTGATATTAAACAGCTGCTGAAAAAAAAGCACTTAACACAGAATGCAAGATCTGTAGGACACTTGGTATCACCTAACCATTCTTCAGAGAAACGCCAGGAGTAGTAAACGACCATCGCCACAAACATGCCACATCAGACTTTCCCAACAAAACTCAAATAGGCTTGACAAATCGACTTTAGGCTCTGGAGGACAACTTCAATACCATTCCACTACTACAAGAGCAGCTGCAGAATTCATCATCAGTAGGCAGTGAAGAAAGCTTGGAACCGCTATTAACTACAGACCGTAATTTCATAGAATAAAAACAAAAATTCCTCTCGCTTTTCACTTAGAATCTGGTAGGTGGCAGTTTTAACCGCATGGCCAAACCTGTCACCTAGCACCCAAAATATCACACTAATGGTTTCCTTACTGCAGACAATTTACATCGTACATAGAAATACAGCGGTACCGCTCGTATATGTGCATACAGTGATTTCTATACCCACTTGCCTGTCATTACATTTGCAAACTTGGTCACAATAAAATAATTACAACTTTAACGCGTTCAGGACGTTAATTTCTTAAACAATTGTTTGTTCATATTCTCAATAAAGTAACCGTGAACCTTTACCAAAAGTAAACCTGTAATACGTGCTTATAAACATTCCGTTTTCACTTTGCGTTTTCTGACCTTCACTACTTAAGGTAGTTTGAAGGGCTTTATGGCGCTAAACAGTATTAAAACGCTTTGGTATATGAGATACTAACTTCTCTGTGTAGTTGGAACTAATGTTATTACATCCTTATACCAGTCTTCTCTTTAGTTCCAAGGTTAAGGTAATTGGAGAAGTTCTTATCCTGCGATCCAGTTCGGTTCACGTGGGATTCAAATTCGGTGACTGCCCAGGGATTGGCCGTGTGTCAGCGATCATTATCCTGGTAAAACTTGAATGTTTGCAGTATTCCTAATATCTCAGCAGTTTTCCGCAAATTATATTTAAGCAATTGTAAATACTTATACTTCTCCAGCATACCATCAATAAACAACTCTTGACGTCCACTAACAGACAAACACACACAAGCTATCACACCATCTCCATCAGACTTTGCGGTTGATTTAAGCTTTAGCAGTTGTCGCTTTTGATTATGTCTTTGCCAATCCATAGTGCTTCAACGACACAAAAACTTTGTAGAATCTCTCATAAGCTGAGACCAACATCACATTTTTGTCCTTTCGAATGTATTCCTTAGCGAAACTATTTATTCTTGGCTACTCTTCCATCAAAATCTTTCGGTAATTGTTTGTGGACTAAACCTGTTTGTTTTACCACTCATTCACTTGTGCAGCAAACTGTTGCACAGTTAATATTGTGACTTTGTGGGTTCGCGAAATTAAAAGTCCAATTGCACAAACTCAAAATGTTCTTTCTTTCCACCGACTTACAGTTGAACAATTGCCAATTACACAGAATTACGTAATACACACAATTACGATTCACCAGTTCGTCCGTTACAGTTCCACTACACGCTCACAGTTACGTACACTCTTCCGATGCACGTACACAGTCTTCTCGTCCGTTCACTAGCACGGCGCTCCTACGCGGCTCGTCAAGCACTCACTCCCTCCAGCCCGACGCGTTGCTTATATAGGACCAACTGGCCAATCTAGAAGGTTCTGGATTAGATGAAATATCGCGTAGGTTCGAGAACTCAGGGGGGAGCGGAAAGAGACAGCACAGTGATGTTTTTCCAGCCACCCCTCGTTACCGCTATAAGACAAATGAGTGGCGTGTCCGAAAGCCTCCGTCTCCTACTGCTGCCGCCGGCCGGTTCTATAGGGAGTTCCGACGTTCGGGTGACAATATTGAATTTATCTTTATTTTTCTAGCTATAGCACATTGCTCTCTGACATGTTTTTTGGCCGACGTGGTGGTATCAATTTCACTGTCGTTTCTGTATCCTCTAATGATGTCACCTGTAGTACTATTGAGAATATGCAACATTTTTCCAATTTCTGTATACTTACGGCCTTTGACATGTTGAAATATGCATTATTTCAAATGATATGTTTTGTGCTTTTCGGCCCATTTGGCATATATTTAGTATTCAGCAAAAGAAATGCACTACTACTCGGCTGGGCGCTCTTTATAATAGTGAATGCTTCACCTGTTGGGTAAACTAGTATCAGGTGAAAGGCGGTGAAACCGAAATATTATGAGCGGTGACATCTGTTACTGTAAAAGTAAATGTTTGCTTTGCGTACCATACAATGCAGGTTAATTATTCTATATTGATCGTGTTGACACACTTAAAAACTAAATTACTGTAAAATATTGTTTAAATGTGAGAAAAAGGGGCCCAAACATAATTGGACAGAACTGTAACATGATGGGAATCTATTATATATGATATATAATCATACGTCATATATGATAGCCCACCTCGGTAGCGTAGATGGTAGCATGTCTGTCTCACGTTCAAGAGGTCCCGAGTTCGAATCTCGGTCAGGGTGAGTTACCTAGATAAGTTTTTCCGGGGTTTTCCGTTATCCTTCAAAACGAATGTCGGGTAACTCTAAGATCCATGGACCCTGGACTCATTTGAGCATCATTTCATCCATGTCATTCAACGTCCGATATAACAACGTTGGGGTGGACGTAAATTAAAAAACGTTATATATGATATGTATAATCATATACGTCATATGATATATATAATCATATACGTCATATTATATATATATATATATATATATATATATATATATATATGATGTTCATAAAGCTTCCAGACTCGAGGTTATTTTTCTCTAAAATTTAAGCATACTAACTTAATGGATGTGCATATTCGTTGCGCATACCTTTACATACATGAAAGCAATTTTAATTCCATTTTAAAGAATTTTTGCTATCTTTGAGGACAATATGTACACTGAAACCATTGTGCGTGCAATACTATTACAAAATCTCATTCAGAGCAATTGTCATCCAGTACATCCAATCGCGCATGCTCCACAAACTTTTTTTATGTGTTGCTGGAGCTATTTTAACATTTCAATTAGAAAGAGGGTTCCTCTTTTTTTTTTTTTTTTTTTCAAAAAAATTATCCCCAAATTGTTTAAAGAATTGATGTAGCCATTTAAATGGAAGAAAGCTTCATCTATAGAAAAAGTTATCCAGAAAGGCTGATTGTTGCGTGTGAAACTACAGAACCACTAACGCAATGACGATATTACTCTAGATCTGGCGGCTGCAGCGCGGAGACTAACAGGACATCTGTACAGTTTGGCTAACTTTAGTTTTATATGTGGATCCAACTGATGATATTAGGTATTTATTGTAACAAACGCCTTTATGATTTTCATGGCGATGTAGCTATTAGTTTCTCGTCACTATCTTGTGCGACTACCCTTATTTTATGAAAGAACAATCCCACTGAAAGCCCAATAACATCTAAGAATACCCTTCTTTTATGTTTCTAAACTTATTTATAAAACTTCTAGACAGAATTAAACTCAGTAACATCACCTTTCATTTTCAGACTGCCCTAGAATATAATAGTTTAAATTTTCCACAACTTAAAAGCCTGTGCCTTAGACTTTTGAGAAGCAAGCAATAACTGAATCACAGCATGTCTGATGGGAATGAAAAAGTAGGAAATGAAAAGTTAATACATATAACCATAAAAGAATGAATATTTTAATTATTCAGTTCAACAATTATCCAAAAGCGTTGAAAACAATAACAGTGGGTGATTTTGATCAGTTTGGCCCATCTGGAATGAAGCCACATCTAACATTCTCTGAGCATACTCTTGAGAATTCTTGCAGAATTCTTGAGAATAACGTTTTTGACTCAAAATTATATGAGGATGTTCTCTACAATTTAACTTAGCTAGATATTAAGTACGAGTAAATTGACAGAAAGTGCACGAGTTCACTGAAATCGCAAACCATAAACTCTGCCTCAAATGATATGCCTTTACAAAAAAGTCACACTTACAATGTTGAGGGTTCAATTACAACGAGAGTACAGTAGTACCATCGGCATACCTTACGCTAGCTGTGGGCTCAAATCCCAGTTAAGTCAAGTTGCCAGGCAGGGATTTGTAGTTCTTTTCAGTGCTTGATTTTTGCTCATTTAACTTCTATGGTCAAATAGAGGACTTCGACTGCAGAAACGTTAACCTAACATTAAAAATTTTTAAATTTCAATAATTTTTGTTACTAAACATACAAATATTCATTCCCATAGTCATACATCCTTACGTCTATACTTTTTATGAATTTATTTAAAAAAAATCTCCGGCCCAGTCAGAAATCAAACCCAGAATCTCTAAGTTGAGAAGGCAGAACCCTTATCACAAAGGCATACCTACTTTTTAAGATGAGTGTCACGCAGTTTTAGCGCCTGAGTCCCAGAATACATTTCCCATTAATTAATCGCCTAATGTGACTTCTTTTGTTAAACGTTCCACAAAATAGTAAAGGAATTTCCAAGGTAAAACCAAAACCAGTAATTTCGGTGAGCAGTATATTCTGCAATTTAACAAAATACTGGTCAATTTAATACTTTGGTCCGACTTGCATTAATTTACCTACTTTAATGTTGTTTATACACAGAATACCAGCAGAGTAACTATTCATGCTTGCAAGTTAAACGTGTTTGATCACGGAAATATTTATTACTTTAATTACTATATAGTTTATAATTTATGAGTCACGTGTTGAATTTACGCGGTCTTAATAACATTAAACTGTTTTTTTAAATAAAATAACTTATTAGCTTATTTTAGCAGTTAATCTTAGCACTTATCTTTCCGCTCGATATGCGGCATTATTTAATTTTAATTCCATAAATGGTCCGGTTATAAAACTTGAAACTGGCTATAAAACAGAAAAAGTAAAACACCCAGTACAGACAAAAACATATATTGGAATAATAGCCGGGAAATAACTCGTAAATTTTCATTACTGGGGTGCGACTAGCTTTGATGTCGATAGAGAGATAAAATAAGATTAACTCTCAACAAAAAATGTGGCAATGTAAAAAAAACTCTACACAATAAACGAGAAAACTAACGAAGTTCTGCAGGACCATAACGGTCCCTGTGTTCTACAGCAGCGAATCGTGGATAATAACAGGAAAAGACAAAATTAAATTTCAGAGCAGAAATGAGATTTTTATAACGAATTGAAGCATGCACCACACTAGACGTAATAAGAAATGAAACAATTAGAGAAGAACGAATTATTCTTAAATTATAAGATAAACGCGAAGAAAAACTTAATTACAAAGGCCACCTAAACCGCATGAGGCAAGAAAGGATATTAGTCTTAATTAACGATAGTAAACCATTAGGGAAGATCTGATGAGCGAACTCGCATGATTTTCTCTTTTCGGTCTTCTAATACTATTCTTTAAAACGCTTATCTTCCCTATGATAATCGAGATAAATGTTTGTTGAAATTGTTTACTTATATAAATTCTTGTAGATACAATAAGAAAGGCTAAGGCGACAGTTAAATCTAGAAGGAGCTAGTTTCTATGTAATGATTTCGAAAATTCATTCCTTTTGCATGGTATCTTAACCTTTGTTGACAAAACGTGGGGAAACATCAAAAATAGATTGTGCTTGACAGTGGCTTTATTTTGTGCAGAGAACACACATTAATAAAAATACAAATTTCAAACGTTTTACTCAAAATTCTGACTCGTATCCCACAAGATAAACTGCCAAGAACTATGTATTTACCAATGTAACTGGCTAACACATGTCCTGAAGGATACGTTATCAAGAGGCATGTACGATTTTAAACATTTTACATTACAATTTGGTATGAAAAGTTAGAAAACGGTTTCTTTTTCAATAAAACCTAACCTCAAGTTACGTTTTGCAAAACACTTTTGTCTGACCCTTTTGGAAGTATCTGCATCGCCCATTTTATCATGAACAGTGAAATGTGCACCATCATTCCAGTTGTATTTCTTCTCTTGGCCTTTGTTGAATAAGTGTCTTACTCTTTTGTTTTGGTGATGAGTTCTTCTGACATGAGTTCCATTTGTATTGCATTTATTTTTCAAATCTTCAGCAACAGAAACACAAACTCTTATGGAATTTAGCTCAACTTGGTCGTCCTGAATCTCATTTCCAACCCTAAGGTTTATTGTACTTAAGGATCTTAATATTCCCTGATATGAATTGAAATCTCATCTCTAGGACAGCTTTGATCCTCTTCTGAATCAGCCTCCTTGGCTGTTATTTTATTTTTTTTTCGCTGAAAGACACAATATTACTCTGCAATTTAGTCCTTGCACTATTTCAATTCATTAATGATTATATTTTGATATATATTAACACATTCTGTGTAACTAAGTCACATAATTGTATGAAATACAATATATTTTAGATAGTTTGAATGATGTTTGTGGATGACTTGGCAGCGCATCTTATAAGATACGTCATTTTTAAATAATAATGTAATACCGCTTAATTATTTTCTGGTCTAAATGATTTAATGATTGCAAAACTTAGTCAACAGACCATAAAACACAAAAATATTAACTTCTATCTCTTAGTACCAATATTATTTAATATTTATCTTAGCAATGCATGCATTTATGTAGGCGGCCATTTTATACACCGCTGGTGCTTTCAGCTTCTTGTAGCTGTACTAAAAACTATAGAAACTCTCCTTTCTCACTAAAAAGGATAGTAGCACACTACCTGCACTAAGGTGTATTCTAGGAGATACAAGAGCAACTAGAGCGAAAATGTAGATTCCTGACAAACTTCGAATGCAAAACAAATAACGTATAGTATAGGATACAACGTAAGCATCAAAATCATTAGAGCTCTTTTTGAGTAAAAGGCAATTTTTTTTATTAATGTTACATTTAAAACTAGCTTTGGGGTGGAGAAATTTTCTTGCAAATATTCGCCCTGTATTCTTGGAACATGCTGAGCTTAAAATACACTCTTCAAAGCCCGGCAGACAGATAAAGGCAGACTTTTTTTTTCCTTCTAAAAACAAGTACTGCGTTCACGTACATTGACCCCGGGGAAGCCTATAAGCGTCCCAGACTCCCATTAGGCCCATCATAAGCTCAATAGTCTCCTATAATTAACAACGTATCCTCTCTTACATCCTACAACGTGTGATACTTCATAAAAAGAAACTACCAACTACCCACCGTCCATTATTGCAAGTCCATCATAACGCAAGTAAGGGACAGAATCCCGGAAAGGCAAAACGTCGAAGGCTCCTTGTCCTCGGAGAAGGATGACTCTTCACCGATACTTGTAAGCTGACTTGGCGTTCAAGTGACTTCCTCTACTCTTATACAAGCTACGTTTACAAACGCTTATTCCTTCATCTACTTCATGCTAATCGAGATAAACAATTGCCGAAATTATATGATTGCTAATTTTCTTGTAGTTCCAAGGGAATATGTATGCTTTAAACGATAGTCAATATTTGAAGCCTTTAAAGTATAATGGGCGAAATAACAAAAACAAGTTTTTGAGAAAAGTGAGTCTTTTCATTTATATTCACATAATGTATCTGTACAAAATTTACTGCACACTATCATCATACTTTTATACACGTATGTTTATTTTGTATGCAACAAATTGAGAAACAAAATTATTGAAAATGGTTTAACATGAAATGTGGTTTGATGCTACAATAGTAGAATTACAGTAAGGATATATTTCACAAAATTTACTTCAGGAGCTTTTCATAAAAGGGTTTAGTTTCACTTTTTAGAAAAACTATCATGTCTCTCAAGTCCTTTTTCTGTTCGGCTGAAAGTCTGCTAATGCATATCAGAGGCTGTAGAAATGAGACAATATTGTTCAACCTCACATTTTTATGAAGATATACCATTCGACCCACTGTTCAATTTCATTAAAAGTTGTGCGTATAACTGTTCCTGGTTTTCCCCTGGCTGTTTTAATCCATTGGGCTTTTGACATCTGAAGATTAACTGTTGAAAGAGTTTGCTTTGAAGCTGTTTAGAAATCGTTTAACTCGTTTTATTCCATTATACTTGCAATAATAGGATGGTCAATTCCCAAAGAAACTATTGCATTCACTAAATCTAAAGGCGCCTGACAGATTTTGCCCACATTGAAACGAAAGCGTTAAAAGTAGTTATCACATCTTAAAAATGAGTGTCCTTAAGTCTAAGCTATGTTTGGTCAACTTCATCAATAGCTCCCTTACCTATATGCAAACTACCAATTTCCTTTTACGTGCGACTTCGTTGCATTATTTTACCTTTAATACAGCTGAAGCGGTTTCGTTACCAACTCTCCCAGTTATTCATTCATGCCACAACATTGTGTGAACACTGCTATTCTCTCCGACATGAATACCAAAATTTTAGTATGACAGCTGTCTGCAATAATTCAGTAAACTGCATTAGAGCAGGAGGTGATAAGACTTCCTCTTGAAATGTTTTGTGGTCTTCAGTCATGATTTTTCAGCTTTTCAATTATGGATCTCAAGTGCTGTCTGCTTTTTTGGTCTGTGAATTATTTCTGCATTCAGAACATAGCAAATCACATGCATTACTCTGTCATATCTTTGTAGACGGAATGCACGTATTTCACTGCAAATGGCACATACATTCACTAACGATAAAACTTAACAACGTTCTGGGTAATACTTCGAAAGCCCAACTATATCCAGGCGCTAGTGATATCTGCCAGAAATTTTTACAACTACTCCAGTTCGATGTGTAGCCAGCCGATTATATATTGCAATTACGCCTTTGTCACAGCGCATTTCAACACAAAAAAAAATATAAATCGATATTTTTGTTTCCTTGATCATTATATATTTAGAGACTTCATTTAAAGAGCTGGTCGCTATGCGTGGCTTTGAAATTCTGTACTCTTTGGATGACCAAGAGATGCAAAATTAATAACTTCCCATTGGAGAAGGGCCGCGCCGTCGCTCAGTGGTTAGACCGCTTGGCTCTCACCAAGGCGGCCCGGATTCGATCCCAGGCGACCGCAAAGTGAGATTTGTGGTGGACAACACGGCGCTGGGGCGCGTTTTCTCCGGGAACTCCGGTTTCCCCTGCCATCTCATTCCACCGGTGCTCCATCTTCATCTCATGCATCATCAGTGTAACCGCCTGCGGTGCCGTATGCAGTAAAAGCGGGCGTTGAACACTACACCTTTCATCTCATTTCCCATTGGAGGAAAGTAATTAATATTTAAAAATTCAGAAAAATAACAAGGAATATCTCCGAAATGATTTCCTTTGTGACAAAAAAGGAACATCAATTATGTGTTTTAATAAGATTAACTTCTTTGCGTAATAAGATTTTGTCTATCTCTTACGGTTTACGAGTTAAGCAAAAGTAATCTAGAATGAAGAAAGCTGCTGAGGACATTCCCAACTTCAAGATACAAATTTAATTTACGAAAAGATCAAACATATAGCTTTGTAATAAAAATATAATTAGAGATATTTTTGACAAAATTAAAATTTGTGAAAAATATTCCACATAAAGGGTATTCAGAGGTAGCGTAATTTTCTTGAAAATCTTCCTATTGCATCCTTGGAAGATGCTGAATCGACTGTGGTACTTAAGGGATGTTATACTGTGCAAGCACATACACAGGCGCGCGCTTTTTTCTAATTCCTTTTATTGGGTAAAATCTCGATATCTAATTTTTGGGTGGAATGCAGCACTCCCCCTCCTTAATGTATGTAATGCAGAAAATAGATTTTTTTACCAGGAGATCTCAAAACGCACATTGCCAGTACTATCCCAGTACCAAAATGTTGGGGTAAAATGCAGTACCTTCTCCACTCACTATGTAGGTGGTATAGATAGTAAAGAGACTGGATCGGTCAAAAAGATGGAATAGGGATTATTATATTATTACCTCTTTTACAGATTTTTAGAAATATATGCTCACTAACCAATTCTCACATTTTTAATTAGAGCTTATTACTGCTTGAATTTTCTGATGGGCCATATTTTCGAAAGGAGGGTAAGGAGTTTATTATTTTTCATGGTTTTAATGGGGATTTTAATAATTGGGAACCAGGAAACAATTACGTGATTTGCCTTGGGGACTCAGCCAAACGAATTAAAATAGCAATCGACTTGGCCGATTTTATTAGCAGATTTCTTTTATGTGCATGCCAGAGTTTATTTTCCCTTTATATTATATTCACTTCCATATGGATAACGAAGCTGCTGATAAAATCAGCACCGATTTATAGCTTTAATTTAAATGAAAACTGGAATCGATAAGGCTTGCGTTTATGGGTCAAAGTTACACGACACCAAAACATTTTGTTACATTCGATAGGCCTGCAGCAACCCTTTTCCAGATATCGAAAGTTGCATATTGTATCGGCTTACAGTGATTGCCTCTACTCAAGGGATTTATTCCAGCTTGGCAACTAGCATAACCCTAAGAGTCAAAGAGCTCCATTGTACTTAGATAGCCTCTTCGTCGAGGGACTGATACCCTCAAGGAGTTTAATCCAGTTTCTCAGCCAACCCAACTACACGCGTTTGCTTGTCCAGCAACTGAATATCCATAAGATTTGATTAAGATTCATAGCTTGCTTAAGGGTGCCCAAAATAGAAATTTCAAAAAAAATGCTTTTACATCCAAAACTACTTTGAACCGTTAGAATCAGTTACATACTATGGCTAGCTATATCACAGACTTTCAAGAATTAAACATCATACGTTAATGCATATCAAAGTCGAGTACTGCATTTTACATGACTTGAGTTTACCTACACTTCTACGCATTGTAAGTGTTCCAAAATGCTGCAAAAATTCGAACAGAACGAACTTCATATAGCTTTACTACAATTTACTCAAGATAAGTAATTTAATCACTGAGGATAAATTATTACAAGTTTATATTTAAATGAACTTCCTCAAATACCAAGAAAATGAATAAATTCCTAATCCAGTTTTGTACATTACTGACATAATCTGGTAATAGCTTTATCATGTTCTTAGAATTACATTTCTGTTTTGTATGGAACACATGCTTAAATAGTATACTAAAAGCAAAATAAAATTTATTTAAAAATACCTAAAACTACCTATTGATAATTTAAAACAGGCTTTCATTTTGGAAGAGTGTATGTCACAAAAATTTTAAATCGGTTAAACAGAAACTGCACGATTTAGAAATTTCACCTACGGGTACCCATAAAGAGAATAAAACCTCTGTTTCCGTTAATGTTAAATTTCATACCTTCAAGGCCTAACACATATTATTTAGCAGAGTTTTGCAAAATTTATAACCATGTATTGCATGTATTAAGTAAATAGCCAGTTTCCTCAGTTTCCGTTAATGTTAAATTTCATACCTTCATGGCCTAACACATTATTTAGCAGAGTTTTGCAAAATGTATAACCATGTATTGCATGTATTAAGTAAATAGCCAGTTATCATTAATTTTGCAGTAATTTGATTAAAATTTCTGTAGTTTTAAAACATAACTAAATTGTTAAAATCCAATAATGTCAATATTGGTACCCAATAAGTAGGTCCATTGCAGCTTTGGTTTTCCATTGGTAATAAAAAGATGGAAATGTGAAAGCCGACAATTGAACATTAGATTTTGCAGGACTATAAAATTACTACAGGAACTTTAGACATTTTATCCAAGAACTTCAGCAATTTAACAGCAAATAAATTTCCTTTTCCCCATTAAAATAATACTAACTAAATCTGATTTTAAGTGTATTCCTACACTAATGACAATGGTTGACGAGCAATATGCAGTACATAAATAAACAAACGGTGCAGAAGTGCTATGTTTTTAGAGCAGAACTAAAAGATACAAATAACCTATAGTACACTTTATGTACTGGTTTTGCTGACCCTGAAATTATGAAACGATTCTCACACATTTACAATTCGGCACAAAGACCCTTTTGAATTGATGATAGAAAACATGAGATTTCGCTATTAGGGTATCTTATTGCGAATTTCGTGACCCTGAGACTACAAAAATGGCAATGTTGACCCCCAAAATACAAACATTTTGGCAATTAATAAAAACCTCATTCACAGATTTTTCGTCTTTTATGTAACATTTTGTATGCATATTGTGACCTTGTGGATTGGTGAAATTAAAAGACCAGGTTGCAGAAATTCAAAATGCTCTTTATTTCCGTAGAAAGACACCCCTTTGCAGCAAGTTGCCGTAACATAAACCAACACAATCTCTCATCACAACTGCACGCACACAATTATCAGTTCCGATTACGACTGTTGCGATAAACTAGCCACGGCTTCTTTTATATCTCCACTCACTGTTCCATAAATTAGTGGATTTTTTTAAAACAATCAAGAAAGTAAACCTTTGTTTCGGCAAGCTTGTTATCTCCGCGCTGCACTATCTGTCCCTTTGTGAGCGCCGGCCGCGCCAGTCGCAACAATACGATCGGCGACAATATATACTGAGGATTGAAAAGTACACAAACGACACACACCATCAACACGTCCAGCTATATCAAATTTATTCGCGTTCATAAAATATTTCTATATGAAGGAAAGCTGTACTTCCTACTGCGGTCTTATCTTCAGAAAGCTAGTCGCGAACATTTACCAAAGAATAGGTTAGATCACACTAGAAATTGTTTTCATACGACAAATGAAAGGACATCTATGTCATTATAATCTTCTGATCTTTTATGACAGATTAATCGACATCCAAGCCAAAAAAAAATCAAAACAATGAAGATAATGAAAATGCTTTTATGTTTTACATTGTCTAATATGTAGTTACAGTAAGTAGAAAATTTAATGTACATTTTTCACCGAAAATACATGATTTGTGGTACCATCGAAACCATGAGTTATTTAAATAACATGGCATTTAGCCTTACGATCTTCAAAGAACACAAAACACGAAATGTCTCTATCGGAAATCATTTCTCACATTAAATGTTTCCCTACTTATAAGCTGCAGTAAAAAGTTTAGATTAAAATACAAATGTTGAAGCTCGTTCCTTGACATACACATACGTGAATTTTATGACAATCGCCTGTCGAAGTATATTCTAAGAGGCAACATTTGTTACTAATCTTCAAGTTAACCTATCTAAACAGCGTTTATTCCAGTTGTGCATCTTGTCCAATTACACGGTGTTCTCTTGCGGAGTATTTATATAACAAAAGAACTCCATGCAGTTAGACAAGGTGCACAATCGAACGGACTCCTTGAGGGTTCATAATTTTATTGCTCGACAATTGCTCGAGTAGTTAGACAAGATCCACAACTGGAACAACCTCCTTCAATTTATACAATTGCTTGACAAGAGATCGCCGTGTAGTTAGACCAGATGCACAACACATGGAACAAACTCCTGGAGGGCATACAATTGCTCGACAAGAGATCGCCGTTTAGTTAGACAAGATGCACAACTGGAACAACCTCCTTTAATTTATACAATTGCTTGGCAAGAGATCGCCGTGTAGTTAGACCAAATGCACAACACATGGAACAAACTCCTGGAGGGCATACAATTGCTCGACAAGAGATCGCCGTGTAGTTACACAAGATGTACAACTGGAACAAACTCCTGGAGGTTATACAATTGCTCGACAAGAGATCGCCGTGTAGTTAGACAAGATGTACAACTGGAACGAACTCCTGGAGGTTATACAATTGCTCGATAAGAGATCGCCGTGTAGTTAGACAAGATGCACAACTGGACAAACTGCTTTAGGTTATATAATTGCTCCACAAGAGAATGCATCAAAGATGCTCACAAACAATTTTCTGCAAAGCTAACAGGACGAAACAAAGCACAGAGAAAAATATACATAAATATGATAGGATACCACACAAAATGCTCCTGAAAGGCATTTATCTGATATTACACGCAGCACCTTGTGAAACAATCAGAATCGAACCTAATCAAAGTTCTAAAAGATGATGCTAAAAAGTACTGAATAAGTTTCTTTTCTGCTACACTTTTTCATTTCAATAATTTCTGCCATCAATCCAGTAGGGATCTAGAAAGCCTATTTCCACATATTATCTTGTTCAATATTGACTGTTGGTGCAACTGTAAAATGCTAAATTTCATTATCTACGAATTTAAAATATGAATAAGTTGTACAAGATTATGCCCCCATTTAATATAAAAAACAACTGGCTGGAATAAAGTATTGCAATGCATTCAATCACCTCAGCTTCACTGGACTGCATGACTGAAAGTTTCATTATCTACAACACATGCCGTTTAAGTGCATTTTATTTTATTTAGATCTGCGATTCTGCTAGATTATATCTTCAGAAATAAGAAACTGTTCACCTTGGTGATTGCAATAAAAGAAGAATACATGGCACTGTCCTAGGAAGTGATTCTTACCAAACACTCTTGCTTATAATGTTTGTTACGTAATTTCATAAGTTTTCTTTTTCTTATTAGACTGAAGATCTCGAAATAATTATGACAAGCATTAGTTAAACTCAAATTACCAAAAAGCTATCAACATTAGCAGTAATATACACGGATTTCCGGCTCAACCTTTCGAATAATAACTAGAAGTTTTCGTCTTTGCATTCGGTAAAGCGACAGTTACTTATGTGACGACTGAGAAGCCCATTAAAGCCGCTGCAAGCATTTTAGCACACGTTAGATTATCTTCTGAAACATGAAAACCTCTGAATTCCAATCCCTTTCGCCCTTCCGTAGAAAAGCACTGCTAGTAAAATCGAAGCGTTATCACAAGTGATTTATCACTGAATAGAAGGAATGTGGAGATTCTAGAGCGTGTACCGAGAAAACAACACAAAACACTGAACGCTATGATCAGGATTCCCCTACATAGTCTCTGGACAGTAATGAGCGTCAAACGAGTGTGAGTATTGTGTTGAATGAAGCGCAGATGCAATCATCTGGGGAGCGGATTAAGTGCATGACGTGCACGCAATGATGCACGAAAAGTACATTTCAGTAATTCCCCTGGTAGAATGGTTGTTAATGATAGCCGCAGCTAAAATACCCTAGCGTGAAATACTTTAATGTGAAATTGCGTTTTCAGCAAATTTGTAGGGTATACCACCTTGTTTTAATGTGCATTTAATATCACTCCATTACTGTCAGTTTTCCGCTGTTAGCACTTTAGAAGAGTGGGTTTAACAATACTAAATATTGATTATTCTGTCGTTTAAGGAGCTAGACTCGTTCTCCTTAACGGAGTTCAGTAGATCAACGTATCTACCGGTCTCTTTCCTTTATTAACACCTAGACATGAGTTCAAAAATGTGTCAAAACTATCCAGAATGTTCACTCACTGTGATAATAGATTCCTTCTTGATGGTTGTAGATAATATTGAATGGATGGGCGATTTACTGTATTTATATATATTGGAGAAGCCTATTTTATACAATATGAGCTCCGCATTTTTTTTTCTTTCTTTTTTTTTTCATTTTGCTTCCCATTATGTTTTTCATGTTTTTATGTTTTTCAAATACTTCTCTGCCTTCTCGATATATTCATTCCATCTTGAATTAAACTTCCTAACTTTTAGCTCTATTGTCTCATTACTCTAGTATTAAATTGTATTTTTTCTACAGCTTCGCATTTCAAAATACAACACCAATTATTATACAATATACGTACTACAGTTGACTACAGTTTCACCCCGTTCTTCTTCCTGTCAGACCATAAATTCATTCAGCTTTCCTCATCCATGCATATCCTCCTTTGCTGCAATCTCCACGTACCCTTGTTCTCTTCCTCGTTCCATTTTTAAGCATGCATAACCTATTAATGAATTATTTCCCTTAAAACTGCAAACGATTTCTTGTTTTCCAGTATACTCCACTCTTGTTATAATTTCTTTCCACAATAGTCTAACTGTAATTGTTTCTTTCTGCCTAAGTTTTCCTCATTCCTATGTTTTCAAATGCTGTCTTGTTCCTTGCATCTAAGTTTTCTTTCTCCCCATTTTCTGCTATACAATCAGGCGATGTTTTACGTAGTAGATCTTTTTTCTCTCACAGCTTTCTCACGAATATGGGAGTGCCTTCTACTTGTGATTGCCTGACATTTTGCCTTTTATCTCAACTGCCTCTACAAGAATTTGGTGAGGTTCTAGATAACCTACTTAAACCGAATTAGATATTCCTTATCTCGCCCCATAGCTCTGCCATGTATAACATCCTACCACCGTACTGAATATTCTTTCTAGCCACATAAATTCAATTTCCTTACTTTGGCGATATTGAAATATTTATTTTATTTATTTCGTGTTGCTTTTGTACTCCATGACTTAGTTCTTCTCCATTTAATTATGTCATGTGCAGGTTTGCCTTCATATTTAAGTGAAAGACCGCTTAGAGATGGTCATTGTAGCTTCAAGTTTGACATTACCGCTGTAATCCTGACCGCAACAACCAATCAAGGCACTAGTTATTTTACTACTTATTCACTTAAGTATTTGCTTCTGTCAACGCAATATTCGGTGCAATGCACCCATCACGTTTATCAAATCCATCTCATCTGCTAGAAGACGGTTTTGTGCTTTACGGTACTTCTTTGTGGACATCAAACAATAGGCATTCCACTTACAAATGGACATTTACCTGTCCTGGAAAGAATGACTGTTTGGTCTATTCTTTTTAACACTTTAAACACACTATTGTTTTTAAGTTAGTTTAAAATATGACATTCGAATACCATGCTAAAATTACTCAGGTAAATTTTAATGTTCATATGTATACTAAAGATCTATGAATACATATTGCAGTGAAATTGATTTCTTAATCCTCTGAGAATATTATTTGTCAGATAAGCTTTATAGACACCAATAAGACATTCACACCGTAATTTATAAGCTTTATAAACACCAATAAGACATTCACACCGTAATTTTTAGAGGGACGTTTCAGTTTTCTTGAATCAACATTTAAAATTATTCCTTTACGAAAAATATAATACGGGAAACATTTAGAGAAAATATAAAATGTAGCCTTGTATATAAAATATCTATAATAAAATATTCCAAAACCTCGGGATTAAGCAAAGTAGTAAAACCTTCCCTAATACAGAAAAAGAACAAGGTTACTTCTACATAGAACAATGGCAAGGCCATTTATGGTAGTGAAACACGGACATTAAGGCGGGAGAATAAAAGCAGAATAATAGTAAATGTGATGTGTTTTATGAGAGCTACATGAGATGGAACCATACACGAAATGAAATTACAATGGAAGAATTTGGCCTGGAGCTTGTTTTCCATTTCATACACACTATCATAATTGGATGAGTCATTTAAGACAAAGGATCCCTAAAGCCATGCTCTATTACCAACCTCATGGGAAGAGATCTCTGGGAAGTCATAAGAGGTGGGAAGAATTCTAATTTTATGACGTCATAACTGGCTATTCGGACTAATATTTGTTTGGGTAGTGGTGGTGGCGGCTACAATCCCTTAAGAAAAACAGAAACATGAAAACGAAAACAGGAAAAAGATCATTAATATCTGATCTTAGAATAAAATGCTAATTGAAAAAATGGATTGGAAGAAATGTTGAGCGTTTCATCTTCGCAAATTCGCACAATACGATACCAAAAATGCCTAAGAGCTACTGCAATTTGACTAGCAAGTAATGGCTAATTTGCATAGTACATGATGTCAATGGCTTTCTGCCTCATCTTTTGAACAACAGAGACGTCTAAAGGAAAATGAAAAACTAACATATTTTATTGTGTATTAAAAAAAAACTTCAAGTCTGATGTTTCTTTTGTATTCATGAAAATGCATTTATCTCTACAAATTGTTCTTATGCAACTTATTTCTCTAGCTGCTTCAAGTTAATAGAGGTAATTCGCAGATAAAAGAGTTCTGTCACAAATTTGTTCCTATGTACAAAGATATAGGACAACTCTTTCCAGCTATCTCCAGAACCCAGTCAATAGTAAAATACCTATAAAGCACTGCACAATTGAAACTAATATTGATGGACATTTCGGAACTGGCTGATGTTAAAAGAAGTTAACGCAGATAACTGTCATACCCTAAGTAAATTGCATATTTTAAAGAAATTTAGTGTATATGTGAGGGGACACTTGCCTATTATATCAAACTTCTTCAGAATGAAGTGGCCTTCACAGGCTCTTCCCAGAAGTTCAAGATACCAATTTTTTTTTTTCAAATAAACATCCAAAATATTATACATATAATGTATTCCGGTGAAAGTTCCATATCGAACTTTTGGACAAAATGCAATACCTTCCCTACCTAGTACATACTGATAAAGTAAATAGGACATCTGGCATCCATGTAACTCTCTCCATCTGGGGAGAAAATATGTCCAAAGTGTCACAAATGCATACGAAATCGTAAAAGGCAGGTTAATTTCTGCTTGTGTAATTTAATTTCCTAGTAGGTTCTTAATGCAATATTCCACTTTTTATTAAAGAAAGTAAAACCCAAACAAACTTTGTGTTTTAAATAAAAAAAACTTTTTATAATTAAATAGGTACTTTTGCACACTAAAAATTAAAACCGAAATACTGAAATTATTTCAACACACATTTCCGACGAAACTATTAAGCACAATGCCAGTATGATACCCAAAAGTTTAAAAAGAACCTCGCTTTCGGTACGTTCTTTAGATATGTTTACAGCTTCAGCTATCTCAAACAACTTTAATCTGCGGTCTTCCAGTAATAAACGATGAATTTGTTCAATGATCTCTGGAGTTGTGACTTCCACAGGGCGTCCAGAGCCCGGCTCATCACTAGTGCTCGTACGTATCATTTTAAACTCTGCAACTTTTAATTACTGCACATGAAGTAACTTGAATGTCAATTTCCTCCTTGATTTTTTTAGGCGTTAAGCCTTTCAAATGGAAGTATTTAATCACTGCCCATTATTCCAAATTCTCCATTTTCGTGAAAAATCTACATTAGTCTCATTTAAAATGCTGTCATTCAAAAACTAAACAAGCTATTGATATGTAACTACGAATACAAGCTAGTCTAGAGATGCTATCCATCAAACTGGCCCAGTGGCGCCATCTCTATTTGAGGCACTGGACTTACCATCCTACCATTGTATAAATTAAACGATTTAAAATATAGTAACGGAAGTATTAAAATAGTTAGGACTTTTGAGAGTCCGTGCAAGCCCAGTATCTCCATATACTCTTGCCTTGCCTGAGTCCAGACGTTCCCTATCGCACATATCGCCGCTAACAGCAACAACAAAAGCGTGAGGTCCCAGACGGACCTCATGTAGTACAAAATACTCTAATGAAAGATTCGCGCTATATACAATTAAGCATCGCATATTTCAAAGGAAATAAAATACATAAACCAATATGCGGAGTGCAGAAATTGATACTACAATGGTGTTTGATGTTAATCTTTCTTTCCGTATTTTTTTATTTATAGGGAATGCGACATCCTAAAGGCCTCCATTGGCAACCCCAATGAGCTCATTAAAACTATTTTCGCACTTCAATGGAGACCTCACCAAGTGATTCCAACAAATATCGTGCTAAACAAATAGATCGCATTAAATACTGCATACGCGACTTTACATAACTACTGACGAGAGGAAGCTATAGTCAGTTTATTGGCTTATCGTAAGCAAAGAATCACAAATTACCATCCCCTCAAAATGGGGAAATTCAACTTGGCTTCCTGCCAGCCACTGCAGCCAAGTCTACTAACAACTAAGCGAAAGATTGTTCATATGACCAACCATGTCGCTGAAGTCCAACCACGTCAAGAGACATTAATTCGAACGTATGAAACAGGATTTTCGAATAATCTAAGCTTTGAAAACACAACAACAAATATCGTACTTTCCGAGACCTATACGTAACAACAAAATGATATGGAGAAAAAGATATTGATACAACCAACACTTCATAAAGAAAATACCAGTTTTCCGGAAGAGAGATAATCTCCATAGCTGATGCTTTATCACATCTTGTTATCACTGCGAAAAAGATCTCATGGGCGATCAGGAAAAAATAATTTAAAATGACGAAAGATAATAGAAAATAACGCTTGCCTTAGCACCCTTATTGAAGGAATAACGGTTGTGATTGAAATTGGGCCCATGTTCTGACAGTGGATTCAAAGAAACACTCCGCTCATATCCATATGTTTTAATGGCAATCGTAACTGAATATTAACCACCAGTCATTCCGAATGTTTTATCTGAGGTATTCGTACTAAACACGTGTGGCCCCTCCTCAATCTTTTCTGCGAATTTTGATCTCTTGACGTAAACTCTTGCGTCTAAAAAAGAGGAAATGCCTTAAATCGGAATTTTGGCAACTGAGACTCCATTAGGGGTCACGGACGATTGTTACTTCCCTAAAAGCAGATTTATATTGACCTTTAAAGACGGGTATAGAAAATTTCCTTTTCTTGGGCACAGATATGAAGCGAATGAGCAGTGGATAGGGAAACAGCTACATTTGCGTTCACTAAACAGACTACCAAAATATCCAAATTTTCAATCCCCTTATGGAATTATTTTGACAGGGTAACATGTGGATGGAAGTACTTTTGTACCATCAGACAGAACAGAAGTTATACAACCGTTTTATTATTTTCTCTGCTTCTATATACAGAGGCAGAGAAGCAATTACATTCCACTCAAAATTTCGATACCGAGGTTTTAATGTAAATACACGTTTTGAGTTCTTTCGAATCCAAAACAACCAAAAGTACGTTCAGAGAAAGATCCATGTGTATGTGCCTTTAAACAGTGTACCTCAAAACTAAAAGTTGGTTAAATACTAAACTTGGTATTTAAGTTCAACATCCTTCAAGAATCCGATACGAAATTTCTTTTAAAAAATCCCACCATCAAACAACGAAAATTTTCGAAAATTTCGTATAATCTCAAACATGGCTAATGATTTTCATTGGAATACAACATATTTAAAATATTTTTACGAAATGATAAAGCAATTGCATATCTTAAAATTTCTGAAAGTAGCTTATGAAATCCTTAACTCCTGATGACCTTTGAATAACTGATTAATAGGGGTGGTGATTTTTCGCAAATGCGACATAGCGCGAAATTGACTCAAAATGCGATATAAATGCAAAATCGAAGATTTTCCCAAGTAATTATTTTTTCCCAATGCTTTTTCTTAATGGAAATTTTAACTGAAGAGTCTGTAGGAGCTTTGCATGTTTAGAAAGTTATAAAGTGACCACTCTTCTAGAACGTGGAAAGCAAACCTTCCCGCTAAATTACCCTATTGTTCCACCATTGCCCATATGAGGTATGTTTGGTACTGAAGCGAGTTCAGTTGTTTTACAGAAGAAAACCCTCTTACCACGCCTAATCACTGTCATAAATCTATCTTCACAGCCCATTTAACGGAAAATGTAAATCCTTGTCTCTGAAAACCAATAGCAATCCTAATTTTAAGGAAGTGATAAACACTTGTTAATTCCAATTCTCATTGTTTTGTTCGGTTTTACGCGCAACTTTCATTCATTCTATGCGTAGGTCACGTCAGTAAGGGCGGGGCTAATTTTGTGCATTTTCTTTATATTGTGCGAGTTTTACATCAGCATGCATGTCAGTATCTTTTGCGTTATGCAGTATGCTTTGGTCTGTGTCAACTTGTTCTATATTTCTATGTATTGCTTTAACCTATATTAATGTAAAATAAATTGACACTTTATGCATTTTTAACTCAGTCATCAATAACCCCCCCATAAATGTGTTTTAAATCTTATATAAATAATGTTAATATTCATCATTTAAAAAATTAACACAAATTCAACTTTTTTCTTAAAAATGCTATAAAATGATAAATTAGAAATGTATAAATGCTAAATGTAAAAATCAAAATGATAAATATAACTGCCCCTACTGATTAATGATATACGGTAGATAAATTCTTACTATACAATATATATAATATATCGTTAAATCACACAATTTATGTCAAACTATTTTGTAAAGCTAACCAATTTCGAGATGCATCACTGATTATAATTTTCAAATAGTTTCTAACAACTTAAGATTTCACTTAAATCTACTGTATTTCTCTATCCCATTTTACCTAAAAGGAAATGGTAATAGAGTCTACATCAAACGTTTATATACCTTGACAAAGTAGAAAGAATAAGCGTTCTTATGAATAGTTTTACAAGAGTGAGTAAAGAAAGTCCAGGGAGTAACACCAGATTTTCTCCATGTTAAACTGCAAAGATTAGCATATTTTTTAACCAAACAACGCTGGTTAAATTCCATTATTTCTGAGCATCAAACCCACTCCTTTTACATTCAGGAAGAATTTCTCTTGCACATAATTATCTGTTGCTTAAGTTTACCAAGTAAATATTCAAACTTTTGTCGAAAGAAATTGGTAACCATGAGAACCAAAGTTCTAGAAGCCTTGGAACAAGGGAATTCACTTCAACTCAAGGGAGGTATCAAATTACTTCAGGTGTACAATTTCGCCTTTCATGCACGGGAGAGTAAGAGATTCTCGAGAGAAAAGAGGTGAAGCGAACACGCCTGCCTTTATCTTAGTCGATTCCGCAGGCTATTTTAACCACTCTTGTGTTACGTAATTAAAAACCAGCTATTCACTTTGGACGACATTTTGTGTGTGGCGTTCCTGAATTATGGATTACGAAGACGAGAAGGAAGGTGAAATCCATGGGCATACCACAAGACATGTCACCGATACTGATCAGTTCGTTCACATTCACTACCACTAACTTTCTGCTTCCATTTTTCCCTGGAATGATCTTCCTTTCTGAAGACTTTTCAGACAGAAGTTGTCTTCAATGTATCATATTTGAAGGATGTTTATTATATTAGTCTATATTATAACATTTTGGTTCAAAAATTTCGATCAAGGAAACAATCAGCAACAATAAAACTTCAGGAATAATTTAAGGAAAACTTACTTTACTATTAAACGGTACATTCATAAGCATGTCTTAATTATTTTAAAATAAATGAATACAAGAAATAAATATGACACAGGAAATAAAAACAGCAGTCACAACGAATGAGTAATTGTGAATGCACAATACAAGTAGATGTGAATACGAGCAGTAAGTCAGCCAGTGAACTAGTAAACTTGAGAAGTAGAGTGAACAAAAGTTGCAAGTTCACCACATGTGTGAGTAACGGCCTAAAATGTAGATCAGATAAATTAGACTTCACAACACATGTGAGATCAGTGAAAGAAAGAGTGAATATTCAAAATAAATACCTGTGGAAATAAATAAACGCGTAGGTTTAAGCACGCTAAAAATATTTCTCAATTTAATATTGTTTAGCCGAAAAAGTCATCCTAAGGGCAATGGGAAAACTAAGGAAAACGTATTATCCAGGTAGCACACTTTCGTATTTTAACTCATCACCTCTTGAATATGGTAAAAGCAACACTGGGGCGACCGTACCTTAAATTCTGAGGCACTTGGGTAGCTCCGTGTCTCAATGTAATGTATGAAGAGTTATAATTTCGTAGTACAATGCTTATGCACTTCAATCTCATGGCCCGTAACCTCAGCCAATCCTGCAGCTGTGAGCACAACCAGACTGAGCATTGGATACCCTCCTGTAGATATCGGAGTTTGTGGTAATTAATAATCTAACAGCATATCAAACAAAGAGGACGTTAATAAACTAATACTGCCTAAGGGGAAGCTAAGTTGATCCAAAATTGTTTGGTCAGTAACAGGTCAAATGTGTTGCTGAACGAGACCTAGTTTGTAGAATTACTGCATCTCTGTCAACATCAAAATGTGAAAAATTCAGCCTTCAGGACATTCCTAGATTGTTGCAGAAACACACACCGCAATGCTAGGAAATCTTAACTTAAGTACACCAGTACAGCGCTAATTTAAGCTGCAATGATTATGTGGTCCTTGGTCAACTGCTGTAGATGCACAACGAAAAATATCTTATGTGCAGCAATCTTTTTGCTTTCCGTGCCATTAGCACTTATTTTCATAGCTATTTTACAGATTATTCATATACGAATTTACGTTTCTATGTATCTATTAGCTAATAAGCGCGATAAATGTTCACCAAACATGGGCAAACTTGTGCGGTGATGGTCCATCCAGTATGGAAAGAAAAAGTCAGACTGAAAAATTTAATGCCATAGCCGGGATTTGAACCACGGATCTTCTGGTTGCCGTCCAGCCGCTCTAACCCTTGAGCTACTATGGCCAACGTGCCGATACAACCAGAAGATCCGTGGTTCAAATCCCGGCTATGGCATTGAATTTTTCAGTCTGACCCTTTCCATACTTTTGCCTACACACGGCCAGTGTGAAAGTACAATTAATTTCCAGTCCAACTAGTGTTGAACATGAAACCGTAAATTGAACAAAACCCCAAAAGAATGCAACTGAAACTGTATAAATGAGTTTTTAAGACGAACAACATCTTACATAGCTACAAGTCCATAAAAGGAACGACAGGATACGCCAAGTACTAACGTATCAACTAGCATTTTAGAATAGAGAAGTACCACAATGATTAGATATATCAAAATCAAACCCGCTAAGCTTACCTATTGGTTATTTTATTCAGTGTAACGGCAGATGTCCTAGGCGCTTGGTGACCTTTCTGTGCCACCTAGTTAGTATTGATTTAACTGGATGGGAAACTATTATAATTGCCATTAACGTTCTGTGGCCACATAACAGGTAGTGTGACGCAGGACAGGTACCCTCAATTACACAGTCACCTTCTGTATCATTAATTTCAATTTTGCTTCTTTTGATCTATGGATGGAAGTCCAGGAAGGGGTTTAAACTAATTATAATTCGATATTTACCCACCTAGCCAACGAGGAAATTAAAACAATGCCCGACTGGTGCACGGGTTTCGAAGCACGTAACCAGCTACAGGCGCTAGTCCCTAAATCATGTAACTAGAGGGTTTCATTGTGTTATTAAGGGTACCTTGGTATATACCTACAGCTTGCAGCGACAGCAGTCCTCTGTTATAAACCTAAGTCGAATTAAGTCGCCTTGATACTGCGTATTCTTCGCAACACTAATGAGATACAAAAGAACGCAACATTTCAAAACTGTATTGCTTAATGCTGGACATACTTCCCTTCGAAAGCTGTCCATATCGTCGTTTCTGTATCTCAAATTTGTGACAAAAAAACAGTTTTGTGACAGTTTATCAAAATCGTTGAGGCATTCCTGAGAAAATGAGGCAAAATGTGACAGCAATAACATGAAAATTCTCAAATTACATCTCTGAAAATCGCTGAGCTTTACGCTTGATATGCAACCGATCTTTCATTTTGTATTATCTTCCTTAATCTCCTCTATCTGTGTCGAAGTTCATAAAGAATTTAAACTGTATTTCCGGTGAAATGTCTACATTAATATTTTGACTGAATGCAACACTTAAGTTTAACTTAGCAATCGGTAGAGAAAGTAATGTTAACAGCGTATAAAGAGGGCATTTCACTCCCTAGCATTATTGTGTGGAGTGGATACAGTTTCTTTGAAGAAAATGTGTACTTTGTAAGGTGTTTCATGAGTGCTCGATACTTCTTGGAAGCATCTGCTTAATGACGGTCGTTTAATATTACCTTTATATGAATTATGTTCACATATTAGAAACTTATCACATTTTGCACTCTATACTTTCCGTATTTTCATTACGATTACTTCTGTCAAATGTATAGGTAAATACATACGCCAAAATTTAGCACGCCCAAAGTACACATGCACCTAACTTCAAAAAAAATCAAGATTACTTAAAAGTGAATTTTTCTGTCCAAAGACACGCCATACCGGAACACTGCTGATATACAGCGAAACGTGAACAATTCAATTCCCTATTGGCACGGAGGCCCTGATTGACGAGAGCATTTAAATTCGTCGTGTTAACTAGTGTCAAGTTTGGTATGACTAAAGCTGGCAAATTCAGCGAGTCAATTTTTGGAAATCCAGGTGAACAGCTGCAACAGTGAAGCAGCGCAACGTAATACAATTTTTTTTTTTAATCTGCGAGCAAGAAGGTACCCTCTGCACATATCTGCCTGGCTCTAAAAATATTTTCCGCGCACTCTTCTGCAACAGTAATTTCTACTGTTACGTAGCCCCGTGTCTCATTGTAATGTATGAAGTTATTCCAATTGTTATAATTTACTCCAACGGTGTAGTAGACCTATGTCCTCTTGATTAGCGCATCATGGAGTTCATTTGGTTGTGCTTCAAAAACATTTACATCTTTTACTACTTTTCGTTTTAAACTCCCAATGAAATGATACAGTAGAGCTAAAACAAAAACCCCCAATGGATGGTTTCTCTCACCTGAAATCGCCTGTTCATTAAATATGAGAGGCCTTTTTTTTTTCCTACAGCAATATGGTGAAAAAACAAAGCTAAGAAAATCTTATGTCAACACATTCCTGGTAAATAAACTTTCTCCACATGAGACTTCTTGAAACCACAGTGCGTCTATTTTAGAGTGCAACATACACAAGATCTTTGAATCAACATTACTTGGCGTGTTAACACAATAACGGAAATGTTCACCTTATGTTTATTTCTTAAAAGTATTTTAGTTAAACTTTCAAATAGAGAAACTACAAATTTTCAAAAGCCTGCGTTTTAGTGTTCGAGTGAACAAAATTCAAAAAGTGAGAACATCTCGTATGAAAATGCGTACAATATGTAAGACCGAGAAATTTAACAAACAAAAAAAAAAAAAGCAATAGGTTAGTGGTTCACTAAACATCGTACTGGGATATCAAGGTCACTGCCGTTAAAGATATGTATTAATTGGTGTGACTTTCTTAAACGGGGCATTGAGTCTAAAAGACGGCTAGAGAGGGTAAAAAACTATCACATTCACACAGATGGCTTCACCATTGTTACCTATGTGCCACCACTGGCTTAAACCATGGTTATAAACATCAGTCTGCGCAGGTATCAGGTAAAGAGTGCCGTATGACTTCAGTGCTAGCCGGGAAGACCTTTAAGTTGAAGCAAAAGAATAGGGAAGAGGAATGAGGTAGGTGGGGGAGCAGCTCCGTTTATGCGGCAGGAGCTGATCAAATGTCCAAATGACAGCCATGGCATTGCCGGAAACCTCAGAGGTCGATACGGAAGAACTGGAAAGGAAAGTTGTGTATCCTCATTTAGAATTAAGCACTCGTTTCTTGCATGTTTTGGACTCTGATGTTATCACCATCTTGGTTCTGTAGGAGGATATCCTCCGGGTTTCGGCGTCTCTCCATCTCACGACTGGATATGTCAACCAAATTGTTTATGCATGCGCCACGCGTATTCTGGGAGGTCTGCGCTCTCGAACAGCCAGGGTTTGTCTTGTCTCTTCGGGAAGCATCACAAGGACAGATGGTAATGTATGATGAACGTACCTGAAAGTGTGACGTTTAATGTCCAGAAGAGAGCCAAGCCTCAAGCTCAGACTGGTGGATAAGCAGTGACCTGGAATATTTGGTAGAAGTACTTCACGAGTCCAAAGTTCTTGAAAATATTCAAGAACAATGTACTTCATTGCAGCAAATCATGTATTTCAAACCGGACCCGCCATTCTATTTCTGTCAGCAAAAAATGCACGTATACATCCCGAATTCTACAAACAGCTTAAGCTTATCAGATACGTTTTGCACGTGTTACCTAGCAACAGTTTTTAATAAATTTATTTAAGGTCGCTTCAACTTCCTAGGTTATATCGCGACCATCTTAACAATAAGTACAATTAATAATATTTATAAAAAAATTACATTAAATACACGGGATTACAATCAAACATATTAAATTACACATTAATTACATTAAATACAGATTACCTACTAAAATAAGACAAGAACATACTCAGATTATTGTGTTGATTATGGATTGCAATTGAATAGAGTATAATATATATTAATTTTCAAATGTCAATATCTTTTAGCTAAGTAAAAAGCTTGCAGCGTAGTTTGCCGCTGTTTAGCAGTGTGGAGATGTCCTGTGGGATTCCATGTTGTTTACTGTTTCCTATTTATTGCATTCTATGATAAGGTGGTAGATGGTAAGGTCTTCATAACATATGTTACACGTAGGCTCTGGCTGTCCTGAGAAGAAACGTGAATGAGTGAAGCTGGAGTGACCTATTCTTAGACGAGTGAGGATTACATGTTCCTTTCTAGCGAGCCACTTGGTTGGGTGGAGAGCGGTGGATCCTTTTCGTACTTGATGTAATTTTCCAGGGTGAGCAACAGTTATTGCTGCAAGAAATTGTCTTGTGCAGTAATTTGTAGATAATGATATGGAATACCCTCCCTCACGCTCAAAATAACTTTGTTCTTCAATTACTTCAAGCTAATTTAACATTACTACGCTCTTCAATGGCGTAGATCTCAGCGTTTTCATATTTAGTGGGCAGTGAATACCGAAGTAATGTCGGTTATTTAAATTTATCATTTATTTTTTTTTCTAATCACATTCAACAGCGATTCAGCTAATTGGAACACAAGTAATGATCTCTTAAACCATAATAGTCACGAAGTAAATTTTTCCGACGGCAAAAACTTTAATATAATGTTTAATGCTAAAGTTTAATGCTAAAATTACTATTTATTATAATATATTATATTACTATAAATTTTAATGTTCATATGTACACTAAAGATCTATGAATACATATTGCAATGAAATTGATTTCTTAATCCTCTGAGAATATTATTTTTCAGATAAACTTATTAGACACCAATAAGACATTCACACCATAAGTGACAACGTTTCGATTTTCTTGAATCAACATTTAGAAGAATTCCTTTACGAAAAATATAATATGGAAAAAATATAGATAAAATATAAAATGTAGCCTTTTATATACAGTATCTATAATAAAATATTCCAAAACCTCGGGAATAAGCAACTAGGTAGTAAAACCTTCCCTAATACAGAAAAAGTACAAGGTTACTTCTACATAAAACAATGGCAAGGCCACTTATGGTAGTGAAACACGGACATTAAAGCGGGAGAATAAAAGCAGAATAACAGTAAATGAGATGTGTTTTTATGAGAGCTACATCAAGGTATGAAATGGAACCATACACGAAATGAAATTACAGTGGCAGAATTTGGCCTGAAGCTCGTTTTCCATTTCATACACACTATCATAATTGGATGAGTCATTTAAGACAAAGGATCCCTAAAGCCATGCTCTATTACCAACCTCATGGGAAGAGATCTCTGGGAAGTCACAAGAGGCGGGAAGAATTCTAATTTTATGACGTCATAACTGGCTATTCGGACTAACATTTGTTTGGGCGGTGGTGGCGACGGCGGGGACTACAATCCATTAGGAAAAACAGAAACAAAAAAACGAAAACAGGAAAAAGATCATTAAAATCTGATCTTACAATAAAATGCTAATTGATGAACTGGAAGAAACATTTCATTTTCGCAAATTCGCAAAATACGCCACCAAAAAATGTCTAGGAGCTACTGTACTTTGACCAAAAAGTAATGGCAAATTTGCAAAGAAATGATGTCAATGGCATCTATGCCATCTTTTAAGCAACACAGACATCTAAACTACATTGAAAAACAACATGTTTAATGATTTATGCAAAACGCTTCTTGAAGTCCGACGTGTTACATTCATAACAATTTTTGAATTCACCATCACATATTTATCTCTACAATCTATTCTTATGCGATCTTATTTCTCTAGCCACTTCCTGTTAATCGAGATAATCCGCAGATAAAAGAGTTCTATCATACATTTATTTGTAAGTACAGGAGGGATAAAGGATAACTCTTGCCAGATACCTTCAGAAACAAGTCAATAGCAAAATACTTATAAAGCACTGAACAACTGAAACTAATATTGGTGGATATTCCGGAACTGGCTTATGTTGAAGAAAGATAATTACTAGATAATTGCTATATCTTAGGTAAACTGCATATTTTAATGAAATTATTAGGGTATGTGGAGGAACACTTGCTTACCTATTATATTATCATACTCCATCCGAATGAAGTGGTCTTCATAGGCTCTTCCCAGGAAGTTGAAAATATTATTTTTTCTATCTAAACACCCAATAATTATACATATATGTATTCCAGTGAAAGCTAAATATCGAACTTTTGGGTGGAATGCAATACCTTCTGTGCCTACTATACACTGATAGAGAAAGTAAATAGGACGTCTGGCATCCATGTAATTCTCTCCATCAGCGGAGGAAACCTGTGTCCAAGGTGTTACAAATGCATGCGAAATCGTTATGATAAGACTGCGTTAAAAGCACGTTAAGTTCTGCTTGTGTAATTTAATTTCCTAGTTTCTTTTGTGCACCTGAATGTAATATTCCACTTTTAATGAAAGAAAGTAAAACGCAAACAAACTTGGTGTTTCAAATAAAAATGACACTTTTTCTAATTAAATAGGTACTTTTGCACACTAAAAATTAAAAGCGGAATACCGAAATTATTTCAATACACATTTCTGACGTAACTTTAAGCATACAGGATGCCAGTATGATACCCAAAAGTTTAAAAAGAATCACGCTAAATGGACTTGATAGCGCAGCCTGATGAGAAACAAATGAACGAATATTACTTGTTATTCTTTAAATTACACCCTCAACATTAAATCCTATCGGACGATGAATGAAATGGATGAAATGATACAGAAGTGAGCTTAGAGTAACCAGAAATTTATCTTTCAGGATAAGGGAAAACCACGGAAACACCTCATTCAGGTAACTCACCCTGCTGCCCGCCTTGGTAGCGTGGTGGTAGCGTGTCTGCCTCACGTTCAAGAGGTCCCGAGTTCGAATCTTGGTCAGGGTGAGTTACCTGGATAAGGTTTTTCCGGGGTTTTCCCTTATGCTTCCCGACGAATGTCGGGTAACTCAAAGCTCCATGGACCCTGGACTCATTTGAGCACCATTTCACCCAGTTCATTCACCGTCCGATATGACAACGTTGGAGGACGTAAATTAAAAAAAAAAAAAGATCACCCTGACCGAGATTCGACCTCGGGACCCCCTGAACGTGAGGCAGACATGCTTCCATCTACGCATGTAGCATGGATATATATTACATTTTAAAAGTGTACTTTGAAATACTGGTAATTCCGATTAACAATAGCAAACATATCTTGAAAAGGCTAAAAATATAACAAAACAAGATCAACTATTTATTACATATTCCAGAGTATCAAATAATTTGCAATTTTTTTTCTAAATTGGACTTTTGTGTCATCTTCTTTTAGTCTCAGATCAAGAGCTCTTTACAGGCTCCTCGCAGAAAGTTGAAGAAGCCAGTTTTCGTATGAGAACATTTAGCTTAAATTGAAGTCACCTATTTTGTTTCAAAAAATCGAAAGAATACATATTCCAGCTAAAGCTTGATCTAGAAATTCTTGGCGTCGCATTCTCAGGAGTTGCTACATAAAGTTTAGTATTTACTCCACTTTTTCGTTTTTGAGTTATGCCCCTCACACACATAAACGCAAGGGCAGCAATGATTTCCTTAAAGTGCTTTTTTGGAGTCTGATCGAAAGGTATATTTCGGTGAAATGGGATATAAAATTTGTCAAGGAATTCAATTGTTCTACTATAGATAGGTAGCAAAGAAAATAAAAATGGAAACGAAGTGCAATAATCGTAAAAGTGTCCAACACCCGACAGCACAATCATCTGGGGCGCGAATAACTTAGTATATGCCTTCAGATGTTATAGCTGCACAAAAAGTGAGGCAAGTTGATGTAGTTCAAGAAGTAAAGCAGACTAAAGTAGTTTATCTCTAGCTTAAAACGCACTTTAAAAAGAATTGCCTAAATCTTTCAGTAGCGTAACTATGGTGTAATTAAAACTGCACCGCTATTTACCCTCGGATATTCCTTGTACAGAAGTCAAAGGTATTAATTTTATTCGTCTAAAGACATAATAACAGAAATCTTATTTTTCAAGTTGTGGTTCAACCACACAGCGCATCAGAAACAAGAAACCTCTCTTTCCCATACATCAACTGCACTTTCATTACCTCTTTCTGTAGGGACAGGAAGATCAACGTGCCTCGAAATACGCCAGTTCACTCTTTATCAGGGGATTACTCTAGTCTTTCTTACTCTTTCATTTAATCTTTATCAATGTTGCAGATCCTCTCAGCTCGTTTATAAGGCTTATAGAAACTCAAAGCTAATCGTATTAAAGATTAGTTCTTGATGACCACTACCGCTTAAAGTTTTGACGTTCATATCGCACATAGGAGCCACATTTGGAGGAAAAAATCTAATGCGTTATATTCACTTGAGTTTCTGTAAGCACTATCGTTTTATTTTTATACTTTTTCTGTTATCTCTTGGTGCAAAATCTTTATTTTTGTGTCTAATTTAGGTTAATGGATATGAATGCTTACAGAAATTGTTTCATTCCCATTTCGTTGTGCACAAATATGAAAAACAGGCAATTGCCAAATGTTTAAAAACGGGGTACCATACGCTGGCCTTGAAATTCCATACTGTTATGAAGCCTAAAAGACTAAATGGTGACAACACTTTAAAAAGTGTCAAAATTGACAAAAAGGTGACAAAAATGTTTTAAAAGATCAAACCTATAATAACAATTAGGCTGATGCCTCATAAAAGTGATTCGAAGCAAACTTTCTGTTAAAGAGATCTATCTATATTTTGTGTTGAGTTTTTTTATTCATTGCCAATTATACAAGATTAAAGAAGATTTCATAGACCATTCCCAGAAAATTCAAGATATAAAGTTTATTTATGTCAATATCTGAAATATCCTCGACCATGCCAAGCTTTAGTATTTAGACGACTGGTAGAGGTAATTTTATGGGCCTCATTAAAGTACACCTGTTCATTAAGGTATTGGTATTCGACCAATCAGAGGTAACATTGTGAAAGCGTAAGTATCGATTATTCTCGTTTCGATCGACAACTGCACTAGCGCCAGTTTAGAAAAAAGCCAAAATGTCTGATTTGAAATAGTTCTGTTCATATTATCAGCATTCATTGCAAATGATATTTCAGTAAATTCAATTCGTTCCAGTTTGTCTATACTGTGACTTTGTGGGTTCGTGAAATGAAAAGTTCAATTGCACCACTCAAAAATGTTCTTTATTTCCACCGACTTACAGTTAAACTCTTGCCAATTACACAGAATTAAGTAATGCACACAATTATGATTCACCAGTTCGTCCGTTACAATTTCACTTGCACTCGTAATTACGTACAATCCTCCGATGCACTCACACAATCTTCTCGTCGTACACTAGCACGTCAAGCACTGACTGACTGACTGCTCTTGTCCGACGTGTTGCTTATATAGGGTCAGCTGGCCGATCTGGAAGGTTCTAGATTAGATGAAATATCCCGTAAGTTCGAGAACACAGGTGGAACAGAAAGAGACGGCGCACTGATGTACTACATCTGATTTTAGATGAAGGATTGTAACATATCACTCAAACCAGAAATGAATACTTTGAAATGAAACCTTCAATTTAGTTACATGATCACGCATGAACAGTCGTATGAAACTTGACTATAATGGCAATTAAAACGCGAATATCATAATTAACCTCGCTTGGTTCGGTTAATAATAATACTCCATTTTTAATTTTTACCATCATAGTCTCGTTGCATAATATACTAGTATTTTTACAAGACGTTAGAGCTCCTTTAATAAAATAAAACAAAAGAAAAATCTCCCATAGAATGGGGAGATTTTCTTAGAAACATGTCTGGTGTCTTAAAATACTGAAATACATAACAAAGTTGTTTCGTTTTATTATTTTTTTTAAGCTATTAGTCCCATTGTGGCCTAAAAATGGACAGTTTTAAAAATTAAAATGTTTCGGAAATGATGCTGACAGAGAATTGAAAAGCTACAGCAAGGTTTAAAGGTTTTATAAATTCTCTCTACCCCTTACACCACATATATAGGTACTTCCATACTTTGGGCAGCGTAGGAAATAATCTTGGCTTGAGAAAAATTCTCAGCCGGAAATGCAACCTGCTGTGACTCCTTACACGGCAGGTGGATAATTTAGCGATTGAGCCACGAGGCCAACTACACTTGTTCGCTAAATATAACCAACAATTAGCAAATGAAAGCTAATCCCTTCCATCCTCTACGTAGACTGTCGTATTAACCTTTGCTATTCAAGTAAAGCAAAAGCTGCATCATGAAACTTAAGTTAATGGGCCGAAACGAAAATAGAATACCTACATTCTTGCGTTTAATTACAGACCAGAGAGTCAAGTGGCTCTAAGCACCAAGCGAACTAGCCAGTCTTGTGTAACGAATATTAAACACAAAGTGTGATGACATTGATGGATGTCCTTGTTTCAGCGAAGAGCCTGAAGAATAAAGTTCTCCAAGAAACAAAGCTACAAGCCTCAAGTAGTAGTTGAGCTAACCTCACCAACAGCTACAACTTAATTAATCTCCACTTTTTAAAATATATTTCAAGAAGCTTGTTGTCCAACAAATTAGCTTCTTTGAGTGAGCAGAGAACCACTCGAAATACCGAAAAACAAAATCTAATAGCTGGCCCCGTAGCTCAGTGGGTATAGCACCTGCCTGCCGTGCTAGGAGTTCCTGGTTCGATTCCCGTCGGTGGGAATGGGGATTTTTCTCCGACCAAGATAATTCCTCATCTTCTCCAGAGTTTGGAAGTATGAATGAGAGTGCGAATGTGTGCGTGATCTAATGCTTAAAACCCAACGAGTACGAGTTGACACCTTCGATATGTTCCAAAGGAGAACGGCCGCCGATATGACCACTGTAGTTAACAGGCGGGGTATAAATGGAACAAATAATCTAATGTGATACATTCTACAATTTTCTCTACTAGTGGGGCTAATTCAGGTTCATTATACATAAAGATCCGTTTGGAAATAAAATAAAACGTTATAAAATAACAAATGATATTTATTGTTGAATAATGGCTGAAAATGAAATGTGTAGTGTTTAACGCCCGCTTTTACTACATGCGACACTGATACACAGATGAAGATGGAACACCGGTGGAATGAGATGGCGGGGGAAACAAGTGACCCCGAAAAAAACCCGCCCCTGGACCGTGTTGTCCATCACAAATCTCACTTTGCGGTCACCTGAGATCGAACCAGTGACGTCTTGAAGAGAGCCAAGCGGTCTAACCACTCAGCCACGGCGCGAAGTTTGATTTTTTTTTTTTTTTTTTTTTTTTTTTTTTTTTTGTAATTTACGTCCTCCAACGTTAAGCCATGTCGGACGATGAATGGAATGGGTAAAATGAAGCTCAAATGAGCCCAGGGTCCATAGAGCTTAGTTACCCGACATTTGTCTTTCAGGATCAGGGAAACCCTGGGAAAGGCCTTATCCGGGTAACTCGCCCTAACCGAGATTCGAACTCTGGACCTCTTGAACGTGAGGCAGACACGCTACCATCTACGCTACCGAGGCGGGTCTTTGAATAATGGGTACATACTCTAGCAGAATAGGAGTTAGGTCCAAATTAAGTTTCAGTGTGCAAAAACGAAGCAGATCATATCTTATGACTACTCATCTCATGTGTGGTGCAACATGTCACTCAGGGGTAACTTTCAGAAAAGCTGATAAAATACTTCCAAGTAATAAACACCCCTATTATATATGATTCTTCAGGTAATCAGAATAAAAAAATATGGAGGTATACCTGATATGGAGAATTTGGAGGCCACATAACTGGCCCTCTTCGACCACATCGTTTATGATATGTAATAATTAGAGCTCAGTTTTTGCATATTTGTATGTTTTATTCTTTGATAGATAAAGGTATGCATGAAAGGAATAATTTATTCAACGTTCTAAGCAGACGATTTTTCCATTTTAAGTTATGGTGTACACACAAAACTTTTTCAGTTAAAAAAGTTGTTTTTGTAGGACTTCTAATGAAATCTCGGTATCTCTCACCCATGCGTATGTTATAACAAAACTCGATATCGTAGTTATTGGTGCTCATTAAATGAGTAAATGACTTGGTCAATTCTTCACTTCCCGTCTACAGCTGATTGTTACTGAGGACAACTCGAACCACTGTGACGTAAGAGGGATCTACTGCAGCCTATCACTACCCCAGAAGAAAGGGTGACCACAGATCGACATAGGACGGAGCCAGCGAAGCCAAAAAACGCACAGAATCCCTTGAACAGAGAGATTGTCACTCGGCGCGCCACCGAATCTTCCCATCATCTTCCAAGGAGCAGGACGAAGGTTAGGTCAGCAAGTTCGGAGGAGGCCAAGAAAGAAGGTTCAGAGAGAGCACGCACCTGTGCCATCTATTCGCATTCGCCGGAACTGCTGACCTGACAGTCAGACCAAACCCCTTCCTACTTAATACATCTCATTCACTCCTACCTCACTGGCAGAACCTTTACTGTCTCTCACGACGGAATCTTATCCTCATCCCATCCCATTAGAGCTGGCGTTCCCCAAGGTAGTGTCCTGGCACCCACTCTCTTCCTTCTCTACATCAACACCTTACCATCCCTGCCACGCTGCTCGCTGTATCTCTTTGCTGACGATACAGCTGTCACCTCCACATCATCAGAGCTCAACCTGTGTACTCGCAGGATTCAACAATATGCTGACCTCCTCACCACCTGGTTCGAACGTTGGCGCCTACGCGTCCACCCACAGAAGAGCCAGGCCATCACCTTCTCTCGAAGACGAATAGCGGATCTTCCACCAATTCGTCTAGCTGGTGAGGACGTTCATTGGAAAACTTACATTAAGTATCTTGTTCTACTCGACATCAAATTGACGTGAAGAGACTATATTAAATATGTGGCTAATAAAGTTAGCAAAAGAATGGGTATGCTCTACCCTCTCTATAATCGACGATCAGTCATGTCTCTGACTACAAAACTGCTCCTTATTAGCAAGTACTCCGGGCAGCCATCACATACGCCAGTGAAATATGGGGAGTAGCAGACAAGTCTCACCTACATCGCCTTGAAATTCTACAATCCCGATTCCTCCGCATTGCCACAGACTCCCCTTGGTACATCCCCAATCTAGTTATCCGACGAGACCTACATATCCCCACAATAACAGACTACATCCATACCCTTTCACGTTCCTTCTATCAAACCCTCTCCCACAACTTCAACTCCCTCACCCGCGGTCTAGGTGAGTACGACATCGATCCTGGAGAGCGCTACAAACGCCCAAGGCTGCTTCTAGGCGCGTAAAATAACACATCAGATGGCTTATATACAACTCCAAACTCATCTTCTGCCGCATATTATCCTTCTCTACAAAACAATCCACTGCCAGTAGAGGACCTAGCCCTGATCTAACTTGAGACCGAAGGTCTGATATTCAGATCTTCAATGTCCAGTCATGTGTGAGTCTGAAGGATATCAAGGGATTGAAATGACAACGGAAAGGATCCATGGAGTAAAGAAACCACCAAGTGACAGGGCAGAACCGCGGAAAAGCTCAAATCAGAGTAGTCGTCGATGGGTATCAAACCTGCGACCTCCCGAAGGTCACACGTTCCCGCAGCGCCACCTCCCTCGGTCGGCTGTACTAAATGAACTCCAATGCCATCAAGGGGTATATGGGAGTGCGTGCATTTCCGATATTAAATTCCCAGCCAGATCTACCGATGAGAGATGCTTCAAAATAAGTTTAATTTGTTATTACACATTCTAAGCAACAACGTTTAACTTTAATGTACATAGAAAGAAAAACTATATTAGGCGTAACAAAATTATAGTACCTTTGTATTTTCTTACGAGGAGTATTTATCCCAGCCACGTTTGTGTCCATTTTATGTATTGTGACTTTGTGGGTTCGTGAAATGAAAAGTCCAATTACACAAACTCAACAATGTTCTTTATTTCTACCGACTTACAGTTTAACACTTGCCAATTACACAGAATTACGTGCTGCACACAATTTACAATTCACCAGTTCGTCCGTTACAATTTCACTTGTACTCGCGATTACATAAACTCCGATGCACATACCAGTTACGTACAGTCTTCCGTTGCACAATCTTCTCGTTCATTAACACGTCACTGACTAACTCTTACACCAAGAACTGCGACTGTCTCCTCGCTCACACTCACTAACCAACTGACTGACCAACTCCGTCTGTCTGCAACCCCCCTTTATATAGGAATATCGCCGACTTCTCCGCTTTTCTGGTTCCCAGGCGAAGATTCCAGTAAACGAAAGATCGAGAATCAGGTATAGGAGAAACAGACGGCACAGTCATGTTTTTCCCCCGACCACAGCCTGTCACCACTATAAGACAAATGAGGGGGAGGTGTGGCTAACACGGTCCTCCCCTGCCTTCCGTTCCCAGCTGGTTCCACAGGGTGTTCCAGCGCTCGCGTTACAGTATCACTTTTTATTAATTTCTTTATCGTGTATCTAAGGGTAGACGAAGTACTGCACACTCCAATTTTGGAAATCGGTATTTCGGCGGGTAAACATGTAACGCTCCTGATTATAAAAAAATGCACATACAAAGAGTTCCCTTATATGAATGTTTTCAGCAAGTTTATAGAATTCTAACTTTTCCAGGCCTTGCATAATGGCATGAACATTCGTTTGTTCCTGCAGACAACTGGAACGGTGTTGAGAATCCAGAATGCTATTCGGTTAAGAGGCAGTCGATTCCAGAATGCTTGTTGCCTTTGCGCTTGTTTTTCAGTAAAATCACATTATATAGAAGTGAGCAAATCCGCTCTAAAAGATAGGTTTCAGCGCCAACAGAAAGCTTGTGAATGCGACTTGTTGCTCTTCAGAGCAATTCATGAAATCCTTCCCAACAGCGGGAGAGGTTCTTTACGTCAAAAGCTCTTTTACGGCCACACCTTACTACTACACATTGGGAGAACGAAAACCTTAACGACGTTCCGCGCTTTCAGTATAATTATGCTTAAAATATCCTTATACAGCAACCTGGGAGTACTGAAGAATAAACTGCTTCATTAAAGCTACAGGATGACAATTTTATGGCAGACGCAGTTCATGAATGCTAAAACTATTAAGGTTATGGGTTAAATAAAGTTTTATAAATCCGATTCATTTACCTCAGAAAGATCCGTGTTTTGCCAAGAATAACAATTCTATTCATCTTCCTGTGCAAAAGGCCTATTTAAATCAAGTATAGAACGATCGATTTGGGATTTAAAAAAAATAGACGCGAATTTGGATCTAACGTAGTGAATATCTCGCCATTTGTTTCTTGGTCATTTAATATGAGCGTATCTAAAACAAAGTTTAACATACCGATCTACATGAAGAGAGATACATGAAGACAGAATCTACTTGATACCTCAAACCGGTCGTCCAAAAAACTTGCTGATCAAGAGGGGACAAAATGTAAGAGCGAAGAAATATCCTAAATCGAGTACGCCTAAACTGTTTTATCAAGGTAAGTTATAATACTGGCAAGAAAGCACGCCCAAAAGCGATTAGAAATATACTGAAAAGGTAGGAATTCTTTGGTCTTGTGGCCAGTGTAGTGTTTAACGCCCGCTTTTACTACATACGGCACCGCAGGCGGTGACACTGATGGTACATGAGATGAAGATGGAGCACCGGTGGAATGAGATGGCGGGGGAAACCGGAGATCCCGGAGAAAACCCGTCCCAGTGCCGTGTTGTCCATCACAATCTCACTTTGCGGTCGCCTGGGATCGAACCCGGACCGGCTTGGTGAGAGACAAGCGGTGTAACCACTGAGCCACGGCACGGCCTTCGTGTGGCCAGGATTACGTAAATGAAAAGAAAGAAGGATACGGCGAACGTTTCTTAAGGAGTTCACTTATAAAGCAGAAAACTGGTGGGAGAAGTTTATTTTTTACAGATGAAAGCAAAGTGAATATTTTCGTGATCGGGTGGAGAACATTAGTCTAGATGAAGCTTAATACGGAAATGAAAAAAAAAATCTTTTTTTTTTTTTTTTTTGTAATTCACGTCCTCCAACGTTAAGTCATATTGGACGATGAATGGAATGGGTGAAATGATGCTCAAATGAGCCCAGGGTCCATAGAGCTTAGAGTTACCCGATATTCGTCTTTCAGGATAAGGGAAAACCCTGGAAAACCTCTTATCCAGGTAACTCACCCTGACCGAGATTCGAACTCCGGACCGGCAGACACGCTACCACCACGCTACCGAGGCGGGCTAATAATCCTTGGCGAGCTGTAGATAAAACTTTGTGGTGAGAGTGTGATGGTCTCGGGTTGCATGGCAGCATCTGGAATTGGTGAATTTGTTTTCATCGAGGGAAAAATGGATAAAATAAAATACCTGAACCTTCTGAAGGAGAACTAGGCAGCTGTGCAGAATATTTCCGGGTTGTGGAGGAAGGCTACTCTACAACTGTCCATATATTCTTCATCCATCTCCACAATGACCGGACATAAATCCAGTTAAGAATTTATGGGATGCATTGAAATCTAGAATCCACTGTCAGCCAATATCTTCGAAGGAACACATGAAAAGGAGACTCGAAGAATGGGACAAAATTTTAGTTGCATTTACTACTACTATATACTTCCTTAGACTAACCTTGTAAGGAGCATGCCCAATCGTCTTAGATCATAAAATGCAAACAAAACCAAACAACGTAGTGACACTTCTGTTTTGATGCACAAAATAATTATTTTTCTTCAGGTGTTCCATTATTTATTTTGTATGGAAATATGTAGCTTCGTTTTTATATTTGTTGGCCTTCAAGATTTCCGGAAATAAATGTTATTTTGTATTTTGATTGTAAATAAACTATTATGCATTACAATGTGCGTGATTTCTGTTTATAGCTATACCTATCCCAATATGCTTTTACTGTGGTTTTGTATGACAGGCGAAATAAAAATCCTATAGAATTTATTTTGTGCACCTAGAAATTACTTATGTATAAAAAGTGATAATATTTGTAAGGATTTAATTTTTTTCCTCCATATTTTAGGTCACGTGAAAATAAAAGTTAGCCAGTGGGATTCAAGAAACTTAAAAATAGGCAATACAAATGTAGTATAAATATTTTATAGTTTTTAAGAAAAAAACACACGCACGCACGCACGCACACACACACACACACACACACACACACACACACACACACACACACACACACACACACACACACACAATGTTTCGGGAAATGACGATATAAGACCTAAAGTACCAAAAATAAATAAGTGAAAAAATAGATGAAAAACTGCCAGACCAAAGAAGAATGAGAAGAATAAAGTAATAATGTAACCAGAATGTAAGAATAATGTAACAAGAGGAGGTTTGTAAAACCATTGTTGTAGAAGCTACCAAAGGAAATTACTTTATGACCACTTTGACATTTCATTGTTTCTCAAAAGTTCAACAATGATTATTTTTAAATAATTACGCAGTTGAACTGATAGAAACAGTTACCTACAAGAACTATTAACTGCATGACTTTAATCACAAAATTAAAAGTCAGAATGTGAAGAATTACAGAAGGTGGACATGAAGCAGTATTGATAGGATTAATTACTTAACGAATGAAAAATACCTATAAAATGGCCGAGGTTGCCTTAATTAAATTCATTACTAATAAATAATTGTATAAATCGAGCCCGTTCTGTACTACAAAAAAAAGGTTATTTTGTAACTAGCTGAGTAGGGTATACTTTCTCTGGCACCTAATTTGTTATACTATAAACTTTTGAGAAAATTCAAAATAATGAAAATGATTTCATGTAAAAGGGAGTTTCGAAAGAGTTTATATTGAAAATCGTATCAGCAAGTGCTTGGAAGACATAGCAGTATGCCATTTATCTACATTTTCATTTTAGTTATATTGTTGACACTGATATTACATACACATTCATCCAACAAACCACCCACACAAACACAAATTTTGTAACTGGAAATGCATTTTCTTCTTGTCTTCTGGTTCCCCGTTACATAAAAATACACAATTAAATGAGCACTAACCCTCGATTATTCGCACAGATGATACCGGTCATCCACGTGATTTTGTGGACGTTTTACCTGAATGGTCACGTTATCGATCGCGCCATTCTCGGTACATTTCCATTAATTGTCGCTCCGTTACAGGCAGTCATTACTGCGTGTGAAACAGTTGTCACTGGGGCCCCTGGAGGATACTGGTCTTCCGCGCGAGCAATTGATTTACCACTTCAAAGAAAGCGATGTTTCTTTACTACTGCATTACCCTAAATAGAGTGCGGACCTGAATAAATAAAGATTATTTTAATTTTCAGATTGCAAGAACAAATGACAACAATGAAACAAAAAAAGGATAGCCATAAGTAGTGACCCAAATGCGTGGTTAGAATGGTTCCAAGATACAAGCGACAAAGAATTTGGTGGTGATGATGGATCAGAGGATTAAGCTTTTGTGAATGAAAGTAATCACGATTCAGAAAAGAAGCAAGAAATTTCAGAAAAATGACAATCTAGGAGTAGAACATGGCGAATATGAAGAAATTCAAGCCAGAAAGGAAGCAAACCATCTGTCTTTGTGTTTTAATAAGTTTCCACTTGGGTGTCATATTGTCCTTAGAAAAACAAGTGTCTTGTATTTTGGAGCACGCGCTTCTGTAATGTCAGATGGTTCAACAGGAGATGTGCAAAAAACTGACATTGTGTCTGACCAAAGTAGAGGTAGATTTTTTGGACTAATCTGTGTTAAAAGAACAATAATTGGCGTAATACAGAAGGTGGCCAATAGTATTATTTTACGATATGTTGAACATAAATATTTTATCCATTTACAAAAGACACCACGTTGTCTACAGAAATAATTTGTTGGGAATTAATAAAGCGACAGTATTTTTATCAGCAACAGCAATTCCTCAACTAGGTGACCAATTATAAACTGTTGCCTTATATGGGGCTTCTCGGACAATGTGTGTTCAAATTGAATGTTAAATGACGATTCAAAATCGTAAAGAATCATAAGCTCAGAAATATTCAAGCCAAATTTATTTTGAGGTGAACACAAAAATTTTAAATGATAAACTATTAGAGCAAACCAAACAAACTGCACAATTATCTCCAAAACACTATAAAGTAGCTATCAAATATTAAAAAGTGTCAATTGTTTTTAAAAACATGGCATTCTAATAATGCAGTATCGCCCTGGTATATACTTTATATAGCACAGCATTCATAAAAAATCCCGATTTTATCCGAAGTACATTTTTCCATCTAAGTAGCTCAGCTGGTTACGCGCTGGCCTACTGATCCTAGGGTCACCGGTTCAAATCTGGCCAAACCACTGGTTTATTATGTGTAGCCATGAGAGCCATGGATAGATAGAGTCGGACTGAAAAATGCATGACGGCACGCTGGCCATGGTAGCCCAATGATTAAGAGCGCCCAGACGGAGACCGGGAGATCCATGGTTCAAATCCCGGCCATGGCACTGAACTATCTACCCAAATCTTAGCCTACACACGGCTAATGTGGAAGAACGACTAATTTCCGACAAATAACCTAATAGTAACTATAAAGCACAGAACTTAAGTACTTACAGCAGAGCAAGTCGTTACAATAAGATGCATATCTCATCGTGTATGAGAGCCCCTAGTGCAAAGGAAGACAGCTTTGAGAGTTGTGACGTATTTCAGCCGGGAGCGAGGCCTGCAGTGCATGTGACGTCAGGCAAGAGCCGTGTAATACCAAGTCGCCCATATAAATGGCGCTGTGAGCACAGAATGTGAGGGTTCAGTCAGGTGTAGCGCACTCGATGACAATGTAGGGCCAGTCTCGGTAGCGTAGATGGTAGCTTGCCTGCCTCGCGTTCAAGAGGTCCCGAGTTCGAATCTCGGTCAGGATGAGTTACCTGGATGAGGTTTTTCCCGGCGTTTTCCCTTATCCTGATAGACGAATGTAAGGTAGCTCTAAGCTCCATGGTCCCCGGGCTCATTTGAACATCATTTCACCCATTCCATACATCGCCCGATATGACAAAGTTGGAGGACGTAAATTACAACAACAAAAATGTAGCTGCCAGGTACCAAATAGAAGTGTTAAGTTTACCATGTGATGATTTATTGAAGGACAAATGTACATACAAAAAAGACTTGGCTGATCTTTACAAGAATGTCCCCCAGACCAGATTTCCGAGGTTGTATTCACTTGGTACACAAAACGAAACAAAGTTTCGGAAAATGTCTACGCAATTTTGTTCTGAATGATTCTCATCTAATTTGCAGAGAAAATCACTTAAGTTTTATTTTATTTACTTTACCTTCAGATAAACTACGAGTTGAAGTTCTATATATTTTCTCATAGCACAGAGCCAAAATGTAATTGTTTATAAACTGCGACCAATTGTGTAATTAAAGCAAACAGCATTAACATTACAACACCCAAGATGTAGGTTGTACATATTATTAATACCCGATACGTTTCCTGTCTTTCCTACGCTGTCGAAACCCTAACACATCAAACTGTTTCCTTCCTCTTGGGCAGCAGAAATCAGCGCGGTGACGTCACACGCTAACCTGCCCTTCGTTCGGGAGCATATTTGACGGTAAGAGCTGACGGAGATGACGTCACACCACCACTACCTGTCTTCCGCTGCCCTAGTGGTTTACCGGGAAACATAAAAGTCAGTTGGAGATTTTGATGTCATAACGTCATGTTGGCTATGGTAGCTCAATGGTTAAAAGCGACCTGACGGAGACCGGGAGATGCGTGGTTCAAATCCATCTGACAATGATGTGATGATGATGATGATGATGATGATGATATGTTGCTCAGGCATGATTTTAAATTAAGCAAGAAATGCCCAGTTAAAATGCGCAGAAACACTGTTCTTTAGCTCGCCTCGATAGCGTACATGGTAGCATGGTAGCATGCTTCACGTTCAAGAGGTCCCGAGTTCGAATCTCGGTCAGGGTGAGTTACCTGGATAAGGTTTTTCCGAGGTTTTCCCTTATCCTTCAAGACGAATGTCCATGGACCCCGGGCTCATTTGAGCATCATTTCACCCATTTCATTCATCGTCCGATATGACAAAGTTAGAGGACGTAAATTAAAAAAACAAAAAAATGAATGATAACAAGCTCTTGAAACATAAGTTATATCAACATGACGTTTCTAACAGCTATCGTTTACTGTACATATACATATAGCTTATGCAAGGACGTTGCAGCATATTCCAGAAAATACTAAGTAGCATTTATATATATAAACAAACCTATTAGCCATTTTTTAAGAAAATAACCTTTTTCCTCATAAATATAGATTCAAGCTACGAAAGTATTTTCTTGTAAATCATCTGGTCGCAACCTTGAAAGAAGCTGAGCTTAAATACAAAAGCCAGTATTTATTCACTTTGTCATTTTTAATTAAGGTTGTTCACCCTCACTTAAATTCTATGATGCTTATTTTGATTTGAGAGACCTCAAAAAACAGTATGCCCAATGAAAGCTTAATTTGTATTTTTGGTAGAATGCAATGCTTCCTATACTTATTTTAATTATGTGCTAGAGAAAAAAGAAATTCTGGTTCATTGCAACATGTATTTGCAATGAAACTTTGACACTGAAATTTCAGGTGTAGTAACATATTTCCTTTCAATTATTTCAGTTGCGAAAGTAAAAAGGTTGAATAAAATGCAAGAACTAAAACTAAAATATTGGGAAACAAATGATTTAATAAAAATGTAATGTGATACTATCGTACAACTTTCTCTACCATTACAAAAAGAAAAAAAATTACAAGATCCCTCTTCATCCTAAATCAATACACTTAACTAAATTGAATCCGACTTTTAAGACATTTTTAGACTTTTATAAAACAATGTACCTATATATGTATCGTATATATTAAGCATTCACTAATACAAGATTTTTCTATCCATGTTACACTTCAAATGATACACTTTTCTCTAAAGTTATTTCAAAATTAAACAATAGATACTTAATCATACATATGTGAATAATTTGTTCAGCATTTTTCTAAAGCATGCTGGCATAAATGCAAAAGTCATAGATTTACAAAAAAACTGAGGAAAAAAAACGAGAAAAAATAAAAATAATAAAAATCAGAAACTTTCTGAAGCCTCTTCCATCAAATAAGCTCTTTCCAATTAAGTATACAAAATGAAATATTTTTTAAAATAGCAAAGGCTAAAAATACAATTAATAAGTACTTGACAAAAAACGGTTTTCCTCAGCTTTACATTTTACGGAAGCACTTTCAGTTTATCTCTAATGTTTCCTAGTTGTACAACATTCAATTAGAATCAAGATTTTGTAGATTATTAATAGAAAATCCAGATAACACTATCAATTGTGTAAATATTTTGAACGTTTAAAGAAAATTAAAAATTAACCAAAATATTCCCTTGAAAAGGTTGTTTAATATGTGAATATTTTAAACACTTCCTCACATGCTGAAATCATCTACGATTCAAATACATAACTTATTACATTTCTTTTTAATTTTTGAGTCTCTCTCTCTCTCTCTCTCTCTCTCTCTCTCTCTCTCTCTCTCTCTCTCTCTCTCTCTCTCTCTCTCTCTCTCTCTCTCTCTCTCTCTCTCTCTCTCTCTCTCTCTCTCTCTCTCTCTCTCTCTCTCTCTCTCTCTCTCTCTCTCACACACACACACACATTTTTCTAAAAATATACTTTTAATACTGCACAGTGAACCTTAAAAATGCATTTCCAATTAAATCTATTATATAAAACCTTTGAGTAGATACAACTGATACTTCTTATAACTACTAAAGTTATGCTATAGATAAATAAAAATGAAAATCTAGTAGCCTACAATATGGCACGTTTCCAAGGAAAATATGAAAAGTCTACATAAATGTGCACATTACTCTAATCTGTCAAATTTAAAATAATAGATACACTATAAGCATTTAAACAGGGCAGAGATGCTTCAAGTTTATAATAGATATATGTCAGACTACTTCAATCCTGACATACGATGTCAGGGCAGGTAAAGAGAAACGAGGTTGTGATGCAAAGGCAAATGACCATAGGATTTTGATTGGCTCAGGGAAGGTAATGTGTTATCTTTTATTTGCAACCTTCATTGACCCAATCAAAACCCTAACGGTTGTGTCTCACTATCCCTGTCTCTATCTCTCTTCCCACCTAGACGTTTACATCAGGATTGAAGTAGTCTGACTTAATGGTATATAATTTTTATAATTAACTTTAGCATACTTAAAAGGTTGTAAATCTGCATATACATAGATTAGGCTACGTCAACATTTTACAGAGCTTGAATAATAACATATGACATAAAATAAATTATACAATGCATATATAACTAACAAACATAGAACTTTTAACATCCATGACACTGTAACCATCACCATCATCCCAATGCACAAGTTTGAACTACTAAAGCTAAAGAAGCAGTACAGTTCCTTAAATCCTTCAGTTAAAAAACCTGAAAACTTAAGTTGATACACTCAACATAGAAAACAAGGTTGCTGCACAATATCTTTGTATGTTTTGCTATTCTATTATATTGAGCAAGTAGAGAAAAGAAATCCACTTTAAACAGATGATGCTACCTTGAAGTAATATTCAAGCGGGAAGTCAGTCCTTTTTTGCAAAGCTTGCAATAATTTACATCTAATAAAATTTAGTTTTCTTCGCTCATATTTGTTTCTTCAGTTAAATGATTAGTCTGTTCTATACTACACTTTTTTAATGTGGAATTGCAGGCATAACTATTTATAATCCAGCCAGAAGCAAATTAAAAGAATGTCTAGTATAGAAGAATTATCATCTATTCACATTAAAACAACTCTCGATTTTTTCTTTTTTCTTACCATATGCTTCTCACTGCAATTACTGCAATAATTACCTTTTAGTTGTACAAAAAGAACTGAAGAAAATCAGAGGAAAAGCCTAATTTAGAAAATAAAGGTACATGAACAGGACCTGAGATTTTCATCTTATAATATCATGTCTGACCAGTGAAAATAATGTTATACAACACTGTCAGTGCTTCACATGCATTTAAGTACTACGTTTGAAGAGTATTTCTGTGATAAATGATATTAAACTGAATTTTCTGAATATAATTACATATGCATATTCAACTGCAGCTGCATCTTTTTTAGTTGTATCACTCTATAAGACAAAGTAAATTTCGTCATTGTTTTGCTTGCTTTTGTATGAAACCCCTTATCTTAAAATTACTTTTCCAACAAAAATAACCAAAGAAAACTGGACTGCTACTTTTTGCTGTGAAATGTACAATTTAACATGACATTTACATGCATTTAGTTAACAATGGCAATGGGGTCATTAGTTGGAAACGACGTTATCGGCATTCGTATGCATGGCGAAATAAAAGAAAAGTATTACCTTGCATCTTTTTTGTCAACCTCCGTGTTATTGCCACTTTGGGTGTCTGCAACGGGCGAAGCTAATTTTTCGTCTTCTTTAGGAGCTTCTCCATCTTTTTTGCCAGTGCCTCCCATCCAGCTGCTCATTTGATTTGTAAGTCCAGAGAACATGTTTAAAGTTTGTCAAATCGAAAACTCACAACACCGAAATTTGTTAATTCTTCACTGACACTCCAAAAGCCAACAAGAATTGAACATATTCACTGATCAACCAGCTGACCTGACAGCTACACAAGCGAACCTAGTGTCACAAAACTCTACCCAGCCTGCTACTGAAACCACTGAAACCAACTTTGTCAAACCTCATCTTTTCTCTGACCAGGGAACACCAGCGCCAAAGGAGCGAAAGCATTTGCACCAACAGATGACGCTACATACCACAGATTGCCTTAGTATGCTATTCAATTCCTAGAGGGCACAAGATATCAATCCTGTCGTGATCCCACAGCGTCATCCTGTCGAACTATTTGCTTGGTCTGCAACTTTGCAGACTGCAAGTCATGAACGTGTCAAAAATTGAAGATGATAATTAGTGAATTGTCATACATAGCACAGCGCTAAATTACATTTGTTCCTGCATTTAGCAAACCAAGTTAATTTCACCACAAGATATGTGTTACAGGGGCTGTTACACCATGTCGTGAAATGTCAAGTAGACTAAAAGGTTATGAAAGGAATAATACCAAATTTATGTATTATCTGAAACATGTAAGTTCCATGTATAGATGTGATTACAGTATTACATTAAAAGCATTGTCACAGTGTAGCAGATAAACAACTACATAACAGTTACGGTATGTGTCTACACATAACTTGAAATTGGTATTACATAAACAATTCTGATAAATTTGCTATAACAAATTTTCACTTCAATAAAACCTTAGTTTTGCAAGTGCCTGGCTACATCTTAACATTTATAAACCTTTACAATTCAAGATTATAGGTTCATTTATTAATTACCTAGATACTTTTTAAAGTTTAGTAAAATGTATTTCCATCACATTTTGAGCTATTCTGGAACTACATTAAATTAACCCTTAATCACCCAGGTATATTACTCAGTAACCACCAAGGTGTGGTGTGGGGTGGGAGACTGGAATAAAAATTATTACACAAAAATAAAATAATTGCAATGGAAGGTTCAAGCGTTTTTTAATACTTTTAAATGCATACAAAATGAATCACAACATTGAAACTTAATAAATAAACCGAATAACTGGAAACATTAATACTCATAAGTGACAAAAACTAAGAATTTGTTTCATACATGTCAAAAATCTAATGTGTTATGGTCTTTGCCCTGTTTTTTTATGATTTATTTATAGAAATTGTTGGTTGTATATAATTCAAGTAAAATTTTTGAAATAAGTATGTTTATTTAATAAAACTACAAACAACATATTCAGGATATAAATACAGTAAGTTCTGTTAATTACATACTTTGATTAATGCTGTGCTTCCTTGTTCTAGATGAAGCAAGGGCTTCATTAGCTGACTATTAGTATCGATTTTTTCCATAAAAGTTTCTTGCACTTCCATTTTATTCACATATACTATCAGTGTATGTGTGCAAAACCTGTTCATTGTGTTCTCCCACATCATCAGTCATCTCCAGTTCAGATGTTAAATTATGATCAGAGTCTTGCACAAATTCTTTGTCACAATCACTCGTTTCTTCCTCAATTGCAATACTATACAGTCAAATTCGGGAAAATCAAACCTAAATGCATAACTATTTACATCAGAAAAATTTTTCATAGAAATTCAAAATTCATAGAAATTTCAAAATTTCAGCAGTTCCAGAAAGAATGTTGAAAAGAATTATTCAGAAATGCAAGCAAAATGAAAATCAGAACGTGTCTTTTGGAACACTGGCAAAAAAAAAAAAGAAGGTTGCAAAACAAATAATCAGTTTAGATGACTTCACAAATGCATTTTTAGAAAAGTGAAATTTTTATGTTCAGGAAAAAGCACAAACTTAAATACATAAAGTATTTAATGGACAGAATTCTGGAGGAAAAGGGCCATACTGCATTGAGACTGCTGCCACATTGAAGTGATCTGGGCAGGTGTTAAACAATGGGTCATTAGCCATAACATCACATTACTCAAGGATGTCGAGTATTTATGCTACATGCAATTCAAAGAAGTATGTGTGTAAACATGGCAAAATGTTTGCTGATTTATAAAAAACTAAAATTCACCACAACAATAAAGATATTATATTAGAGAATATCACTGAGTAGTTTTTTTTAATTGAGGGTGTTGCACGTTATTTGCACAGCTAATTAAGCTAGGTATATTGAGTAGAAAATTTTCACCATCATTTGAAACGTAATCTCTCCATGGACCCCAGACTCACTTGAGCATCATTTCACCCATTTCATTATCATCAAGTATGACAAAGTTGGAGGATGTAAATCACAAACAAAAAAGTAATATGAGTAGAATGTCAAACTGATGCACCAATTTGCTTTTTTTTTTTTATGTCCTCCATCGTTAAGTCATTAAGGACGTTGAATGAAATGGGTGAAATGATGCTCAAATGAATCCGAGGTCCATGGAGCTCAGAGATACCCGACATTCGTCTTTCAGGATAAGGGAAAACCACAGAAAAACCATATCCAGGTAACTCACCCTGACTGAGATTCGAACTTAGGACCTCTTGAACATGGAGGCAGACCCGTTACCACCTACGCTACCGAGGTGGGCACCAATTTGCTTGATTCTGTAGTCATGTGGCTTGGTAAATAAACTCACTTTCAAACTTTACAGTTGCTTTCTCCAGAGGCCAAGAACAGTGAATCCAACTGTATACTCAGTAGGTGAGCTACTCCTAAAGAGCACATTTGCTGGTCCTGTAGCTCAGTCGTTAGAGCACCTGCCTGCCGTGCTAGGCATCTGAGGTTCGATTCTCGGCAGTGGGGATGGCGATTTTACTCCAACCAAGGTAATTCATCTTCCCCAGAGTGCGGAAGTATGAATGAGAGTGCGAATGTGTGCGTCATCCAATGATTAAAACCCAACAAATACTAGTTAACACCTTTGATATGTTCCAAAGGAGAACAGCCACCGATATAACCATTGCTGTTAAAGAGCACATTTGTTCCCAGATATTTACAACAGAATAAAGAAATTAAATTTAATGCTAATGGATTTCTTTTCAGAACAACAATTTTTAATATTTGCCTGTGGTAATCTTAAATATTCCTGTTTTTCAGGTACTTATCATCTAAAATTATAGTCATCAGTATGAAGAGAAGATGGAATCTTCAGCATTTCATTTAGTAAAAGAGTTTACAAAGCAGTTCCGTAACAGAATATTCATTGGAAATTATAAAGAAAGGTGTTATGTTGAGGCTCTAGGTGGCTACAGGTAAAGAACCTTGTTTTGAGTATGTGAAACAAGTTACACCATTCCAAATAAAGCATATCCCTAAAACTATACATAACATAAGGAATGAATTAGTCCCTTGCTTGATTACTTTAATAAAATTAAACTTTGATTTAAAATGCTGTAAAATGAAATAAATCGAACTAAAAGAACTTAATAAATTGTATTTGTTCAACAAATTTATACATCTCTTCATTCAACAACTCTGGTGCAAATGACCTAGCTGTCAAAGGGCCCTTAAACCTCACTCACTCAAACACTTCGGTGAGAATTTAACCTTCATTTTCTATATTTAGCAGCTATGTTCTTTATATAGGAGGATAGATCCCACCCCTGGGGGTTGTGGATTTTAGTCCCTGGTATAGGGCTGTTGCTCACTCAGCATCGTGAGGAAATTCAGAAGTTACGCAAGGTAGCAAACCCTGGTCTAGAAAGCCAACTTTACGAGCTGGGGGTGCATAGATACTGACGATATTTCCTCCCTGTATCGGTTGGATGATCACCCACCTCTGCCTTGCATAAGTGACTGTGAGGTTGGCAGTCGAGTTGGCAGGCTCTCAGGCCCACTTTGTTCTTTATATAGTTTGTAATTTTGCTTTTTAACAGCCTTGTTTGATATTAGTGGTTTCTGCACCAATATTGCACACCAAATTTAATTTGGTATCAGGCTGCTCATTTAGGTATCCATTTTCATGTATTTGTTTTGCCATACAAATTTTATAATTAAATTCTTGCACAAAATAAGAGATACATACACAAGTTATTTATAACCATATTTAACCATATAAAATTATTGATTTTACTTGATAACACATTAAGTAATGTTGCAGTTAATAAATTGAAGAGCTTCATATACAACAAAATAAACACTAATATCCCCACAGTTACTCAAATGTAATTATTTGTAACAAAAACTTCATTAATCCTTAAAGAAATTGATGGACATTTCAAGAAATTATGAGATTGCAATTTCGTAAACACTCGATTACTTATCAATCACATTGTTGTCAATGTTATGGTCACTAGTGGTCACTACATTCTTGCCATTACTACCAAACATTGAAAATAAAACAAATTTAAAGACAGACTCAATTGTCGATATTTCAAAATTCATTACACAATTTCTATTTTATTAAAATAGATATTTTTTTCCCAAACCATTAAATCTGTTGGGACCATTGAATTGCTTTAATAATTTAACTTCTGGATTTATTTCATGGTTAAATGCTACAGCCTATTTATCAATCTCTTTATATCTAATATTTCAAAAAAGTTCTTTCATTCAAAGCTATTACTAGCTTTATTTTTTACATAATTAATAACCCCACTTCATATTCTATTTCTCATTATTCTAAGAGTAAAATTTGAATTTGAATCTTTAGCATAAACTGCATACTAGAAACTGACTGCTGAAGTGCTAAACACTGAGCTATTCCATGAAAATAAACTTTTGCATTGATTATTCTTAGATATTGTTAGGTCCACAGAATCTGGGCCCCCTTAAGATGCAAATAAAAAGATCATATATTGAAAATCATAATGTAAAAGCAGTATTCTACTTTGCTTACTTTAAAATGATCAATTTTTATTATATTGCAGGTTCTTTTGCAATAATCAGCTCTTGTTTTCAGGGATGTAGTGGTAGTGAATAACTGTGAGAAGCTACTGAAGCAAGATTTGGAAGCACTAAGAGAAAGAATTTTGGCTTTTCCCACATTTAAGAACATATGGATTGGAATAACAGGTATTGAAACCCTAAGCTAAGATCTATTTTGTTTTTACTTTCAGTTGAATTTAAATGATTAAATTTAATGATATATAGGTATATCTTTCCAAATGCGTTGAGTGTAATCTATGACTGAAGCTCGACTTTAGAATGCAAACTTATTACTAGGGCAAGCATTTTTGTTCCCAAACATGTACTATAGCTTATCGAGTAGTTTGTTGTTGCAGAGCAGTAATGCAATCGAGGCAAGAGGGTTGTCTTACAGGTAGAACATGGTGCTCTCGCTGTGACAGTTCTGTATTTACAACAGCTAGCTAGAAACAGTTTGCATCATTGAGACATGAGTTTATTATTATATACGTTATTCAATATAAAAAGTTATAGATATATGTGTGCAAAACATATTCTTGTTTACATCTCTGCTAATTTACACATTATTTGTGCTTTTAACATAGTTTTAAATATCATACTTCGCAAATATAGGTCTGTGTCGCCCAGACAATCAAAATACTTCAATTTATGTTTTAAATTTAACCCTTTGCATATTAATCTTTATTTCATTCTTTTTGTTTGCATGCTACTCTTCAGAAGAATGCTTTCTTCAAGATGTAAACCAGAGACATTTGTATTAGAGTTTGGGAAAGACTATTTCCGTATAAGAAACGGAAGTATATTTTGTAAGGTCTGTAAAGTAGAACTGAAAGCTAGAAAATGCACCGGTATAAACAGTGATTTAGTTGGAACAAAATATTTACAGGAACTCAAATTATTAATTCAGCAATGTCTAAATGGATTGATACTGGATGTAAAAATCAGCAGCCTTGTGTTTCCAACAGTTTCATCAGCTGATCGTCTCCCCTTTTATAGCCTTGACTGGACATATGGTTGTGGATTAAATATATGCACAGGAGGTCCAACACAGCTTATGTAAATAAGTCCACTTTATCTTGTAACATGCAGCCTATTTCTCTTTTCGGTGTGGTTCTCATTCATGGTACTGAATGCTCTTTCAGTTTCTGCTGTAGAGATGGGAATGGTCTGTACAGTCTTGATTAAAGGTATCAACTCCACTGGAATTTCCTTGGTCTAGACATATTTTCTAAATGCATTAATGTACCTCCTCTTGTGTGACTTGTGGGAAAGTCACAGGTTAGCAACACACTTAATCACCATAGCAGCTATCAAAAGTAGAAGTGGAAGGCCAATTTTTGTATAGTACTTTTGAGTCACTGACAAAGTTTTATAAGAGGTACATATAGCAGGTGCTTTGGTTTTTATTGGAGATCACTGGTAAATGAAAATGAGTAGTGTTTAACGCCACCTTTTGCTAATTACGGCACCGCAGGCGGTGACACTGATGATACATGAGATGAAGATGGAGCACCGGTGGAATGAGATGGCGGGGGAAACCGGAGGTCCCGGAGAAAACCCGCCCCAGCGCCGTGTTGTCCACCACAAATCTCACTTTGCAGTCGCAAGGGATTGAACCCAGGCCGCCTTGGGAGATCACTGGTGATTATGTTATTTTAAATGAGGATTTTCATTAATAACACCGTCCTGCAGAATATAACTTTTGTTTGTCAATTTGTAATCTGAAAGGTGATGTCAAATTAAATTTGGTGTGCTAAATTGAATGATGCTGTCCACTTTCCTCTATCATATAAGGTTTTCTCACAAATCAAATTTTAGGTGAAATGCAATTGCTTCTCTAACTACTATGATGTGGTAGAAAAAGTTGAAATATGAAATGCTGGACAACAATAAAAGGAAAGATATTTGATAAGATAAATTTATGTAAATAAAACTCTGATAACCAAGCTAAGAGTCATAACTCCAGATAACAATGCTTTATTCTAAAGGAAAAACATCTGCTGTTTGTAAGCTGTAAAAGTACTTTCTTTGGAAGGATATGGTTTCGGATATACATCATCTTGCTTGGATATCTCGTTTCACTTTTAAAGTATCACACAGTAATTGCACTAAAAATGGTTTTATAAACTTCCCTAAACACCTGTAAAATGAATCACAGACAATTGCATAACTGATATCAATAACTGTTGTAAATTTGTGCGCACACAAATTGATTTTATGTTCCATTACAGAACCTGAATATTGCATATAGAACTGAGGATTAGCGTAACATTCAAACTACCAAAGGAATTAAAAATATTGAGTGGTAACTATTTCCACATTAATCTAAAAGGATATTTAATTGCGAAATGTTGATGTAGAATTGATGAATTGTAAATAAAACTTTTTTTTGACAATGCTTAAAACTTGTAATTAAGACTATAAGCTAATAAAGATTATTATTATAATCATCATCTGCATGTCAGAAACTGATTTGTAAATATGTTATATTTCTGACATGTCCAAAATCATATGTATGATAAAACGGATGACAGTAAATAAATCATTAATATTATTATACTGGTTCTTCCATATACCACATCTCAGCAGCTGAAAAAGGATTCTGATCAACGGAATAGCACTTGTGCAGGCTGAAGGGAATAGTTGTGATGATAAAGGTATATAAAATGAATCCGCACACTTAAACTTAAGGATAACATAGGCAAGAGAACAATTGAATTTCCCAAAGGGAACTAAGGAAAGTAAGGACAATTTCATATGATTGATGTCAGATATGTGTTTAAAACAAAGGCAAAGCATTGCATCTCCTTCATTGACATGGGTGAGCTCATGACTAAGTGCATTTGAATTTATTAGAAGTCGCTCCACTTTGCTAAGCAATGGATGCTTAAATTAACCGGAAAGCTATAGCTTATTGGCTGAGTGAGACCAACTCTGCCACAGAGACATGATATATGGGTGAACCTGTATCTGTATATAAACATGCTACTACAGGTACAAAATTGAATCGAGAGTATATTGACACATTGCTTCACTCACACTGTTTATTCACAGGACATGTTTCAAGAGCTCTTGCTCCTATCCTCAGCTGATACTCGACTACTTGCACTAGTCGAGTATCAGCTGAGGATAGGAGCAAGAGCTCTTGAAACATGTAGTCGAGTATCAGCTGAGGATAGGAGCAAGAGCTCTTGAAACATGTCCTGTGAATAAACAGTGTGAGTGAAGCAATGTGCCAATATATTCTCGATTCAATTTTGTACTAATTTGTGCTTCACTGTCCCTACGCTTCTTTCAAGTTTATACTTTGGATGCTACTACAGTTTGGGTCCCAACCAGAACAAAAAACACTCAGCAATTCTAGATTGTTCTAGTTGAGGCCTTTGCTGGTTGCATTGATTTCCAAATTTTGTTGCCATACTGTTGACAAACATAACCATCTATGGTTTTGTTTATAACAGTAAAGCACTTACTATTCTCTTTTTGGACTCGTTAGTAAAGTACAATCAGCATATTTCACTATCTATTTCTTAAATTATGCTTTTCTAATCACCATAGAACTCTTTTTCTGGACTCATTGAAACAAATGAACTGATATATTTCACAAGTATTTGCTTAAATTGTGATTTTCTATTCATCATCTGTTTCAGAACCAGAGAATGTGAGTGCTCCAAACATGCACTGCCTATGGACGGATGTTGGAGATATCCCATTTGGTAGCTACTGGTTTCAGATTAAATGTATTAAACTGAAGCAAAATGAGATATACCTGAAATTGCAGTGTTTAAGGTAATTAGTGCACTTTACTGGCCATATACTTCTAAATTATGCATTGATTTACTACAGGCAGTTGCATCATAATTATTGAAATAAAATTATTTCTGTGCATTACTTTTACTATGCTTCAGTTTCACATCCTTATGTGTGCTTGTAAACAAATTGCTTTATAGTCTACATTACATATAACAAACCTGCTTGCAGTGGTGCGTGTTGTTGAATACGGCACTATGCCGACTCGGAGTGTGCAGTCGTTTCATTCTCTGTAGCAGTGATGGGTCAGTACATCAGTGCTGTTTTGAAATGGAAGAACACTTGTTTTAAGTAAAGGATACCCATGCCAAAAATTATTTCAGTCCTGAATGGGAAATGCCTATTTTTTCATGGAATGTAGCAGTGGCACCATTTGTTTAATTTTTCACAAAAAATTGCAAGTGCTGAAATGATTTAATTTTCACATGCTAATTATCATAGAGCCGCTCAGAAAGCTAACATAAGTGATAACTTAAAGTATGCTTTAAGGGTTTCAGAGTTGTGTTTCATGGTCTTCAAATGTGGTGAATATTTTGAAAACCAAAGTGTGCGAGATAGCTAGCGTGTCCACCAAGGAGAAGTGAATGTATCAAAATCTTATGAAAAACATGTATTCACAACATATTTTTTATATTCATTTAATTTGAAGTCCTCTTGTAATATTATCATTGTATAGTAAGTTTTATATAACTATTTTATACTTGTACTGCTTTTCTAGAATCAAAATTGCATTAATTTCCACTAACAAAGTACTGTTTCATTTTTATAGTAATATTATATGTATTTCCTGGGACATTTAGCAAGATACTTCATAGTGGAGGCATGGTTATCTGTTTACACCATATTGCTAGCATGCAGAGGGGAGAAGAGGTGAACCGCATGTCACAAAAATATATAAACTACTAAGGCAGAAGATATGCTACCCTAAGGAGTAGAACAGATTGTTATGTCTACATCCAGTTGTCATCTCTGGAATCCATAAAATTGACTAAAGTGTTTGCTTTCTCTTCCTCTTCATCACTGCTATCCAAATCCACATTGATTACTGTTCTTTCTATTTATTGTTCCATTAAGGCATCTTGATGCCAGTATTCTTGTTTTAGGGACTTAACTTTGATGCACGCATTTTTCCAATCCACTTCAGTGATATCGTTTAACCAGTCTGGTTAGTCTTTAAAGTGCATTTAGTCATAGAACACATTTTTTGTGCCATCTTTAGCTTTATTGTATTCCATATCAGTTCAGTGGTATTTAAATCAGCATTAAGGCAGCAATCTGAGGACTTCAAATGTATAGTCTTTCAAAAGTTTATCTGTGATTTATACAATTTTCTGAACATTGTCTGTAAAATACACCAGGATGATTAAATCAGAAGGTATACACTGGAGGTAGTTTGTTTGCTTTGAAGTCCAAACAATCAGCCACCAAATAATCTCTTCTTTCAGAGATGCCGTTTTGTTTTCCTGCACGATATGGTAAGGTGCACTATCGAGTATAAAAATGCTACTGTTTGGGAGTTTTGGTATAAGCTCTTCACTGAGCCATTTTTCGTAGTTGGTCTTGTTCTTCTCACTGTGGTACTCTTCTGTAGCTCACTTAAGTCATATTAATTCTGTTCCTTTGGTGAAACCCATCTCACCGCCAACTTGCACCACTATTGCTCTTTGTCCAGCAAATTTATTCACCAAAACCGTAGGAATATTGCCATGTTGCCAGCATTTCTTTACAGTATAGTGGGTATGTACCCAAGTTTAGTCCATGTAAACTACAGGTTTCTTGGAATCCTTTCCGTTACTTCTTAGAGCCCATAAATAAGCTGCTCTGCTTACAATTACATCCTGGCATTCCACTAAAATGTGACGAATATTCTTACATTTTTCTTTTTAACTGAATCCCATTTCCTTTAACATTCACCAGAATGTTTTCTGTCCACCACCAAGATTAATCTGCTCCATTACTGCATAAAACAAGTTCTGTGTTGGAATTTCTTTACACAGTTCATAGTACTCTAAAAATGTTCTGCGAACGAGGAACTTATTGAGGTCATCCATTTCAAGCTTCTTTTTTCAATGCCATTGTTTTCCTGGATTAGTACTGTGTACCTGAAATTCTATCTTTTCAAATTCTTTAATGATCTATTTTATTGTGGCTTAAGTTTTTCCTATTGCTGTAGCCATTCTAGCCATTCTTTGCTAAGAAAGGACAAGACCGTTTTCTTCTTCTTCTTCTTCTTCTTCTTCTTCTGTGCAGAACTGGAAAACATTGTGAATAATCTTTCTGCTGTGGGAGTTTACAAACCTCTGAGAAAAAAAAAATAACTTAGCTGAAATGCAGATGTATTTGTGAAACTAATCCTATTTACCATGAAGAATTTAAAAAGTTAAGTGAAGTTTGTAACAAATTATTATACTTTATTGCAATATTTGTATTGCTTCACTGTTGTTAGCTTCACTTTTTATTCACCATAACAAGTTGGTACCTGTTTCAGAATTTAAATCAAACAGGAACCTGTTACTATAACAAGGAGCACACACAAAGGTAAGGTGAATGGCCTGTCTGCCAGAGCATAGTAACCAAGAATGAAAGAAAGAGAATGTAGTATGTCTTTCTTTGAACAGTAGCTTTCCTGCACCAACCTTCATGTGTTCCTCATTGTAGACACTGTTGCTGCATTCTTCCTGGGAAATTTAACTTTAAATGAGTTTAGGCACTCTTCTTTTTCTTTCTTTTTTTTTGGGGGGGGGGGGCGTTACAAGAATGAGCTGAAAATTTTTAGATTGCCTTATTTCTAAAACCAAGGATTCCTATTTTACAGCCATTTATGTTGTTTGCTATATGTTGAAGTCAGGGTTTGAAAACAAACAAAAAACAACTATTGCTCTTTGAAAATTTGATGCTTCATTTGTAAGCAGAACTTCAAAACATTTTCATGTATGTCTTTTCTTGTTTTCAGACCACTGGACAGTGACAGCATTCCTGAAAACGCAATCAAGTATAATCCTGAAACTTTATCTCAGTCCAACAGAGATGTAAGCCTGGAACAAATTAAGGAAAAAGCAAATGAATTAAAGAATGAGATTTTACAGGATCTTCTTTGTGTACTGACTTACAACAATTTAAAGACTGCACTGTGGTTTACTTCAGTCTTCATTTTCACCTGTATTACTGCATTTTTAAATTCAGTGCAGTATATTGGAGAGTTCTCCCTGAGACTTCTGAGAGAGTTGACTGTGCTTCTGCATACTCTAACCCCTATAATTATAGCTTTGATAGACTTTGTGACTAAATGTGTAGGTGGGTTCTATATATTGTTAAGCCTATTATGGAGAGGTGGTGGGAATTACCCTGGTCAGAATATTCCACAGCGCCAACTAAGAGCACTTCCAATGTCCGGGGGCAAGTACTATACACCAACAGCTACACCTAGGGCATCACAGTACGATAGATGGAACCCAAACATTAGCAATACTCGCCTTAGATGATAGGCTGAATAAAGTGTTACAGGAAATATTTGCAATTAAATGCCTTTCAATTAATGTCTACTCTCTTCCCCTTTTTTTAATAAAGGTGGTAGAGGGTGAAGAGATCCCTTCAGAGGCATATCTCAGTTTTAAATGAAAGTTAAGTTTGTTATATGTTGCTTAAATATTTGCTTGTATATAATTTCAGAATAGAAAGCTCCAGATATATATCATAAAGTTAGTGTTTATTCCAGTAGGTGCTTTAATAGTACTCTTCCTCCAAATCCACAAAAGCTATAAACAGGTGCTCATGAAGATTTAGGTATTGAAAAGATTGGTAGTGAGAGCAAAAGATTAAATTTAAAAAAAAGTAATTGATTAAAAACTATTAAAGAATTTAAAATGGCAATAAGTTGCCATTATAAAACAGTTTTCTCTCTGCCAAGCCTATCCTCTGAGGTACCATGGAAGTGGTGAATAGAATGAACTACATTTCTCTTTATACAGACGAATTTTGAAAGAGGTGGCATAACAATTGAAATAGGATGCAGTCTATTGCATAAGCATATATATTTCTTTGATTTAAAGAATGAAAGACAGTAAAAATGTTCTTCTCTCAAGAAAGGATCTAGATTTCTTTCCCATTTATTTCCGAAATATCTTAAATTTAAATCACATATAAACTACTTAAAATTTGCTGTATCTATACTTTTATATTCTGCTGTTACATATCACCATTGCAGATGGATGTTATCTGATTAACAGTTTATGCCACCTTGTTCAAATAACTATGAAATGTTTGACGTACATTTGCATTTATTGTGCTTCCTTCATTCTAACTAAACACTCCTGTGTAGCTCTGTGATAAGTGCATTTATTTTGTAGATTTTATAATACTATAAATAAATTAGTTTATCAAGCAAAAAATCAACCACTTTGTTCTCCTTTCTCCTTTCAGTTGGAACAATTAACAGAATATTGTGAAAGTATTGCTAAGAATCGAGTACAAATGTATTTCAATAATATCCATCTTTAAAAAACTCTTCAAAACTATCTTGTTGAAAAAGAACATAAGCATACTAATAAATTTTGACATCACTTACTAAATTCCTCCAATCACACATAATACTATTAAATGTTGTATGGAGGACATTAATTCATTTAGCCTGTTACTAAACATTTTCTAGTCAGTAATTTTCCCTCATCACTTTATTTTTGAAGGTAGTTTGGGAGATGTTGCTTCTATTTTCAACTTCAAAGTTACGACTGTCGGGTGGTAGTATCTTGAAGGCTTCTCTCTGTAGGGGAACAATGTATTTCTGCACTAGATTGTCGACACGCAGGATTTCAAAATTTATTAAGAACTTTAGAGAACAAAATATCTTAGCACCAATAAATACTCATGAATAAAATAGTTAAATTCAAAAAGATGAAATTCCACCAATCAAAAAAGATTATTAATGAAGCATACATTTTACGTCACAAAGTAAACTGAAAGAATATAAAGAGAAGCATACCATAACAGCCAAATGGAGGAATTCCAAAGTAATTTTGTCAAACACTGAAGAGTTATAGATCAGTCTCCATCTGAAACATGATTGAACAATTACCTTTTGAAACACACATTTAACAGAAGCAAATGAAGCGTGTGTCTACATCAACTAAATTTTTCGATTATGTCCCAATTTTGTATTCAAAACAGAGCATGGTAATAAAATAACACTCAGTGCTCGGTGTCCAGCAATAAATGGCTTTAAACATCAAGTATTTAGGATTTTATTTTTAATTGCCTGTCTCAAAGCTACATCATCATCACACATTTGTTTCCTCCTGTTTACAATTTTTGTTGATCCCCTAAAATGTCCTAGTCCAATTCTTAAAATACTTGGGTTTACATTTTTTAAATATATTTCCAGCACACCATACCAGTACTATGAGCAGGGAAAAAAATAAAAAGTAAGATGGTCAAGCGAAACAAGCTTCAACACAAAACTTCTACATCCTCCCCCATAGCCAGGCATGTGCTGATGCAATCCTCAATCTTGACATTTTACTTAGAAGACTACATTGTTGAAAGGTGGAATCATAACTGGAAAATTCAATGCCATTGCCAGAATTTGAACTATGGATCAAGGTTTTAAGCTTTTATATAGATTCCATTCATAAGTGCAATTAATGATAACCGTTCTCACACAAACTATGTGCAGGCAAATTTTGAAAGCTAGAATTATAAAACTAAAAATGCAAGGCCATATCTGAAATTTGAACCACAGATCTTAAGCTTAAGCTTTACTTGTGGCTGCTCTACCCCCTATTAATTTTGTGATCTTGAATTGAGATTTCCTGGTCTACCAAGAAATTGCATCAGAGAATTTGTCATACCAGCATGCTGCCATAGTATCTCAGTGGTAAAGCTGCTGGACGAAGAGCAGAAAATCTGGGATTCTGTTCGTTATGGTACTGAATTTTTCACTTCTGATTCTATCTTTTAGCGTTTGCCTATACAACCTTTGTTTGTGGTACAACCACACTGATTGCCCTTATGAAAGGCAGCATTGTTGCTAATTCAACCACACGGAAATTGCTTTACTAAATAGTTTTATCAGGTACCTAGTATGCTCAGTTTATTTGGCTTCACTAATTTTAAACATTGCTAAATAAGTGTTAAAACAATGCAAATCTTCACAACACAGATGTGGCAAATAACTGGATAATAATTTAAAATAAACAGGAAAGGGAAACAAAAGTAATAAACTGTAGTAACAATCACAAAATGAAAAATTTTAGCATGAAGAATGTGAATTTGCTTTATCATCTCACACTCAATCAGTAGCAATCAAGAGAGATTGATAATTTGCTATTCACAAAGCAAAGTTTCAGTGTATGGAAGGGGGTCCCAATGGGCATTTGCAGATGGGCAATGGCATGATTACCACTTGGATATGCAAGAGTTGCAGAAGAAAAAGTAATCAAGCATAGCATCAATGAAAAAAGAATGTGAAAGTGAAGTGATGCCTACCAATGCTGAAGCATGTGCAGATTGAAGTTTTGCATTCATTATGCATTGCCGGGGCAGGAGTTTGAGTAAAAATTTTGACAGTATGTATGATATTGAAAGAAATGAAGATATAAGAAATAAGATCCAAACCAAAATCTATTTTGGTTTATTTTGATATTAAAGCACCTATTTTTATACTTCATAATTATTAAAATTTAAATTTTTCATGCAGAGAAAGAGTATTGTCCCATCAGTGTTCATGTGGCCTGCTAGAGAATTGTTGCCATTTCTGTTTAGTTGTAGGTAGTGCAAGAAAGACCCACTTCATATCGGCAGAGAGTGGCAGGAAGCAGACTAAGATGTTACTGCACACATACCGTTCATGACATTTGGAAACTGTAATTAGAGAAGAATCCATTTCCAGAAACATTTCCCACACCCTACAGGTATATAAAAGCTGATTCAAGCCAAGAGTAATGAAGCAGAGTTGATTGAGCAGCACATAAGAGTGTGGTACATTCAAAGCTCCATGATGAGAAATCAGGCCATGCAAGTAGTGCAGGAAGCAGTTCACGGGTCAGTAAGTGTGGCAACAGTTGAGGAATCAGCGGGCTGGGGAACTGGTAGCAAAGCAGTTTGCATGTGCATATGAGAGTTGGGTTCAAAATCAGTGTGTAGCTCCATATAAGAGGTAAAACAGTATGTCTAAGATGAGCAACACAAAGGGTGCATGATAAAAAGGCAAACATTGTAGAGATGTTTGAAGTGTTGTATTTGTGAAAAAGGGATTGTAGTTAGCGTTCAGCTAACAATTAAGGTGAAAAAGCAGTTTTGCATTTGTCATATTTATTACATTTTAGGTAATCCTAAATTCTATCCATACTATAAAAAAATTACAAAATTAAAAGAATGCAGGTATTAAAGTTACATTCTGGATATTTCAGGTAGGTAACAGGAACAAGAACAGAACAATCTATAATATTAATAAGTGAATTTGGGAAACAACCTCTTTCACCAAGCATTTTTACCTTACAAGTGGTAAAATTTAAACTTTTTACACCATTATTCCTCTGGACCCCTGGAAAGTGTAAAAGAGGGAGTATTTCCTGTATTTAATTATTGTTATTTTGCAGTACTAAGCTGGTAATGCAGGAGAATGGACTGCAGCAAAGTTGCTCCTGTGGAACTGAGGGAAAAAGGAACTTAAAGCAACATGAGAACAGCAAAGCAGACGGGAGAAGTTACAAGAAATAATGGCAATGGGATTTAAACAAGAATAGAGGAAGTGGGATAACAGATTAAAACTAAAACACTGGATAGGATGAAAACAAAGAAAAATGGAAAGTGTGGAAGACATGAGAAGGTACAACCTAATAATTTCTGGGGTGGAAGAATAAATAGGATTCATAGCATTCTAGGAGATACACAAATTATTAACGAAGAGATCAGAAATGAATGAGGCGTCAAACTAAAGGACCCATTTAGAATTTGGAAATCGGAAGGCAAAAGAAAGAAATTGGTGAAATTCGCAATACAGGATTAGTAACAGAAATATTAAAACAAGCAAAAAATTTAAGAGGAACATCTATTTGTATTAACAAGATCTATATTCCGAGCAAAGACAACAGAGGAGGGTAACTGAAGAAAAGAGTAAAGTTAGGAACCAAGGATTTCATGCATTTATATGAAACAATGAAACTGGATTGATGAGTAAGGGGCTGAGCAGAGAAGCAGGGCATGAGTGTTGACACACAGAGACAAACATGTGGAGTGAATGCAATGTGCATTGATGGAGGGGAAGTGATAACAGTGCAAATGAAAAAGAGGGGGAAATTCAGAAATGGCAGCCATGAAAAAGGAAATAAAGATGAAATTTCATTATGACTAGTACAGAGCAAAACAAGTGACAACACAGAGAGTCAGAAAAAGGCAAGAGTGAAACAAGTGTGGGGATACAAGCAATTACAAAAAGGGTGGAACTATGCACGGGATGAGATTTAGGGGCATAACGGCAAGGCAAAATTATGGCTGTTATGGATTAATTGCAGAATGGAGTCACAAGAGGTAAAGGAAAAGATAGGAGCAAATGTGATGAAACAATCAGGGGAGGAGAAAAGCAGCAAGTAAAGCTTAATAACTAAAAGAGGATAAAAGGGGAGAATTGTAAATGTGAACATCCAGGTTGAGTGAAATGACAAAGTGAAAGTCAAAAACTTTGCAAATAACAAAAAATTAATATGGCTGAACAAAATACAGAAAGGCAAGAGAGATTAGAGCGAGAAGTAGAAATGATTTTTTGAAAAAATGTGACAAAATGGGTAATTGAAAAAGCAGCTAGTAAAGTTTAGTAATTTGTAACACGGAAAGGTGAAGCAAGAAAAGGGGAAATATACAAGTGAGAAATATTGAAAAGTGATTAAGTGAATTCAGCAGTGAAACATTAGGAAATAATATTCTGTTGTTTAAGAGTCGACAACAGCTGATGATGTTAGGAAGTCCTAACGAAACGCGTTCTAGGTAAATACTAGCAATAAATGGAGCATTGAGTATTAGTTCGACTCAAAATTGTATTGATTAGGAAATAAGTTGATACAAGTGATAACAGATTATTAGCAAAAGCTAAAGCATGGTAAGACAAGTAAAAGGGACAAATGCGTATGTAATTATAATGAAGGCTGCCTTATTAGCAAACTTAGGTTTCAGTGTTAAGGGCATAGAATCCAGCTCTTCCTTTAACCGCTTTACCGATGGCCATTTAAGCCCTTTAGGGGCCTGAAATGGATACCCAATAAACAGAACAAGACATTTAAATTGTTAAATGCTGTAAAATGCATCATAAATAAAATTCCATATCTTCCATATTTATTAAGTTATTTAAACGAAACAAAAACTGGTTTAAAACCCATTAAAGGTAGTATACATCCTGTAGCAAAAGCCATTCTTTGTGCCAAATGCGCCTAATAATTGAATCATTGTTTTGTGTGTATACGAATGTAGGTATAGCTATGCAAGTAACTTCTCCGGTTCAAGGTTTTAGCTGCGCGCACGCACACACACACGAAAGAAAACTCCCTGTCAGCATCTGTTATTACAAAGTTTCTGGTAGCCTTATGAAGCTGTTTTCGCTCAGTATTTTAGTTATTTATACTCTCCCTGTGTTCAGAGTGATTTCTTATAGCTATCAAGGGCTAAATGAGTGGCACATTTGAAATTGTTAAATTTCTATGTTAACCATGGCTTATCCCCATAATGTAGCAAATAAATTAGCTTGCATATGATGTATACAGGCTTCTGATATTACTGTAGAAAATCTGGAAGATTTGTTGTGCGATTGTGAAGGAGATTAAATTTAAAGGGAGTTGATTAATGACACTAAACAACACTTTTAAATTTTTCCAGAACATGTTTCAGAGACTTTGCCTCCATCCTCAACCGGCCATCGACTGTTTCTCATTGGTGTAGTTGACGATATTTCGTCATAGGTCTCCTCTGGTGGCAGTTCAAGGAACTTGCTGAACAAATCTTTCTGGGGGGATGTCGAAATTGAATACTTTGTTCCTATTTTTCGAAATGAAGATTTGTTCCCATGTGGATAGTTCTTGTTTTCCTGATGTGTTTTAGTAAAATATAAACAATTAGGAAAGTCAGCAGTTGCCACGCATTTTTGGGGAAAAAACCACAACCTAAATCCAGAACCAAAACTACTAAAATATACATCAGGAAAAGAACTATCCACATGGGAACAAATCTTCATTTCAAAAAATAGGAACAAAGTATTCAATTTCGACATCCCCCAGAATGATTTGTTCAGAAAGTTCCTTGAACTGCCACCAGAGGAGACCTATGACAAAATATCGTCAACTACACCAATGAGAACCAGTCGATGGTTAGTTGAGGATGGAGGCAAAGTCTAAACATGTTCCGGAAAAATTTTAAAGTGTTGTTTAGTGTCATTAATCGACTCCCTTTAAATTTAATTTATTATAACACTATTAATTTTTAGATTAGTCGTATTTATTACACATCTGCTTCACTTTCGTACCTATTTTGAGGACATGTTTTGCAAATCATCGTTTGCATCTACGGCTCTTATGCGACTAAAGCTTGATCCAGCGGTGTGGGTAATTCTGGGGTTGCTGCTGCCATCTGTTGATTTAGTGATGAACTTAAATGTGGGATTCTCTTCTGGCAGGATTTCAAAGTTCATAAGTTGGTTTTTATGTTTTTCTATGTATATCCTCTCCCATATGACGAGTTCACTATGTTTTTGTATGTATTTTAGTAATTCTGTGCTATCTTCAATTTCATGATTTTCAGACCAGAAATGAGCTGCTATTGCGGACTTATCAATATTATTGTATCTTAAGTGCCTGAAGTGTTCTTTCTTTCTAGTGCCTATGTTTCTTTTTGTCCTCCCTATGTAAATTTTTTCACAGTCTTTACACTGTTATAACACTGTTTTCAACACTTCCAAGAAAGGAATTGTGAAGGAAATGTTTAGGATATAGGTAGCAGTGACGCGTACTGGTCTTACAGATTGCATGTTAGCTACTCCATTGTTTGGGGGCAATGGCGGGTCAAATATGGGTGTTGTGGATCAGCTATTACTAGCTATCCCTCTTTACAAAAAACAGTTAAATGGTAAAAAAAAGTATTTTTGTACCACTGGATGTAACCATGCACAATTGTTTAGTAATTTTCAGAGCTATAAATTCATATACCTGTACTTGCGTGTATAAATAGCTTGTAACCTAATTGAGTATTATAATACTCAGAGGCCTCTATATACTGGGGGGGGGGGGGGGTAAGAATCAGCCCTCATACTTGAGAAAACACTTTCCTAAAAGGATACTACCCATAACCAAAAAAGTCGCAACCATTTCGAAAATGTCTAGTGTGTTGCAAAAAAAGAAGTTCGCAAGGAAACCAATATTATTTGGTGTGAATCTGCAAATGTGCCCTTGGGTGTTTATCCAGGTTTGGAGGTGTACAATTAAAACAGAAACCTTTAAGGGTACACTTCATCCCTTATAGAACTAATTCAAATTTATTGTAAAATAGGAAGATTAAAATAATTGGTGTTAAATGAGCATTAAATGCATGTATGTGCAGTACGTCTATACATGTCCATATCGGTTTGGGGCATTTTAACTTGGATGTCATATGACGTCCATATCGATTAAAGGGTTAAGTCAAGTCATATTAGCTCTTAAAGGGCCAGAGCCCAGCTCAAGGCTGGCCGAAGATGTATTTTAGTACTTAATATATTCCTATTTCATTATAAGTTAACATGTTTGAAAAAACAGCTTTTTTACAGTTTTGGAGGAAACAAGGACATACATAGGTAATTCTGAGATGTATATTTGATAAGAGAAACAATCTTTGGTTATGCATTGTATATGGGCTCTACTGGTCATCAAATAAGTTTGTTTGGAACTCAAAAGTACCCAAAAATTAACAGCTTTAACAGCTTTTATTACATTACAAGAATATCTTCAAGCACAATCTAAAATCTCTATACAAGGATTAATTGAAACATTTAGTATAAATCCTTCAAAAACCATCAAGCCTTGGATTTATTTGGGTTCAAGACATTTCAGTAACATATCTGAGGAAGGAGTCAAGGACAAGGCAAAAGTCACGTAACATCTAGAATATAAATGATTGGCCTTTGGTCTCTTACATAACATCAAAGCCAAAGAATTTCATTAGCATTTCATTTAACACATTACTTCCTGCCAAGTATTAGCACTTGACAATGAAACCATATCATTTACATTTCTACTAAGAAGGTAGTTTTCAGACTATTATAAAATTTACCATCAGCATAAAATCTACATGATTTGCAATGCTGTCATTGGATTAAGGAAGTGGACAGGGAAAAAGAATGCTGTTTGTTGCACTCAACATGAATAAAGTTTATTTCAAAGCTGGAATGAACATTTTAAACAGGCTTACATTAAAGAAAATCCCAGTCTTATTGCATCCTATCCTTTCAGATACAATGTAGGATAGGCTAAAATATAATTTTGTCAAATTAACCAAATTTTCAATACATTTTCAGTATTTAAATCATACTTTGGCCAGTCCAACTATCCCACAGGCAATTCTAGCACCTGCATTGCCAGTAGTTTTGCTCAGTTCATGTCCACCTTTACCCAGATCATCAGGGTCAGCATGAACCTGAAACAGAAAAATTGCTAGAACTGCTTATAGGAAATTGTGTTGACTTTAGCAGTAATTAGCATTTCCAACATTTTTAATCTATAATACCCAAATATTTCTATGTAAGCAATGTAATCTACTTATGAAAGGAAAAAAAAAAAAAAAAAAAAAAAAAAACATGACTTAGTCAATTCATGGAATTAATTCTTAGCACAATTAATCCAAATTATATATATAATCATCTATCACATTTTTTTGTGTTGGAGCCGTGACAAGCCAGTGCCAGGTGCACATGCAGGAAAGAGTGGCACAAGGAATTGGAGGCTTGCCAAGAGAGAGAAAAAGACAGATGTCTGGATTGTTCTGTCTTTCTCTCGCTGTGTCGCAATTGTTATCAAGAAACCTACTGTATTTTACAACAATGACTCGGATGTATAAATAGTGACAAAGCATTAGAACAGAGTCAGTTGCTAGTTGAGATGACTTGTGCAGCTGTTGTAATTGTGTGTTTGAACTGTACCGCAGCGAATTCTTTTGTTTGTTTACGTGCACTGGATGAGACGACCTTGAAGACATATCATTTTGCTGCTGCCAGGGTTGTACAAAGCATATTTTTACTGCAATAAAGAGCATTTTAAATTTCTCAAACAAGACTTACTTCTACCAACCCAAAAGTTCATGAGGTACAGATCTACAACTTCTGTATGATTTTCCAAGTGTCTTAATGTGGCGATGTATGGTATCTTTTAATTCAACAAGTTCTTCTGAAAACCTAAGGGTACTTTTTGCAGATTTTCTCACAAAACTTGGCATGTATTCTCAATATTCCATACTTTAGGTCTTCCAGAACATGGTAAATCCTTAGTGTTTTCATCTCCATTGTTGAAACATTTGAAACCATCCTTGTATCACACTAACGACACCTTCTCCTTGCACTTTATATATTCTTTGAACTGCTGCAGCAGCTTTATAATCTAGTTTCAGTAGGTTTTAGTATTTTGTTTTCTCCATTTTGTCACTTTATTAACTGAAGACTGATACATGCTTGCAATGTATGCAACACTAGCCATAGCATCCTGTAAATAGCATTGCCAAACCAAGGAAACCCACTAAATTTTCCAAAACACCAAAATCAAAAAGCTGATTTTACTTATGAGACCACCTCATATTAAAAAAAAAATAAAAAAAAAAAAGAAAGAAAATGAATCTGTTACAAAATATTACACTGCAACAGATCACTTACCTCTAACACAGACCTTAAAAAAGTACTGCAAAATACTTAATAGGTATACTGTCTAATTTTCTGAAGTTGTCTGAGCTTTGCAAACAGTAATAATGCATTATTAATTTTTAGATGAGTCGTATTTATTACACGTAATAATGCATTTTTCACCTTTACAATACATTGTCTTACTAAAGAAAATTGGTATATGCTGAAACAGTTACATCCTGTAAATTGTATTTTAAAAATCTCTATCCTTCCTATTACACTATTACCTCACCTTTTCCCCTGCTTTCCAACTATTTTCTCACTCCTCTCAGCAAATATGTTGAGGGAGGGACAATGCAGTTAGGCAGGGAAACTGTAGAAAAAGTGGGAATATACATGCATGAAAAATGAACTAACCAGAGTGAATAGTTTTTCTATTTTGCAATGTTTCATTGGTTGTTTATCTAAAAGCCATGAATTCATTAAAATATTTAAAGTACTGTACACCATTTATAATTTAAAAACTTCATTTTGTAATTTTGTAGCATATAAAACAAAAGCTTTAAAGCTCAACTTTTCTGAATTTTGTGGATTGCTTTGATTTATGCAAAATCCCTTCATTTATTACCAGCAAAACGATTCAATTGAAAGTAGTTTGCCACAGGATGTGCAAGTTAAAAGGAAATGATAATACTAACTTTACATCAAGGCATTAATAGAAACAGAAAATGCCCAGGATATAGTTATAGCAAAGTTTAATTACACACAAATGTCTAATTTTACCTTATCCTATGCACAAATTGACCAACATGTGTTATCCTCAAAATTTAATCTCCCTCCTCTCGATCGCTCTTTTTGTGAAGGATTTAACAGACATAAAACTTCTTAACATGGCTGGCTTTCTTTGGAAGAGAAGTAAAGCTGTGTGGTCTCATGTCAGTTGTACAGCACATAAAAGAAACTCCAATCTGATAGAGGCTTCTGAGCAAATTTAAGCAGTCTTTCACGACATATACCTAAAGAATGGGATGCTGAGAACCAAAGCAGTTAAAGAGCTTCCATAAATTAACTTTTCTCTTTCTGATTGTTCCTTACTTTATTGATCCATTTTTTTTTAATCTTACCTAAAAATGTTTCTATTCCTGTGTTCCTTCTCTTGTTTCTGCATTAACAGTTTTGCTGCCACAAATCACCTTCCATTCTATCCAATTTGGCTTCAAATACTTCTCTCCATTGATAAGAATTATAGTCTACTAAATAATATGCAACACTCTCACCCTTACATAATTTGTATACTCCTGCTGCTCTTAGATTAAGAAACTTTTTTTTTCATCCGTGCCATTTCTTTTCTGTCTATTGCAGACGTCAACATATCCCTCCTTCTCTTTTTAGGGTTCTAAAGAAGCTTAACTATTTTCTGTAACTCTCCTTGCCTTTCTAGAACCTTTCTCTTAATTTTTTCTTAAAGGAACTCTAATTATTTCCTCCTCTTATTAGACCTCTATACCATAATTTCACAAAATTACTCATTTTCTCCTTGTCTTTCCTAATTAAAATAATTCTTTGTGAAATAATTTTAAAAAATGTTGTCCACTCTTACATTAATTCTCCCCCCAATTTCTGTAATGCATAACATTTCTGCCTCAGTCAAAGTCTCATACATTCTTTCCATCCATTTTACTGACATTTTCAATTTGTAATTACATATTCTTAAACTTGCCAAGACACTGCCATTCTGCTTAACCTTACTCCTTTCTCCCTTTCAAATCTACCCCTTATTTTTATATTTCTCCTTTTTTGGATGCCAATATTTCAACTTATTTATATTTACTTTTATTCCCCATTCTTCACAATAATTCAGAATTTCATTGATTGCTCCTTGTAACTATTGCTGTTATGGCACCAGCCATTAAATTATCCCCTACAATCCTATTTCTTATTTCTGAGCTTATATGCAGTAGAATGTTAAATGAGCAAGAAAAAGAAAATAAGCAACTCCTAGAAGCAGCAATACATTGTGTAAATGTATGTTAAGTTTAAAGATAGTTCATATTATTGGACAATGTGCATTACTTTTCCTTACTCTGTTATAAGTTTTAATAAAACGGAACCCATGTCTTAAATCCATTTTTTTTTTCCTTTGCCATCTGTCATTATGTTCACCCCCTTATACAAATTTATACCTTTTCAATTTGCATACTTCCTTTATCAACCTTTCACTTCTCTTTTTTCCCACCAAAGTTTCTAAAATACATTTTCAAAGTCTGTAAAGAACACACATTCTTTCCTCCTTTTCCACTCAGGATTGATCTGCTTGGAAAGTCCCCTTTTTCCTCGATGCATTCTTTTATCAGCCAGTATTCCTATGTAAATTTTACGTAATATAGATAGCAAACTTTTACCCTACAGTTTTCTGGATTATTTCTCCCTTCCCTTTGTATATTGGCACCACCATGTTTATTTTCTAACTTTCTGGATACCATCACTTTCGTAACTGTATTTAGCAATCTTATTATATTTAGGTCTTTTATTTTCTCTCCCATATATTTTTCAAAATTTTCAAGATATCCCATCTAATCCTACAGCCCTGGGTGTTTTTCCCCTACCTTTGCCAGTTGCTGTTTATTTTTTGCCATCCAGCTTCTCTATCATTTTGCTTTGTTCTTCCCCTTCTCTAATCTCCCTCACCTGATACCTTTTCCAATAGTTTGCATAAATATAATTTTAGAAATGCATATAACAGTAAAGCAATACTACTCAATATGCATGTAAAACAATTTAACAAAAGTACAAACTTCATTTTAAGATTAAATTTAAAGGCGAGTCGATTAATGACACTGAACAGTTAAATTTCCCGGAATAAGTTTTGGAGGCTACTTTCCTCCATTGTCAACCAGGTATCGACTGGTTCTCTCATTGGTGTAGCTGGCGATATTTTGTCGTAGGTCTCTAGTGGCAGTTCAAGAAACTTGCTGAACAAATGTTTCTGGGGGATGTCGAAATTAAAAGAATTAAAAGAAATTGAAAGATTTGTACTTTCTGGGGGATGTCAAAATTGAAAGAATTGAAAGAAATTGAAAGATTTGTTCAGCAAGTTCCTCAGTGTCATTAATCAACTCACCTTTAAATTTAATTTATTACAACAACTGTTTTCAACACTTACATGAAAGGAAATTATTCACTTTAAGATACTTACATGGATGCCATTGACTCAATTTACCTTCACCAGCAACACCAAATAACCATAATTCTACTTTTTATACTAACACTACAAATGTCCTTGAACTGCTCTCAATAATTGAAGCTTAATATTCTTACCACTAGTGTTCTCCCAATGATGTTATGTGACCCAGTAAGGGAGATCATCTTGTCACTTATGTTGACTTTGGCAGTGCCATTTTTATCTGCGACAATATTACCCAAGTCTCCAACATGGCGAATCTCATCTTTAGGGCTACCATGGTCTTTTCCGTATGGATTAAAATGTGCTCCAGAGCTCATACAGCCTAAAACAAAAATATTCTAATAACATTCTACATAGTCAATATTCACCAGAAAGATTTGGAAAAAGATATCTTCAAAATTGAAATGCAAACCATAAAAACAAAACTGCGAACCATCAAAAGAAGAAACTCTTCTGAAGTATTAAATTGGTCCTATCACGAATTAAGGAAAGAAAAGTGTGCCCTTCTAGAAGTAAGATTTTGGAATTAACACTGGAGATTGCTTTGGATAGATAGGAATCTCAAAGCTTTCAGAGTTGAAAGGAAAGGAAAAACGATGATAGATTTATAATCTAGAAAACTGTCTATTCAAAAGATTATCACAAATGCAAGAACATGGGAGACAAAACTGCTGCAATAGATGAAAGCAAAGATGAAAAAGTGTATATAACAGAAGAGGCAAAAACCTCTGAACCAGATGTGCAGTGTTATGCCCATCCACATCCTTGATGCTCACAGCGGCTGTCATAGAAAGGTGCAGGTGAAACCATACATTTTTAAAATTACTTTTTGAAGGCTTTATTTACCAGCTTTATGAAAGATGTTGAAACCATCCATACATTTTTGGCACCTATTTAAAAAGTTATCCATCATAGCTATAGTTCACGTGAAATGCTGCCAATTTGCTGGCACATATTTTAATTCTTCCAGAGCAGGTGCATTAGCTTTTACACTTAGTATAAAGTTATACCAGAGATTTTTCATGGACCAAGCTTGATTCCACTTTCACGGATGTGTGTACACAAAATTATTGGAGCTCTGAGAAAACTAATATTGTTAAAGTACTTCATACAAAATAATTGGTGTGTGATGTGCCATTAGGGTCAATTTTTTGAGCCAATAGTTGGTGTCAATATATGAATTGCAATGTCAGAAAATTCAATGTCGAAGAGGAGGCAAATCTATATATTAGAAGAAATAGGAGTTTACATGTGAAGGAATAAAATGGGGGATGACCTCACAATGTCTACAGATGAGAGTTAACCTTAGCTGTGTTATTTATTCATCCAAATAGTATAAATCTTTATCTTTAAGGTAAAACATTTTATTTATATAAGCCACAATGCTGTTTTGTATGTTAGGGGTAACAAATATATATTGAAATTAAGAGTATTTATCAGTTTCTAGAATAATCCAAGCACATATGTAATCTCAACATTGTATTTTAAACTGTATTACCTTGGCTTATGTCACAAAACCATAGTTTATTGTAGTTTTATAACATTAAATAAAATATGAATATGAAAAATAAAAAATTTGTAATTACTTAAGTTCCCCTACAAATTTCAAAACAGAAACTGTAGTATAAAAAAAGGAATGGAGAAGATAACACAGCCCTTTACCTGGTGCAGGACCAATTAAACACTTATTGCTATATCTGTAATTGTTAATCTTGTAAACTAATTAAAATGGCAAATATTTATATCACTTACCATTAGTGTTGTCCCCAAATTCATGAATATGGAATCCATGATTTCCCTCTGCAAGCCCTGTCACTTCACCAGTAACATTTACAGGTGAATCAGGGTTCTGTAAAAAACATTACAAACACTGAATTTGTGTAAATGTATTAATACCGGCTGCTGTAATTCTTATGCAAGTTTTTTGATAAATAAAGTAATTTCAAATTATATGTAGCTACAAAGAATATTTTGTGAAAACAGGAGACCATTTAAATTCTATTATTTATATTGAAGAGATGTAAAAGAATTTATATGTGCAATTCCCTACCAATTCCCTACCTTCATAAATACAAGTGTACATAACCATGTACTCTATAAGGTGAATGAATGGGATAAGCCATTCTCCAATTTAAACTGGCATATACTGTCCACCCAACACAAGAAGGCAAGGAAGAGAAATGTTTAATGTAATCACTTTTGCTGCCCACATGTTTATGATCGCCATCTGGATATGATAAGGATGCTAGGTTCATCCAAAATAGTGTTGTCACATAACTCATCCACACAATACTGAAACGAGCATTAGATCTGAAGCATGGGTGATTCATATGCACTCTCATTCATACTCATTTTGTAATAAACAGATCCACTACCAGAGCAGATAAACACTCCTCAGGACCCAATTACCTTTTGGTGGCCGGTTGAAAGTAAAATGTTAGTTCCAACTCATTCCAGTCCTTTTTGTTTGTAATTTATGTCCTCCAACCGCCCGCCTCGGTAGCATATGTGGTAGCATTTCTGCCTCACATTTAAGAGGTCCCGAGTTCAAATAAGTTACCTGGATAAGGTTTTTCTGGAGTTTTCTCTTGTCCTGAAGGATGAATGTCAGGTAAGTTCTATGGACTCTGGGCTCATTTGAGCAAGTCACCCATTCCATTCATTATCTGATATGACTTAAAAGTTTGAGAAAAAAAAACATGCATGCAGAAATGCATGCACCCACCCACAAACAGTTAAATATTTTATCTAAAGCCAACAAATTCTTTATTATGATACACATCAAACTTTAAATTCAGGACAGGAATGAAATTGTTCCATAAACTGCATATTAATTATGTTACAATAAATAGGGTATACAAAGTTATTTCTTAAATCAGCTTATCCTGTTTTGTTTATGATCCATGTATGACTTGCTATATCACTGTGGTGTTCCAATACAGTTAAATCTCGATGCTTTGAAAATATTATGCTTAGCTTCTTCCCTTTGAGAAAGCCTTAATATCAGAAATCAGGTAAAAAAATAAGTATTTCCAAACAGTAGCACAAGTAATCGTGTAGCCAATTTTGAAATAATTAGATTGTTTTATGTAGTAATTCAGTACACAGTAAGAGGATCTTCATTTTACAAAAAGGATGCACTATGAACTTTTTAATTTTCTCCAATGCTACCTGTTCCAACTTTTTCATTAAGAAATATAGAATGACATGTATCAGCGGGCTTTCCAAGACTCAGACTATACAAAAACATATTGCATTAATTTTCGAAAATTGTCTATCATGCTGTCCATGTTCCAAGAAAAGATGTTGGCAACACACACGTGTCTTTATATTTAACTTGAGTGATAACTAACTTCTTTATATTTATCTGAAAAAACTACAACACAAAACCTAGAAATAACTTGCAAGTCCATGCAACTCCCTTACATGTTACTTAAAAAAGTTGCTACTGCTGCACCGTATCAGTAAACCTGGCAAAGTACAAGGCATGTTGACCTTCCACTGACAGAGCATGCATCTGCTGGCTACATAGCTAGAAGAGTGAAATAATAACCTGCGAGTACAGTAAGTGACAACACAATGAGAGCACCTAGGAGCTGTGTGACGTGAAATGTATGACAGTTACTATACAGAAATGTAAATTAACATTGGAGACACTTGCTAGAATTGTTTGACACAAAGTATTTTGATTTTCTCTTTCTCCTCATCACACTACTCAATCATACTATGTATGATTTCTTGCGCCTACAGATGTATGACACATTGCTGTCCACAAGACCTGATTGCTTCTGAACAGTGTATGTGTACTGACTCACTATGTGTGTGTGTGTGTGTGTGTGTGTGTGTGTGTGCGCGCGCGCAATAGGCTCAAATAACTGTTTTCACATTCTTTCCTATACACCTTGATATTTTCCCATGTAGTACAATGGTCTTTCATTAGCCCTTGTGTAAACCTAAGTAAATAAGCTAACCGAGCAAGATGGCTCAGGCAGTTTCATCTGTAGTCCACATTCGGGAGGCCCAAGTTTGATTCCCATGGCTGATCTACCTGACCCATGGGTTGTTTTGGCAGGTTTTCCCGGGTCGCTAGGTGAACGCTGGGTAGGATAATTACATTCCCCGAGTTTCCTATCCCTCCATTTCATCTCGATTATCATATCAAATCATCTCATCTGGTGGTCTCTCAGTGTAGAAGTGTTGGCGGGTGTATCTGCGCCTTGGGTCGGCCGCCCTATGTCTCCTCTTACCTCATCCTTCCTCCAGGCAATGCCCCACTTGGAACTCAGGTACAATAAACCTCAGGTTTCGGTGCTGAAACCCCTTCATAGTAATTCTAATCCTAAATAAGCATGAACTCTTGCTCAGGCATACTATTTACAACAAAGGAATACTATTATACAGCTCCTATATCCTACCAGTGTTAAACTTTCTCTGCTGTATTTTGTAGGTGCTGAGTAAAGAGTAAAGAGACATCTGCGCAAAGTTAAGCAGTCCTTCGCATAATAGAATGGGACACTGAGAACTAAAGCATTTAAAGAGCAGTCATAATTAAAACTTGACTTCGGAAATTTCAAGTACCGTAATGCACATACATACTGTCCACCTACAAAATATACATTAACAAGTACAGCGAAATATGAGGGTTCTGCGCTGCAAAGAGCAAACGAAAGCTGAAACATTAGTGCAGATAAAACCCAATGATCAACAGCTACTCTAACACAGGATTATGTAGCTACCTTAAATCGCTAATGTAATTTTCATTTTAATATCGGTCATACCGAAGTGATACCTAAATTTATATTATACTAAGAAAGTATCCAATGTGACGTGAATGCATCTTTCATAGATGAAGTATGCATATTTCAAGCCCAATGCTCGCCAAGTACTCGTAATTGCACTCAAATCGCTAATGTAACTCGTTTTAATAACTGTCAGTCACGTTGAAGTGAAACCAAACCTTATAACTTAAACTTAAATTACATTAAATGAATATATATCCAAAATAAGTATCCAACAATGAAATGACTTTGCATTTTTCGTACATGCATTATGCTAATTAATGATGGTCAAGAAAAGTCGTAAGACTCGCGAAATTAGTGAAATATTAAAAAACCAAATACACTTTGTTTCATCAGAAAACTTTGTAGATTTCTTTAACAATGTGTGCTTTTATTAGTAACTACCCCGTTCCAAAATTTCAACTTTCAAAATAAATATGTATCACACAGTCTTTTTTAGTAAATTTCTGACCTGGCCAAAATTAGCTAAATAATTAGTTTCTAAATAGTGGAATTTCAACTTCTTTAAAACAAATTTACAACACAAGCCCTTCTCCATTTCACAATGAACGAGTTATATAACCGTTATCGCTATCATGCCGGCTAAAATTTCCACTTACCTCTTGATCGAAATGGATGGTGCCCTTAACCACCTCGCCAATTAGCACACAAACTCCTTTAAGTGGCATATTCCTGCTTTTTCTCAAAATTGGATATTCTGTAGGAAATCTTACTTCTTTCCTTGCCTAACACCCTAATAAACGCAGCACAACGCAGTACTATTATAGACAATACTGAGTGATACTGATACGATACACCCAACTTACTGCGCAAGACTACGTTGAGCATTGACTAGATGACTGCAACTTGCTATTGGTGAAGAGATAAGAACGCTTCAGGATTGCCAACGAAAATAAAACAGGAATCCCACTAAAGGTAGCACATGTCCTGTGCACATGACTCTGTTACACTTCCACAAACAAAAACACAAATATAAATTTTATAAAACTATATAATACTACAATATACTCTAGAAGCCAGAACAGAAAGGCGACGGAGTACTAGTAATGCTGATGATGTAATGAAGTAACTGGTGTTGATGTTCTTATTCTTGAGTAGATTCTAATTCAGTATAAAGTTTAATTATAACATAATAATAAAAATAATATTGTGTGCAAATTTTCAAAATATTTTGGTATGAACAACAGTTATTGTATATAAGCTTGTCATACAGCAAGTGACTTGTCTTTAAGATTACTTGTTTTAGAGATCACTCTGCCCGCTTCGGTAGCGTAGATGGTAGCGTGTCTGCCTCACGTTCAAGAGATCCCGAGTTCGAATCTCGGTCAGGGCGAGTTACCTGGATAAGGTTTTTCCGGGGTTTTCCCTTATCCTGAAAGACGAATGTCGGGTAACTCTAAGCTCTATGCACCCTGGGCTCATTTGAGCATCATTTCACCCACTTCATTCATCGTCCGATATGACAACGTTGGAGGACGTAAAAAAAACAGATCACTCAAGATTTTCTGGTTTAGCTTCTTCCCTTTGAGAAAGCCTTAATATCAGAAATCAGGTAAAAAAATAAGTATTTCCAAACAGTAGCACAAGTAATCGTGTAGCCAATTTTGAAATAATTAGATTATTTTGTAGTGTATTTAACTTAAATATTATATGTTTTTGTATAGTCTGAGTCTTGGAAAGCCCGCTGATACATGTCATTCTCTATTTCTTAATGAAAAAGTTGGAACAGGTAGCATTGGAGAACGCACAGCTCAAACCCAAGGTCCAGCAACTTGAGACACATTTATGATATGGAATCAAGGAGATAAGGCTTTACAACAAATGTTGTCACACCTGAACAGCCGGGAACTCGGTATTCAATTTACCACGGAAAAAGAAGGAAATATGAATGCCTTGTCAAAACCGCTAACCTCCACCTAAAATGTACCGTGTATAGCAAAACCAACTCACTCAGACCGCTATTTGCTTACACAAAACTTCCAATAACTATCCCGGGCCGAAACAAGAGGTAACAAAAACACTCACGAAAGGGCCGAACGGATCTGATGCATAAATTACCTGAAACAGGAACTAAGAGACCTAAATCCAGCCTTACGCGCTAACGGCTAATAGAGATATATGCGAGCACGAGAAAAAAATAACAGAAAAATATTAATATCGATGCCTTCTTTCCATACAATAGGAGAGTAACTGAACGCATTAGCAAACTACTACGAGCCTATAGTGCTGACACTGTTTACAAACCAAGATAAAAATAAAACACTTGTTAGGATCGGCCTAGGATATCTGAAGGAGTTTACTAAATTCACTAGAGCTGCGGGTACCACTATGCTCAGCTGGTAAGGAGAATGAAATAACATGAAAGATACAGCGGACTAGGACAGACAGATAAATCCACACTGGAAGAATATTCTTTATCATCTGGACATGATTTACACTACAAACACACCCAAATTTTGTCTTCCTCCGTAAGGCACCTAACTCAATAACAAAGAGAGGCAATAGAAATCCATAAAAATAATGTCACCGCAAAGAAGAAGCTCTTAGCCTTAACACCCCTGGCTCGGTAGCGTAGATGGTAGCGTGTCTGCCTATGGTCAAGATGTCCCGAGTTCGAATCTCGGTCAATGTGGGTTACCTGAATACGGTTTTTCCGGGGTTTTCCCTTATCCTGAAAGACAAATGTCGGGTAACTCTAAGCTCTAGGAACCCAGGGCTCATTTGAGCATCATTTCTCCCATTTCATTTATCGTCCAATACTACTTAGCGTTGGAGGACGCAAATTAAAAGAAATTTAAAAAATCGCCTTAAATCCTGGAAACCATGCTGCAAAAGAAACAGGAAGGCAAGAAAAAAACGCACCAATTTATGGTGATTAATCAGAAGATGAAAATGGATAGGCATCGTCACCGATCACGTCTAAGGAATGTATCCTCACGGCCGGGAGGAGATAGGATTCGGCATGATCATTGCGTGGACAGGTGGCCGTACACGTGGTCCATACCCAGAATACTAAAACTTATGCCTTTTTTTTAATTTACTTCCTCCAACGTTAAGTCATATAGGACGGTGAACTTATGCCCATAAACCAAAGCTTGAAGAAATGAAAAATCTTTTGAACTGCCCAAATAAAGCTGTATTAAGCGGTGCTGCAGTGCAACCTGAGTGACACGCTATGGATTGCTGCGTAACCGCGTGGACGGGTGACTGCACGTGGCCACATCGCCGAAAGACTAGAGACTACGCAAAAGCTTGTGATACAATACAAACCTTTTAAACCACCCAAATAAAGTCCCATTAAGAGGATAGTTGCTGAGGCGTAAAAAGCCCCGCTCATGTGAACCTGTGTGACTCGCTCCTGATTGTTGGAAAATTCAGAATTCATTAAAATACTAAGCTGCAAATTACATTCCAGAAAGGAAGAAAACCCTAACCCACTCACTCGCGACATAGGTAAATGCGAAGATCAACATGACAAGCACAGAAGAACTACACACCACACACTACACACGCCAACTACACACTAAACAGAAAAATCATGGCTTGGTGCACCTCTATCGACAAGATAGCGGTCGTTGAACTGCTGAACGGAAAAGCAGCTCTCTGGAAAATACGGCAGAGTTTCCGCCATCTCAGGATAGGAGCAGTATACCAGAGGTTCAAGTCTCTGGCAAGGTGGGTGCTTCACGCCAACCGAAGCCTGGAAAACACCATGCACAACGTGAATCTTCAGTTAAGGTCCACATTAAATCCCTTAGAAGAAACAAAACCCAATACCAGGATCCCCTGCATGGCACTCACGCTCGAGACTCACGAGAAAGCCTTTCTGTGTGCAGACCACTTGGAAGGTCACTTTGAACCGACGAAAGACCCTCAGGACGAAGAGTTTTACTGGCTGGCCCCGTGTAAGCCGCAACAGCTCAACGAGGAGATCCAATTCCTCACAGTCACCCCGAAAACTTTAGCTTTCGAAATCCAAAAAACTGAACATGATGGCGTCACGGCATTCGTGCTCCAGCACCTCCCCAAAATGGTCCCCATCCAAATGATACAGACTTTCAACGCATGTACCTATCTATCTCCGCCAGTTAAGCATATTCAAAAGAAGCAAAATTGGCTCGATCTTGAAACCCGACAACGATCCGGTCTTCCAGTGCAATTATTGCTCCATGAACTTACTCCCAACCGTCTCGAAAATCTTCGATGAGTTGCTGCCGGCAACTCCTGCTGGATAACCAGTTTGGTTTTCGTCATGGGCATTCCACGGATTTGCAGTTGCTGAGATTCGCCGCAAGGGTAGTCTTGGACCTCCAGGAAAACCTGAAAACCGTCATGGTGGTACTGGACGTGGAAAAAGCCTTTACCCCTTCTGGACAAATTCAAAAAGGCCAATGTCCTTCCTCTCTTTCTCGGACTGAAATGTTTCTTCCTTCGGGAGCGCGCATTCAGAGTAAGTGGAAGGGTGGCTCTCATTAGAACCATAGCTGAGAGAAAGCTATTCTTCGCGGCCTACATGTCCGACTTCCGCACAGGACCCCCAAACTGTTATTGCGTCCTCATCATGGCGTGTAACAAAAACGTTGGTTACTGTTTTCCTCCGCTATAACGCCAGCTCTGAATTTCGACCATTGCAATGAGAGGCGGAGGATGGCCTCAGCTCGGTGAGGAGCTCAGCTCTCCTCTTGGCGAAGATCCCTCGCTGGCGACCGCCGTAATCACTGAGGTTGCGGCACCGGCAAAATACCCTGGGTTACTTCCGCCAAGTACCTCACTGTCCTCCTTGATCGCGGTCTGACGTTCACTCCTAATGCCAGATCCAAGATCGGACTCGGACATGCCGCACATGCGAAATCTGGGAATCGGCAAGCCAACAAGTATTCGCAGACTGCAAACTATGTCGAATAGACTATCTATGATACTCGCAGATTCCCATCTCACATCCTACACACCCACTCCAGACTCCCACACCAACTAGCGTAGATCGTAACGTGTCTGCCTCCCGTTCAAGAAGTTCTGAGTCCGAATCTTGGCCAGGGTGAGTTACCTGGATAAGGTTTCTTCCTTATTTTGAAAAAACACCAATGTCGGGTAACTTTAAGCTCTACGGACCCTGGGCTCATTTGAGCATATTTTCACCCTTTTCATTCTTCGTCCGTTATGACTTAACTTTGGAGGACCTAAATTAAAAAAAGCACCGACCAAATGGTGAATACTCCTGGTCACTACGAACATAATCCACCTCAAAAGAGGACATGCTACTGATTGCCTAAGGATGCAATAAATAATCAGTAATGCAATCTTGGGCAATTTGTGTGAACTGCGCCAACACTTTCTTAGCTATTCCTAACACGCAGGCACAAAAATGAGCCTGTCAATACACGAACCAACCCATATTCCTGCCCTCCTTTGTGGCGTAGGTCATAGCATGTCTACATTAGGTTCAAGAGGTCCCGAGTTTGAATCTCGGTCAGGGGAGCTATCTGGATAAGATTTTTGCGGATGTTTACCTTACCCTGAAAGATGAATTAAAATTCAGAACTCTATGGACCCTGGTCTCATTTGAACATCACTTCGCCCCTTTCATTCATCTCCGATTTGACTTAATGTTGAAGGGCGTAAATTAAAAGAAGAAGAAGAAGAAGAAGAAGAAGAAGAAGAAGAAGAAGAAGAAGAAGAAGAAGAAGAAGAAGAAGAAGAAGAAGAAGAAGAAGAAGAAGAAGAAGAAGAAGAAGAAGAAGAAGAAGAAGAAGAAGAAGAAGAAGAAGAAGAAGAAGAAGAAGAAGAAGAAGAAGAAGAAGAAGAAGAAGAAGAAGAAGAAGAAGAAGAAGAAGAAGAAGAAGAAGAAGAAGAAGAAGAAGAAGAAGAAGAAGAAGAAGAAGAAGAAGAAGAAGAAGAAGAAGAAGAAGAAGAAGAAGAAGAAGAAGAAGAAGAAGAAGAAGAAGAAGAAGAAGAAGAAGAAGAAGAAGAAGAAGAAGAAGAAGAAGAAGAAGAAGAAGAAGAAGAAGAAGAAGAAGAAGAAGAAGAAGAAGAAGAAGAAGAAGAAGAAGAAGAAGAAGAAGAAGAAGAAGAAGAAGAAGAAGAAGAAGAAGAAGAAGAAGAAGAAGAAGAAGAAGAAGAAGAAGAAGAAGAAGAAGAAGAATAGTCCTATCCCTTATGGCCGATTGGCGGTCTCCTCCTGTTTCCGCGTGGACAGTGATCGCGCACGGGGCCACAGCGCCCGACAGTATCTACACAAACCCATTGCCATAGACAATGGGGTAAGCCACCCCTCAGGTGAACCCGGGCGACTCATTCTTGATCGCTGGATTATCTTATTTTGCTGTCAAGCGGTCCCTAATAAGTGTTATCTTTATTGTAGAAGTCTCAAGCGGCCGGATTTATTTAATATTTTGCTTTTATTTCACTTTCAACATAAACTTTGTGTAATAACATTTCGTGATCGGAAATAGTTTTCCATTATGCAGGAAAGTCTTATGTAGGCGCGTATTTCTGTGAATACCTGTATGTACGACTCGGTAGCGTAAATGGTGACATGTCTACCTCACATTCAAGAGATTCATTCATTTGAGCATCACTTCACCCATTTCATTCACCGTCCGATTTGACTTGACGTTGGAAGATGTAAATTAAAAGAAAGGAAGGGGGAGGGAGGGAGGAAGGAAGAGTACCTGTGTGTGTCCGCTTACATTCTGCAGAATGAATGAATGTGTAGTGTTTAACGCCCGCTTTTACATTCTGCAGAGACAACATTCTACAGCCCAACAGATAGTGGTGAAGTGTTTGCTCTCTCTCGAAATTAACAAACACTTTGGCTTGTCAAAGTGATTCTTTTATCACTAGTTATATATGTACCCACATACAAACAATAATGATGGCCATTACAGCACTTACACATGCGCCGCTTCGTCGAATATATTGGAATTTCATTTATCTGTATTATGAAAACTATTTGGGATAAAAACTGTTTTTTTATTACGGTTGTGTTACTACTTTCCTCTAGGATCACTTTTTGCAAAATTTGAATTTTTGTCTTAACTCAAATAGTCCTTGCTAGAGACGGATTCACTTGGCGTGCTTCACACTCCACAATATATCGCAGGACTGCGATGGGTTAGGCTGTTAATTTTTTGGGCAATATAGAAATTGATGTTCTATGCGCAACATGAGGATAAAGGCACAAGATAAAGGGACGTTCACTAATGCTATCTGGCTGTGTCATAGGCACAGTCGTAGTGTTTCATTATTAAAACGGTGATTCAGATGCATGAATGGTTGGTTGGAGTTCACACAGTAAAATTTAAACGTCCCTCCTCAAGGGGATAATCTAAGCTTTTCTCTTTCTTTTTCATGCTGTTTTCGTTTGGAGATCAAGACAGTTTAACAATAGAACATCTACCTAATTACTTTTTAACTAAGATATTCGTCATTTATTGTTCCCAACAGAAACCACAAAGCTCCGGTAAGCACGTGTACCACATTCTCGAGCGCAATACCTTTTGTTTGCTGGAAGACTATAGTTTTAAATATCAGTAATGATTTAAGAAAACACTTTAATGAAAATGTAGAAACTAAAACCGCTAGCTTCAATTGATATTCCACACCATTTGATCCAATGTAATTATTTAAAATAACTACTTAAATTCTTGTACACGATGCACTAAAAGAAACCGAAGTCAATCATAACATGAATGAATTTGTTAGCTTGAGAGTTATCATACGCATGTGGTTCATATTAGTCAAAACAAGCAATTGATGTTCAAAATAGGTTCGATATATTATATCACACCTGCATGTCATATGCACTATGTGAAATCATTAATACTTCGATTAATACAGTATGCAATGTGCAACATCATTTTATAGGAATTAAAGAACACCACAAAGTAGCGTCACATGTGTTTACCGTCATATATTTCCTTCTGCATGCATCAGCTGTTGCAACGCAATATGTTGGTATGGTTTGTGCAATGTTTCCTCAAAATGGTAACGGAACGGAATAACCTGAACTACAGATAAGGCAACGGTCTGAAACTTAAGTGAAAGTATGCAATGAGTAATGCGTATTTTGTATTAAAATACCAAATTTGGAATGGAAAACGAAGTGGAGTACAACAATATTTCAATGGATGTGAGCGATATATCTGCGCATAATGGCACTTTGTCATCAAATGGAAGACAAAACAGAAACTTTATCGTGAACAGTGAAATACATAATAATCGTAGTAATTTGGTAGTTAGGGATTCTATAATTGATTCTAAAAATGAAAATAAAGAAGACTATAGTTCAAGTAATTCGGAGATGACGCAGGAACGTGGGGTACCATCATTTGAAGGGCGAAAAGGCAGTACAACCTTTATGCACGTTAAGGGTGTTAGTGCACAAGATGGCAAAACTATATTTCAAGGTAAGTACCAGTTATATGAGTTTCTACTTTAAGATACACAGTGATACCTACTCTGCTAATATTTAAAACTCATATCAGTGATTTGCAGTCTATGTAATTGAACTAATTTCTTGCTAGTGTCGCTGCCATAGAAATACAGTAATACCCTGAGCGAATAGTAAAGATTAGCAAAAATGTTTTGTTAATTTTTATTAGTATTATTTTTGAGTCCTGACAGAAAATGTCCATTATGCATTTTATGACATGTATACTAGTCACCATCCTGATGAAAACTGATACAAGTTAAATAGGACTGTTCTATGGAGTTGATGCTCTCTTCAAAAGCTCAATAGCTGCCAGAGATAAAAGGGCATCCTATTTGTTTCATTCATGAGATCCCACTGTGACCAAAGCTCTGGGATATCGAATACATTGTAAACCAAAAAACTTTCACCAATCACATTTCAGCACACTTTCTTTTTTTTCTTTTTGGTTAAGAATACCTGCATTAAATTTTGTTGTATATCTCTTTTGGGAGATTACAGTATCACATAGGTTATGATACCTAGGTTAGTGTGTTTATATGAATACGATAACGGGGTCCTTTATTATTAAAATTTAGCACATGTTACGCAGCAATGCCTAAGTTAGTGTGTATATGTTAACAAAATGATGGGGTGCTGTGTTACCAAAAGCCTTTATTATTTTGCCTTATGGAAACACTGTCATCTATTGTTCAAATTGGAAAAGCCATGCATTAAAATACATATTTTCATCCATCACCATAGTTGTAGGATGTACAGTGCAAAACAGTGATATCTAGCTTATACAATATATAGATCATGCTTGTACATTTCATGTATACAATTAAACTAATGTGGGCACATTATACATATAGTGTGTGTATGGGGAAGAGTTGCAAACTCTCATATACAGGAGCTCAGGCAATGACTGATGCAAAGAAGTAGAAGTTGTGTGTTAGGAAAAGAGGGCAGCTGAAAGAGCAACTGTTCTTTACTCACAGCTTCTAAACACTTCATCAAAACACACTGTTTTGTATCGCTGTAGTGTGAATTTGTGTATAGTGTTGGTAACTGCTTAGTATCATTCGTAATGCATTTCTATTGATGTTTGTTTTATTTATTTATTTATGCATAGATTTGTGCATTCATTTGAACAGTACATTTTTCTTTATTAAATAGTTTTACATCTTTTAATTTGCAAAGATCATAATAAATGATGTATGAAGCAAATGCACGTATGAGTTGAACGTCATCAGATTTAGAAAAACAAACAAACCTAAAGGCATTAAACAAGCCGTAGAACTGAACACATATACATAAAACATATGAGAGCTATGGAAGGGTTATCAACAGTAAGTTGATATTTAAGGTTTTATATACACACAGAAGTGACAGGTCACTTGAACATAAACAATTAGCTGAGGAAGCAGATACTGTCTGTAGAGCATGTCCTAATACTTTCAACGGAAATCAGCTTATAAAAAAGTGTTGGGGTTGAGGTCATTTTATCTAAAATATAATTTTTGGTAAACCACAAATTTTATCTGATAACATTTTAAAAACCTGCAAATTTAAGAGTAAGAACTGTATTGTTGGTACCTACTCTACACTTACAACCATCAGTTGTCTGTATTTCAAGCAAAGTAAATTACAGTACAGGAGAAAATTATGGTAATGATTGTAAATAATGGTGGATTTATATTATGGTTACATATACTATGTGCATCTGATGAACTGAATATGGACTATTGAGGAAAATTGCTCAAAACTACTAACTCTAGGTATTTATTTAAAATAATTTGATTTATTGCTTCTAATTTCTCTTTAGTTATTATTTATTTCTGTTTCCTTATTATTTTACTAGCAATAATAAGGTTGCTAGGGAACAGATTTGCATTCTCTGTGTAAGGCTTTAAATCACAAGCAAAATAAATTCTCATAGAAATTCCAGTTTATTAAATGTGCTTTTATTCACTAGTATAGAATGCTTGTGATGTTTACACCAAGTAGACGAAGAGTGAGTGTTAGAAAGTTTCACAGATATTAAATTCTGCCACAGTATCTAATGTACTTTTTGGAAGAAAGAAACAGTAAGTATTTTGGTTGGCTGAAATTTGGGTAAAAATGGTTCTATTGTATGAAACTCAATTAAAAGCATAAAGTAGATTTACATGGTTTACATTTCTTGATAGCATCAGCTCTAAACTGCTGTCAGATTAAAAGATGATTTTTTTTTGTTTTTTTGTTTTGTTTGCTAATTCATATAGTTCCAAAAGAAGGCACCCTGGTGGGAAAGAAGATAGTTAAAAGAGCAGGACCATATCTTTTGGGACCAACATTAGGAGGTTCCCCAGTTAAAAGCATAGTTCCGTGTTTGGCAAGAAAGGATGGTACAGATGACTTCTATACATTAAAGGTAAATAATCTTTTTCAAGATCATATGTGCAGGTAAGAGTGAATTGTTACAGTATTTTTATTATTTATTAGCATAAACACAACCTGATTACCAAGAGACCCAAAAGCATCTGAACCAACTGTGCAGTGTTTTGCCTGTCTGCACCCTTGGTGCTCGTTGCCATCTGACGCTATCATACAAAGGACGGATGAAACTGTGCAACATTTTTAGAATTACTTTTAAAGGCTTTACTTATTTAAAGGAGATGCTGAAACTAGGCACTGCCATTGTCCATACACGTTTGCCACCGTTTTAGGAAACTATCACTTGCTGTAATTCATGTTTCCTCCTCTCAAAATTAGCACAAGCTAGGCTACAAAGTATGTGCATATGTGCAAACAGGACAACAGGGCCAACATTTAGCCTTAAGGCAGGTTACAATGCTATGTTAATGTGTATGTACAAAAGGTATTTATATACCCTATTCTTGAAAGTAATAGTTGCACAGGGATTGGCTTATAAGTTCCAGGTCTCACAATAAAAAAAATATATTTAATTTTTTTTTTCATTATTTCTCAGCATAATCTCCAGATATTTGTCATATTGATGTTCTAATTTAATTAAACCATCTCTGTAGTGTGATTTATCATGGTCCTCAAAATAGCTGTTTACTGCATCAATGGCCTTGTTATTGTGAAATCTTTATCCTCTAAGAAATTGTTTGAGATTCAGATACAGGTGGTAGTCACTGGGTGCTAGATCTGGCGAATAGGGTGGATGTTCAAGCAATTCAAACTTTAATTTGGACATTTTTCTCATTGCAATGACTGAACAATGGGCCGAAGCCTTGTTGTGAAGAAACAAGATTTTTCTTTGCCGAATGAGGTTTCTTTCTTTTCACCTCATCACTCAAACGTTGCAGTAAGCTTATGTAGTAGTCACCAGTGATACTTTTACTCTTTTCCAAGTAATCAATAAAAATAATTCCCTGGGCATCCCAGAAAATACTTGTCATAACCTTGGCTGACAAAGTTGACTTTGTCTTTTTTGGAGTTGTTTCACCTGGTGCAATCCACTGTTTTGACTGTGATTCACTTTCTGGAGTGTAGTGATGTATCCAAGTTTCATCCATGGTAATAAGCTGTCTCAAATATTCACTGGGATTTTTATAGCAGAACTCCAAATTCTTAATGAAAACAGTTTTTCTTTGCAACTTTTGATCAGGTGTCAACAAAAGTGGCACCTATCTTGCACAGTCCTTGTGAAAGTCCAACATATTACTTAAAATATTACCTGCACGTTCTTTTGATATGTTTACAGCCTCTGCCTTCTGAAACAACTTTAATCTGCAGTCTTCCAGTACTAAAGGAGGATTTTTTCAATGATCTCTGGAGTTGAGTTCCACAGGGCGTCCAGAGTGAGGCTCATCACTAGTGCTCGTACGTCCCATTTTAAACTCTGCAACCCACCTTTTAATAATAATTGTATATGAGGGGGTATAGTCTTTCAAAGTACTGTCCATTTCATCCTTGATTTCTTTAGGCGCTAAGTCTTTCAAATGGAAGTATTTAATCACTGCTTGTTTTTCCAAATATTTGTGAAACCTCTACAACTGTCTTGTTTAAAATGCTGTCATTCAAAACCTAAACAAGCTCTTGACCTGTAACTATGGATTCAGGCTAGTCTAGAGTTAAACTATATGATGTTATCCATAAAACTGACCCAGTGGCGCCATCTCTATGTGAGGCCTAAGATGTAATCAGAGAAATATTTTGTTACAACCCATTTAAATATTTCAGGTTTTGCCCTGCTCTATTGATGAAAGTTCCCCTCCCCTCCAAGTTAAAAGGAATGATAATCCAGTTAACAGTACTTTGAAATTTGTTAATAAATGTTCTGATTGGAAGATCAGTGCCATCGAGTCAAGCAAAGTTTAGCTAACATCACTTAATACTGGGTGGTTTTAAAGGAATATTACTGATTAACAACATAGATGGAAATTGTGGAATTTTATGTTTTTTGAGTTTCTGCATCTGTGGAAGGTTTCCTTTAGGTCTTAAAAGATAAATTTTAAGTTATGTTGAAGTTATACCTATGATATCATCTTTACTTTGCAGATTCTTACCCTCAAATCAGGAGAGGAGGAAACGCAAGATGATCGCCAAGGTAAAATGCTGCTTCATACAGAGTATTCTCTTCTTTCACTTCTTCATAATCAGGATGGAGTTATTCATCATCATGGCCTCTTCAAAGTAAGAAATTTTACAGTGATTTATTGTACATGTTTTTCAGAGAGATGTAAGAAAACTTTGCTCAGAGAAGGAATTGAACCAGATACAGCATGCATGCTACACAGTATTTCTTTATATTGAATACTCTGTTATACCATTTTTGCTCTGCTTGCAGGATAGTGCTATAGAGGAACGACAGTTAACTGATGGTCGTCTAGTATATACCGGTCGTGTCAAGCAGAGGCTTTGTCTTGTATTGGATTGTGTATGTCCTCATGATTACAATTCACGCAATGCAGATTTGCTCAATTTACAGCATTATGTAATAAGAGAGAAGAAACTTAGTGAACGTGAAACAATAGTAATTTTCTATGATGTAGTTCGTGTTGTAGAAAGTTTGCACAAGGTAAGTCTATAGAATTATTTCAGTGAAATTAATGTTCTTTTCATATAAGCTGTGAGTAAGACAAGGTTAAAAGGTAGAAGCAGGCTAAAAAAATGTAGTGTACCATAGTTGGGATTTGTGTTTCTAATACTGGCTATATGACATTAAATTTTTCAGTTGTATTCTACCTTGTTTAAATTTTTATGAATGAAAACAATTGTACTCTCTCCTATTTTGCGCAGGGCTGTGTTTGTGTATACTTTTAAATTTTAGGGCTCAGAAGATAAGCTGTTCTTTCTTAAAAGCCATATATGTTATATTAAAGCATTTACTACACATTAATGTTTCAATATAGAGAAAAAGTGTTAAAAATGAGAAGTTGATGAAAGATTCTTTAATACTCCTGGACCCAATCCTAACTGAAAATGGTTATGGATGTGTATATTATTGTATCCAACCTAGGATGGATTAGAACTTATGTGTATGACAATGTTCAGCTTGTAAAAGAATTGCGTGAAGAAAATATAGCAGTTTACAAGACAATCAGAGGGCTTATATAAGCCCTTAGAAATTACCACAAAACATAGAAAAAGGGTAAGATATTCACACAAGGTGTGAAGTATCTCTTAGTTGCTTGGGCTGACAAAAAAGTAGTAAATTTAATATTATTTGAAGCAAAAGGTTAGAAACAGATGCCACCACAGACAACCAGCTCAGTTCAGGAAACCACGGAGCCAACCAGTCGGAAAACTGCTGAAGATGAGAACAAACCATTTTCCAAAACATGTTCAAGTAAGGATAATTTAAGTGATGTTTGTGTTTGAATTACCGAATCATTACTTTCAAATAGTAAATTTAATTTCAGCTTTGTATTCTGCTGAAACAACCAAAACCCAATGTAAATTTGTCAGGGAAGAAAAAATAAAATCAGAATGCACAGTAAATTATAATAATCATATGCATTTGTTGGACACAGCAATCAATATTAAGCATTTTATAAATTTATATACAAGTCCTTCAAGTGGGCTAAAAGTAAACACTCTTTTCTGTTCTTTTCATTTATAGCACTATAAGAAAATAACATTCGTAATATTTATGTAGACTCCAAGAGACTTTTCAAGATCACAGAATGTCTATACATTCTCCAGTATATTTCTAGCTTCACTTTCATCGCAATTTCTTCATTCAACACACTTAATAAAGCACCAGCAGTGCTTTCAGAATGTAAAATACGGAAAATGAACTGTTTAAATTTCAGTCATAAAAGATGATAAAATCCCTACAAAAGATGTAGAATGTCCTGAAAAAAAATTGAAATGAGATGTACTGTAAAATGGTAGTGTTCCCCTGCACTGAGGATGGTATGATACTAAATATTACACATCACTGTAATGGAACATATAAGGATATGTACAAATTTTTAGATATTTATGTTATAGTTCAGAAACAGTATAATTTAAAAGTGAGGGGTTTGTTTTTATAAGTGATAATTTAAAGATTTAAATATAGGCAGCCTGGATATTTAAATGCCCCTGCAGGAGTGGGGAGTATTATTGTTAAGCATTATGATAAAATCTCTTAATTCTTTCTTTAAATGGACACATTATGTTGTTGACTTCTATATTTTGTGCTTTTAATGGTCATGGTGTTTTCTGGTTCCTTAGGTTCTGAGTTCAACCAGGCAAAGGGTGATGGATTTACCATAAAAATTCTTAGCATAGCTTCCTTTCGAAGGGAAGTAAAATGGTCTTAAATTAACAGTACATAAAAGAACCTCGAACTTAACAAAGAGGCCTTTGAGCAGATTTAAGTGGTTTTCATGTCTTATATAAAATTGGATGCTGAAACTATTATGCATAAATAAAAAGTCAAATTTTTATATTCTATGCATCACTCATATTAATATGGTTATTTTAAGAGATTTCACTTACATTACTTGAATGCAATTTTTTATACTCATATCGTCAGATTTACAAGAGTCATCCTCAGAGTCCAATTTTGAATTGTTTGTCTTATGGAAAAGAACTTTGCCAAGTTTATTGATGGAAAGTAGTGTATATATAGTGCAACTGTCATCAATTTCTTTTTTTTTCTTTTTTTTTCCAGAGAAATATAGTCCATAGAGATCTTAAATTAGGAAATTTGGTGCTGAATCGGCAGACACGTCGTGTAATCATTACAAATTTTTGCCTTGGCAAACATTTGGGCAGTGAAAATGATTTGTTAAAGGATCAACGAGGATCTCCAGCATACATATCTCCAGATGTTCTTTGTGGAAAACCCTATCTTGGTAAAGAGTTATATTACAGTTTCTAAAAGTAACAAATATATTAAACAATAAATGTAATATGAGCTCTATTCAAACAATTTTGGAACATTCATGGTTTTGTGTCAATGGAGTGTAGGTTCAAAATACAGTTGGTATCCATGTAACTGCTGGAGTTTCTTTATTGTATGTCTGTTATTTTCAGTGTTGTATTGAATAGAACATTGTGTGCACAGTTTGCAAATTTCAAGATGTCAGAGTTAGAAGAGCAGTGCATCTATATTAAATTTTTCGTGAAGCGCAAGAAAACCTTTAGAGAAATACCAAATAATGCAGGAAGCCTATGTGTACTTAAGCTGTAGTCATTGTTACGAATGGTTCACTTGCTTTAACCGCTTCGCCGATGGCCATTTAAACCCTTCAGGGGCCGGAAATGGATACCCAATAAACAGAACAGGACATTTAAAATGTTAAATGCTGTAAAAATGTATCACAAATACAATTCCGTATCTTCCATATTTATTAAGTTATTTAAACAAAACAAAAACTGGTTTAAAACTCATTAAAGGCAGTATAAATCTACAGTAACAATAAAGTAGAGACTACATTAATAAATTGTTGAAATTTCACTACTTTGTTTCACTGTAGCAAAAGCCATTCTTTGTGCCGAACGCGCCTAATATTTGAATCATTTTGTTTTGTGTGTATACGAGCCAATGTATGTATAGCTATGCAAGCGACTTCTCCGGTTCAAGTTTAGTTTATTTATGCTATACCAAGCGATAATCATACGAGAATATATTGCGTTACTCACTCATACACTGGAAAGAAAACTCTCTGTCAGCATCTGTTATTACAGTGTTTCTCAACCAAGGTTTCTAGTAGCCATATGCAGCTGTTTTCGCTCTGTATTTTAGTTATTTATAATCTCTTTGTGTTCAGAGTGATTTCTTATAGCTATCAAGATCTAAATGAACGGCACATTTGAAATTGTTAAATTTCAATGTTAACCATGGCTTATCCCCGTAATGCAGCAAATAAATTAGCTTGGGTATGATGTGTACAGGCTTCTGATATTACTGTAGAAAATCTGGAAGATTTGTTGTACGATTATGAAGGAGATCTTTAGTACTTACGTAGCAGTGACGTGTGCTGGTCTACAGATGGCATGTTAGCTACTCCATTGTTTGGGGAAATGGCGGGTCAAATATGGGTGATGCGGAACAGCTATTACTAGCTATCCCTCTTTACGGAAAATAGTTAAATGGTAAAAAAAAAAAAAAAAAGTATTTTTATACCACTGGATGTAACTATGCATAGTTGTTTAGTAATTTTCAGAACTGTAAATTCATGCAAGACATTCATCTACCTGTACTTGCGCATATAAAGAGCTCGTAACCTAATTGAGTATTATAATACTCAGAGGCCTCTTTATACTAGGGGGTAGGAAGTTCACCACGACATCACCCCTCATACTTGAGAGAAAACACTTTCCTAAAAGGATACCACCCACAACCAAAAAAGTCGCAACCATTTCGAAAATGTGTGGTGTGTTGCGAAAAAGAAGTTCGCAAGGAAACCAATATTATTTGGTGTGAATCTGCAGATGTGCCCTTGGGTGTTTATCTAGTTTTGGAGGTTACAATTCAAAAAGAAACCTGGCACATTTACATTCCTTATAGAACTAATTTAAATTTATTGTAAAATAGCAAGTTTAAAATAATTGGCGTTAAATGAGTATTGAATGCATGTATGCGCAGGACGTCTATACACGTCCATATCGGTTTGGGGTATTTTAACTTGGACGCTATATGACGTCCATATCGGCGACATATCAGCGAAAGGGTTAAAAATGGCTGGACGGAAGTTAAAGATGACCCTTGACATCTACTGACAACCCTCGTCAGGAATGTCAATGAAATTTTGCATGCCAGTCAAAGACTGACTTTCTGAGAGATTACAGAAGAGTGTAACTTTCAGTTGGATAGTGTCATTATATCCTGACACAGCATCATGGTAATCATCGTGTTGCCGTCAAGTGCTTCCCATGGCTCATTAGTCAAGATCAGAAAGACCATCGCCTCGCAATCTGTGAGGAGCTTTTGGATTGCAAAAATGAGGACGAGATGTTCCTTAAGAGAATTATAAATAGTGATGAGACATGGGTCTCATCAGTTATGATATTTGATATTGAGACCAAGGTTCAATCTTCAGAATAAGTCGGCAAAGGTTCTCCAATACCAAAGAAAGCTTGTCAGGTCAGGTCAAATATAAAAGTCATGCTGATAGTTTTCTTTGAATTTGTGCCACGGGGACAAGCTGTTAACCGATGGTACTATTGGGACATGTTGCGATGCCTGCAAGAAAATGTGAGAAGTAAGCAGCGTGAAATGTGGCAAGACAATTCATAGATCTTGTATCATGATAATGCACTTGCACATTCAGCCCTGTTGATGTGTGACTATTGCATAAAATATAACCTCATCCTCCATGCTCTCCAGACCTGGCCCCTGCAAACCTGTTTTTTATTCCCAAGGTTGAAAACTCTGTTAAAAGAACAAAGATTTGCAAGGATAGATGAGATAAAAGAAAATGCATAGATGGTGCTTTGTGTGATCTAAAAAGAGGTGCACCAAGACTGCTGACAGAAGTGGAAACAGCATTGGAATCAGTGTATCAATTGTGGGGGAGAATATTTTGAAGGAGACCATGCACAATAAGTAAAAGATAAGAGCAGAAAAGCTTTGTGTACAAAGTTCCAGAATTTTTTGAATAGAACTTGTTCATAAGCACAGTATTCACAGTATTAGAGCATATTCCTCTGCACTGGGTCACATATATGAGTTACTTGTTCCTGGCTAAAATAAGACAGCTGAGAAGAAAGCATTTTTATAAACCTTAATCATGGTCGTAGACCATCACTCTACTGTGGAAGCTTATACTGCTCTGATCAAACTTGTATATTAACGGCAGTAATAGGAGATGAAATGAGAATAATTTATAAATAACTCAGTTTATATTTAAGTTTGAATTTATGAGTCACTTGTTTACACTCAGTCTTCACTTACTTGTTGTTGTATAATTGAAACGTTTTCAAGATCATTCGATCTCATCATCAGCTGTTTGGTGACTAAATGAACCTCCCTCTTCTTCCACTGCTACGGAGCTCCGATCACTCTGACATCTGGTGTTAGTGGCACTAAGTTTTAATACTTCATTTAATGCCGGGATTTCAAAATTTATAACTCAGTTTAGTTGAGCAACACTATCTTTAAGAATACCTTTACTAATTAAAATTAGGGTGTTTTCAAGGGCATTTATCTTCATCGCAGCAATTGGGTACTGGAGAACACATTTCCTCAAAAATGTTCTAGGTTTAATAACTTATTAAGTGGAAGTATGCATTACTAATTGCATTTTGCCAGTAGTTTATATGTAGAGAATATTAAATTCTGTGGTTAAATAAATTTAAAAAAAATTGTAAACCATATCAGCTAAAATTAATTTTTCTTTCCAGGAAAACCTTCTGACATGTGGGCTTTGGGTGTAGTACTATTCACTATGCTTTATGGACAATTTCCATTCTATGATTCCAGCCCAAATCAGCTTTTCAGCAAGATCAGAGCTGCAGATTACAATATTCCCAGGTAAGGAACATAAAACATATCAGAAAATTGAAATTAGTTTTATTTATGGAAGCTCTATTATATAGTGCATTCAGCCATCTTCAAATAACAGAAGGAAATGTAACAGTGAATCTAGGCTGAATGATGAAGACAGTGTCTGAAACATTCCAGTAAATTCTGCTGTAGAAAATGAAGTTAGAGTAATAAAAATTATAATTCAAGGGGAAGGCAAAGTAGACCATTTGAATAAATAGTAGAGCAGGTAAGAAGGGAAACATCTTCCATATGTACCAATCAAGGTTAATCTGAAACTTGCAAGCATTGAATTTTGTATAAATATACAAACTAACAAATACATTGTTGTCTTTACAGTGATGGACGAGTATCTGAAAGCACCACAGCGCTTATTCGACGACTGTTAGTCTTGGATCCTCAGCAACGAATGACTGCATCAGAAGTCCTTGATTCTCTCAGTGTGATCATTGCGAGTACCAAGGTGATGGTATGTCCTAGTGAACCTTTACAGGTATGATGTGTGTTTGGAGGAATTTAGTAACAGTGACGTCAAAATTAATATAAAAATTATTTGTGGTTGGTTTATTGACACTCGTCACTTACTTTTTCATATATTTATGAGAGACTAGTTTCAAAGGCCCTGGCCTCCATTTTCAATCTCTTCCCAACTGGCAACTGTTGTTATCTGCTCTCTCTGGTGGTGGAACTATGAACTTTTTTGTCAAATTATCTGCTGGCGGTATTTCAAAGTTCATTACGCGATCCTTATTTTTCCAGATGAATATGTTCTCCCATGTTGTCAATCTATTTTGGTTTATCACTCCTTTTAATAATTTTGGATTTGGATCTTTGGATCATTGGATCATTTTGGATCATTGATCTTCAAGGTTTGGTATAGATATGTTGACGACATCTTTGCAATTGTACCAAGTAAACATTTAGATGATGCATTAAAATTACTCAATCTGCAAGAAAGGACTATCAAATTCACAATAGAAAAGGAAATCAATGGACAACTACCTTTCTTGGATCTAAATATCATCAGGAATGATACAAAAATAAAATTTGGAATTTACAGGAAGCCAACACATTCAGAAAATTATATAAAAAATAATAGCCACAACCCAATTACACATAAACATGCAATAATAAACAGCCTTACACACAGACTAGTCAACATACCCATGGAAAAAGAAGAATATTTCAAGGAACAAAAAGCAATAATACACATAGCAGAAGAAAACGGATACAACAAAAGTTTGGTGTTGAAGAAAATTAGAAAATCTAAACTAAAGAAAACCATTAAGGAAACAACCACATTTATTAAAGAAAAAGAAAGCAACAGCATATTCAGTTCATTCACATATCATCCAAAAACATTTAATAAATTTAAAAAGATATTCAAGGAACAAAATATCATCTTGGCACCTACTAATAGATACTCAATTTTAAAATTACTAAATTCAAAAACAAAAGATGAAATTCCTTCAGGTAACAAATCTGGAATATACCAAATAAATTGCAAGAATTGTGAAAAATGCTACATAGGTCAAACAAAAAGAAATTTAAAAACCAGAGTCAAAGAACACTTTAGAAACATCAGATTGAAACAAGAAGACAAGTCAGCAGTAGCATTTCATTTTTGGAATGAAAACCATGACATTGATCCAAATCCAAAATTATTAAAAGGAGTGATAAACCAAAATAGATTGACAACATGGGAGAACATATTCATCTGGAAAAATAAGGATCGCGTAATGAACTTTGAAATCCCGCCAGCAGATAATTTGACAAAAAAGTTCATAGTTCCACCACCAGAGAGAGCAGATAACAACAGTTGCCAGTTGGGAAGAGATTGAAAATGGAGGCCAGGGCCTTTGAAACTAGTCTCTCATAAATATATGAAAAAGTAAGTGACGAGTGTCAATAAACCAACCACAAATAATCTTTACAGGTATGTTAATACTTCAATTTCATGTGGATAGAAAAATTGTATTTAACTATATTATAGTTCTTATATGTAATCAAATGTAATCAGTAGAGTTAGGACTTTAAAGACCCCCATGGGAGAACAGTTAACTGCTACGCGACGTAATACAACCTACTCATGCGTCAAAATGCCTAGGGCCATACAAACACTGCACACAGCACATAAACGTACAATGGACAAAGAGTTAACAAGAGGTGATATTTTCACACACAAGGGAGAAAATATCCAATGCAAGATATGCTATGTAGAAATTAAAGACACTAAACCCAAATGACTGAGAGAGCACTGCAACACTAAGAACCATCAAGCAAGGACTTTTAGTAAGAACAGAGGTCAAGGAACAATAAAAGCCAAGTGTAACTTCACCGTCTCAGTCCAAATTCTTTCAGGACTTGTGTAAGATGATGGTGTGTGCAAATATACTGATGCACACAGTAGAAAAAAAGTATACTAAACAAGATCCTCCTCCTCAAATAACTTTACTTAAAAGAGAATTACCACAATGTTATAATGATGCCATATCACAAATACAAAAAAGAATGGGCAAAAATAAAATGTGGATTTCTACTGATGAAACCGAAGATGCTGTTGGCAGGCATGTTACAAATGTCGTTGTAGGAATGCTATTGCCAGACACACCATGAGAAACATATTTATTAACATCAGAAATTAGTGCAAAGGTGAACCATGTAACAATTGCAGACATTATTAAATTTTAGATGAGTCGCATTTTTTAACACATCTGCTTCACTTTCGTACCTATTTTGAGGACATGTTGCACAAGAGCCGTAGATGCAAGCGAAGATTTGCGAAACATGTCCTCAAAATAGGTACAAAAGTGAAGCAGATGTGTTAAAAAATGCGACTCATCTAAAATTTAATAATTTTTCACTTCACTGTGGTGTTCCAATACAGTTGAATCTCGATAAATTGCAGACATATTTAAAAAAAGCATGATGCTGCTGTATCCAGAAGGAATAAATGTAGATAATATATTCCTTTTCATCACCGATGTTGCAAGTTACATGATAAAAGCAGGCAAGAAGCTTTAGAACATGCATTCTAACATGCTGCATTTGACCTCAAAGTATAAAATTGGAAGAAGCATAGAGACAATGAAGCACAACTTAGCACAAAAGTGAATCGAGAAGATATTGACACACTGCTTCACTCACACTGTTTTTTCACAAGACATTTTTCAAGAGCTGTTGCTCTCATCAGCTGGAACTCGACTAGTGCAAATTGTAGTAGTTTCCTCTTTCTCTGTATCGTCGATAGATGGCATGATGTACTTGTCAAAGATGTCTGGTGGTGGAGTTTCAAAATTCATGACGATTTTTGTTAATGAAGATTTTTTCCCAAACGGAAAGGTCAGTGGGTGATTAACGTATTTTATTAAAGATGTTTCCAAGTTTATGTTATGTTTAGTATTCAAAAAATGAAAAGCCATTGCTGATTTTTCTATTTTACCATTTTTAATGTTTCTTATATGTTCTTTAGTTCTGATGTCAATATTTCTTTTTGTTTTTCCTATATAAATTTTAGGGCAAGTTCCACATTTGATCTCATAGATTCCTGGTTTTTCTTTGGTAGTAATTGAATTTTTGGGCTTTTAAGAAATTTCAGATATTAAATCTATTTTGAGGTGCAAGAATTATGTTGCATGTTGAGAACATTTTTTGGAATTTATTATGGGCTGATGGATGGAAGGTGACTTTTTAATTTTTTTTTCTCTTTTGCTCTTGTAGGTTCTAGGGTGGTGGTTTCTTTTATTTTCTTAGCCTTGTTGAGTCTGTTAACTGTTTTGTCCACTAAATTTGGGTTGAAACCGTTGAACATTAGCTACTTTTTTTATGTGTAGATATTCTTCTTGATAATCTTCTCTGTTTAGTGGAAAGTTGATCATCCGAAAAATTAAACTGTTGAAAATGGCATGTTGGTGTTGTTTTGGGCTGAAGAGTGCAATAGAGTTGCTAAGAGTGCAATAGTGTTTACATTGTTAAGATGAAAGATAACAAACATATCTACCAAAGAGCACATCCAGCTCATAAAATATAAACAGACAAATCAGCTGTTGCAGCACACTTTTGGGAAACTCATAATGAAGTAATTACAAACACAAAACTATTAAAGAAGTAATGTGAAATAAAATGTGTAGTGTTTAACGCCTGCTTTTACTACATGCGGCACTACAGGCAGTAACACTGATAATACATGAGATGAAGATGAAGCACTGATGGAATGAGATGGCGGGGGAAACCAGAGATTCCGGAGAAAACCCGCCCCAGCACTGTATTGTCCACCACAAATCTAATTTGTGGTTGCCTGGGATTGAACCCGAGCCACCTTTTTGAGAATTGAGCAGTCTAATCACTCAGTCACGGCGGGCCATTAAAGAAGTAAACCACCAACTAAAACTTTTTTGTATGAGAGAAGATTCATTCAAAATCATATGCACAGAATTATGAATTTTGAAGCCCTGCCTCTAAACATCCACATCAAATTCATCTGGCCTGGAGGAGAGGGAAAAAGACAAATACGGCTGATGATGAAACTAAAGGCTTCTGAAAGATGTGTTATATTACAGTGCAAATGAAGTAAACGTGTCTCAAAATTGACTGTAAATATTTATGTATCAATTTGAATTCATTGTCACAAAGCTTCAAAAAGTTAAACCTCTACAATGTTCAGGGGCCTTGCCAAAATTGACCTTGTAGCTGATTTATCCTGCATAAGTATTGTAGGAAATAGCTAATAATGAATAAAGCTCACTGTCTATATTATTTTTTGTTTGGCTAAAAGCAAATGTCAACATAACATGGAATAAAAATTATAATATTGCTCATAAAGATGCAATAATTCAGTTCCTAATTTTTAAAATTGTATTTCAGGTTGTGCCAGACATAGATGACATAAAGGATGAAAAGTGTGAATCCAGGCACAGCTTGCAGGAGGATATAAAAATTGATAAGACGGAGGATCTTGCTCATCAGGTGTTACTGCAGGTATGCAATGTCAAGCTTAGCATAATCCTCATGATACACAGAATCCCTAATTTAGGCTTTTATGATCAACTAAAAAAGACTATTAGCATCTCTCTTATATTATTGTACTTTTTTTTTTCTTTTCAAATTCAAGGAGCAGTTTGAAAGTATGCAGCAGCAAAGGCAACAAGGAAGACGCACAGGATACATTCCTGTACAGCGAGTAGGACAGGATGCACGGAAACTGTCTGCTGATGAGATAGTTCATTTTCAGCATTTGCTTCATTCTCATCATGAAGCAAATCACTATAGTGGAAGAACTCAAACAGGCGATAATTCTCAATCTGCCCCACAGGGTTACATTAGTAGAACTTCACCACCCGTTCAACAATTGAACAACGTTATAATCCCTCAGACTGCACAAGGTTTCGGGAACTCTCAAAATTCTGCTCCAGAAGTAAACCAAGTTAATCAAGGACATGTACTGTCTAATCAAGTATCCTCTTCAGAAAATGTACTTATGAGAAGACAGCAACAAGGAAACAATGCACATGTAAATGTGGCTAGTGATGCAGCTCCTAGAATATCAGAGCCCTGTGTAACATCTGTTGTTCTTGCAAATGGGGATGGAGCTCAAAGACAACAACAACTAGCCAGTTTTCTTTCTTCCTTAGGTTTAACACCTTCTGCTGCTGCTGTGCCTTATCAGTCCCAGGGTCCTACGGTGGCTTCACCCAGTAGCAACTCTGTTGCACAACGAACGACAAATGTGCGAAGAGCTCCATACAGGTTATGCAGCTTACGAATCCAGCGTAACCTAATACATAATCTTGCAATGATTATTAGATCACGTCTTGAAGCACGAAACAGAGAAGAAAACATATCAGAAAATAATACTTCAGCAGAAACTAATTAAAAGAAATCCACATATGGGTGAAATATGAAAAATAAGGGACACTGACTTGGTTTTCCCTATCCTACTCCCTGGTAACAGGAGCTACAGTTAAGCATGGCCACTTCGTGTTAATGATAGTTTTGTTGTTTACCCTCTCCCTCTTACCCACCCACCTCCAGCCCAAAAAGAGAGAGAGAGGAAAAGGACTTCCAAATAGTATTACTGCCGTTGATTAGAAGGTAAAACACTGAAGATTTTTTTTCCTTCCTTAGAATTGCTGGTCAGGCTTGTTATTTCAATAGTTAAAATTTATGTCGCATTTCCTCCAAAACACTATTGAGTAGTCTAGAACACAAATGAATAAGTTTTTGTATATTTAGTTGGTTATGCTGGACTTCTCAAGGAAATGTACAATTACACGTTTTATTGAGAATTTATCAATGAAACTGACTGTGCACTGAAAACTGTTAGGGTAATAATTATGTAAATGGACTGACAGTGAAAAAAATCAGATTGATTAATTTGGTACAATTGTTTAAAGAAGTTGATTGCACCATATTAAATTTTTATGACCAGAGTTTTAGTTTGTAGTAGAACCATGCTTCACTTTTTTTTTTGTCCTAGATTACAGAAATATTTTGCCTGTAAGGTGTTGGAGTTAACAGACAGATAGGTTTGAAGACCTTCCATGTGTGATTCAGTAAACCAAAGGGTACCTAGGAAAGCATTAATGTAAAACAACTGGCTACGTGTCCACACATCACAATTAGTGCTACAAATACATATATTTTGGAAATACAAGCACTACCAGTATGGTACAATATATATTGGTAATAAGTGGGTGATCATTTGCAGTTAATTTTCCTGATTGCATCTGGATACATTGAAGAAAATGATTTCTCTCTGAGAAGTACCGTGAAAGAGAATATTCCTTCCTGTGGCCTATCTTGTAGATTTAAATGGCAGAATCAATGAATGAAAGGTTTCAAAAATTCAGTGCTATAGCTGGGTTTTAAACCATGGATCTACCATTCTACACGCACCTCCTCTATCACTGAGCTGAAATGCAACATGCCAGTACAACTTTAAATTCCCCAACTGACTCATATTTATCATTTTGCTTACGCATAGTTTTAAGAGTTAGAGCAATCAGTTATCATTATTTAACTTTATAAATGAAAATAGAATCAGTGAAGTTATACAATCAGTTGCACCAGGAATTCTTTTATGCCTGTGGCAAAGAATTGCATTGGTTCATTAAAGTCTTTGTATGAATGACGCTTCTGTAGAGATATATTGAAACTTTTTAATTTCTCTTTAAAAATACATTTATTTTAAAGCAGTGATGTAAATTATAGAAGGTACATTGGTATGCTTATTTCTTTCCTATTAATTCTGTATTTGTGTCCCATTGTTTTTCATTACAGTTTCAAAGTTAATGATTTACTTTATTAGGTTACAGTCTTTTCCCTAAATTTATTTGTTATTGCTGAAAGTGTGTAATAGTGTAGGCCCTGATGTAGAAATGCAGTGATGCATTCCAATTACTTTTCTATTTGCATTTTACATTTTGAAATCCTTTTAAGAGTTTCTTTTGGTTTTTAAAAGTGTATAATCACCAAGGGTCAGACTGATCTAAAGTGCTTGAAAAATGACCTGTAAAATGACTTGAAAATAACCTAATAATTATAAAAAGACCTAAAAACTGAATTTTCTAAATATTATAATCCAAAGTTGTAAATTATAAATTAAATATTGAATTAATAGGCATACATACTTAATTTTCAGTATTAAAAAGTAGAAAATAACAAAATTCACAAATTAATTAGCAATTTGAGTAACCTAAAATCTAATAAATCATATGTTAAATTATCAGCTATCTACTCCATTGCAGATATAAAGGTGTACATCGAAGATTCTTGAATATGAAGGAATGACGGTTGTGTGCAAGGCCATTGTTGTACATCGAAAAACAACCTTCCACTGACTATAGGTGCATATTTAAATAGTGACAAGTCACTATGGGTCAATTACTCTTGTGCCTCCACAGTTTTAAAACTTTCCGCTGAAAGTACTTTATCTGGCAAAATGTTTTGTGTCTTGTATTTTTTTCTAATACATTTGTAAATTTCTTTAAAATCTTATTGCCAGTTTCACCGATCACAATATTCAATTCATCTTCAAAAGCTATAGCCTTAACCAAAGCTATAGCCTTGTTTAGTGCAATTCCACTTTCTTGAAGATTTTGAATCGTAGATGATAAACTACCAAGTTTAACTTGATATTAGCTAATTGCCCCTCTAATTCACTATCACTAAACACCTGTTGGACTACCTCAATAGCTCTAGCATGTTTTACGATTTAGAAAGAACTTCACTAATTAATATGTTTTGGGTTGAACTAGTACACGATGCTCCATATATTGCTAGTGTTTACCTAGAATGCATTTCGTAAGGACCTTCCTAATATCGACTATTGAATGTTGATTTGGTGAACTCCTTGGAGGCAATAGGGCCGTCTCTATTATTATCTAGCAAAATGTATTCTAGATAAACACTAGCAATATATGGAACATTGAGTACGGGTGAATGGGTGAAATGATGTTCAAATGAGTCCAGGGTCAATAGAGCTTAGAGTTACCCGACATTTGTCTTTCAGGATAAGGGAAAACCCTGGAAAAAACCTTATCCTGGTTGTCTACCAATGTCTTCAGGATACTAAACATAACAGACAGTATTTAATTTCTTCAATTTGGAGTTCGATTTCCCGAACATCGCTTCTGTGATTGCCAGGTTATAAAAGGGTAGCACAAAAGCCAGCCTCAAGGTGTTGGTAAGCAGCATTGGACTGATGCTGCTAGTGATAAAATGAATTTAGTGAAATTTTCATAATTTCAGATCCATAATAAGGATTTATGTAAATTTCAGCATCAACGATGCAGAAATTTGAAGATGTTAACGGAAGTTGCATACTGTAAATGTATCATATTTTTCCCTGTATTTAAGTTTTGGTCATCTGGTTCCTACCCTTTCAGATCTACAGTTGCTATGCATACAGTCAAGGTGTTTACTGAACCATTTAGGAATACAATTTTGACAGCATCAACAAAGGAATTCTTTTGTCCCTCTCCATTCTGGGGGCTTCCTGTGCAATAAAACTAATCTGGTGGGGATACGTGGCTACACCTTAGCCATCTGGGAATCCATTCTTCTAGCATTGTACAAACAAGTTACACAGTATTACTAAAATTAGGCAAGTGAGTCAACCTTGTATATACTTTTCTCCACTTACAAGTTTTTTATGAAGACTAGTTTCTGGGGACTTCTCCCCTATCATCAGTTCTGTGGTTGACTGATGATGCATCCGGTGTCTGCATCTGGCTTGGTGTCGTGCTGCCATCTAATGTCCTGGTAAGTTTGATGACGTCATCTACCGCGGGAATTTCAAAATTCATCAAGATGGCAGATAGATGGCAGCATGACACTAAGCCAGATGCAAACACCGGATGCATCATCAGTCAACCACAGAACTGACGATAGGGGAGAAGTCCCCAGAAACTAGTCTTAATAAAAAACTTGTAAGTGGAGAAAAGTATATACAAGGTTGACTCACTTACCTAATTTTAGTAACAATGGCACTCCACTTTCTGAAATACTTCTTATTCTATATAAGTTACACAGTAGTTTCAGTCTGCTCAGCAATGGCTTTAAGAATGCACTGGACATTTATTATATATTTAAACACATACTGCTTTTGTTGATTTTGAAATAAAGTAAAATAAAGGTTTCATCTGAATGAAATATGGATATTATACTATGGAGTACAAACATTGTTCAGACAACTATGTAAGCAAGAACATAGAAGGTACAGACTTAAGTGTCCATGCCTGTTCTCATGTAGCTCTACCAACCTTCATTACTGAAGATTAACTAGTTCAAAACACTGCATTGCTGACAAGCATGTGGTAGAAAATGGAGTGGTCACATACACAGTTTAGTGAAATTCCTGTACTAACTTTGTACAAAAAGTCAAACAGGGAATTCAACTTTCGTATTTTAAGTGGAATACACTGTATTTGTAAATTCTTTCATCTTTAGCTAAATGCTTTTGGAAGGTCATTCACAGTTGCTATAGCTGAATCTACCCATAAAATCAATCTGAAAATATCCTTAGCTTAACTTTTGGAAGAACATTTGCAGCTTCCAATAAACTGAATCTACCCATTTAAACCACTCTGAAAATACCTTTAATTATTAAATTTTAGATGAGTCGTATTTCTTACACATCTGCTTCACTTTCTGTTTCACACTTCTGTTTCACTTTACGAAAGTGAAGCAGATGTGTAAGAAATACGACTCATCTAAAATTTAATAATTTTTCGCTTCACTGTGGTGTTCCAATACAGTTAAATCTCGATACCTTTAATTAAATTGCTTTTAGGTCATTTACAGTCTGCATTTAACCTAAACCTTTCCATTTAAACTACTGGAGGTCTTTGTGAGCCTCTATATAAGCTATATCTACCCATTTATATCACTCAGAAAATGCCTTTGCCTTATGGCTGAGTGGTTAGACCACTTGGCCCTCTCTCACCAAGGCAGCCCAGGTTTGATCCCAGGCCGCTAAGTGAGTTTTGTGGTGAACAACATGGTGCTTTCTCGACGTCCTTTGGTTTCCCCCATCAGCTTTCCACCAATTGCTCCATCTTTCCTGTCATTCATCTCCTTCACCTCCACACTAGGCATTGGGCTGATCACCTATCCTAGTTCTCTATCAGATCCAAAGCTTCGGTTCCTTAGGTCCAACCTTAAAAGGGATATAGGAACAAGAATCCTTTAACACCATGATAGTGGTACAACCAGGGAAGTTAAAGAAGAAAATTCCTTTGGCTTAAGCTTTTGAAACATTTGCAACCTCTAAATAATCTGAATCTGCCAATTTAAACCTCTCTGAAAATGCATTTAGCTAATTTTTTTTTGGAAGGTCATTTACAGCTTCGATATAACATGAATCTACCTATTTAAACCACTTTGAATCATTTTTCAACAAAAGGCTCTCTACTGGGTTGCTTTCCAAGAACAAAAATAAGCTCCAAATGTCTTAAGAAAAGAAGCTTATCAATGAACTCCACTTGCCTGCTGAATGGCGTTTCCTTGCTGCGAGATTTTGCTATTGACGAAACAACAATACCTGAGTTTCACTTGCCAGCCATTCCCCAGTCTGTCAGAACTTAATTCCACTTTGTATCAGGATATCAGGTTATTAGTTTGTTTTCAATTCTAGAATAGTTTTTCCAAAAATTAATCACTGAGAGACCGAATTACTTCCTTGAATCAGCTAGACTGGTGCCACCACAACAATGTGTTCACTGCAAATGCTTTAAAAGTTGTTTCAGATTTCATTCAGCAGAGCAGGCAGCTTGGAAAACGAGTTGTCTCATTGCATTAGTTATAGCAGGGACCTTTGACAATTCTGGCATCAAAGAATTCTCAAACTACTCTGGAAGCAAAAATGTTTCCAGAATATTTGTAGCATTGTAAGGGACCTTTTATAAACTGTGCTGCACATATAAAATTATGAAAAATGACTTTTCACTGTGCCAAACCTGGAAATAGCAATCTTCATCGACAACATAATGCCAATGTTCATAAGAAATGGAGAGGAATATAACTGCCATCCCGTCATTACAACATACGAGAAAGTTACCTTGGAGCAATGCTGGACTGCAAGTAGAAGTTGTATCCCCATACTCAGTATCTATAATTTACTTCACATTAGAAAATATCTAGCTCACTGCTCTAAAGCTACAGAGGGAATTTTATTTTACAATCTTAAGACTTAGTACAAACATGCCATTCTTCCAGTCATCATATATGCTGCAAAGGCATGGTATACTAAATATCCAAGAGGGCTCAAACAAAACTGCAACAAATTTAAAAATCTTTTCTATATTTATCACAAAAGCCTTCAGAACAAGTCTCAAACACAGCATTTTAAATAATTGCACATATAATACCAACTGATCAAGCAATATACCTCTACAAAGACATAAGATCAATCTCAAGAGGTCAGACAATAAGGGCACTAAGGCCTAAATTGAAGAAAGTAAAAGTTACCATACAATGTGAAGGAATACAACTGAAGCACAACCATGCTCGTAAACATAAGAAGAGAAGCAGATGTAATAATATACTCATAAGGGAACTATCACTAAGGTCATATTCATATGCACTTGAGAGTTTAATGGCATCATCTCTACTCTATGTGGGGCCTGTGTGCCAAACATTGGGTGCAGAGTATAGCTGGAAGTATCAGAAAATAGCCCAGAATACATGGAACATATAGGCATAATAACACAGCATTGTGCAGAAGGGATTGTTACCCCTGACCATCAGTGGTCGACAGATGGCCTAAGTAAGGAGCATCATCCCTCATACCGGCACAGAGCTGATAAGGGATATCCAGCAGTTACTTGCAAGTGGTTGCATCTGGCACTTCCCATGCTTCAGTTTTGGGCATTGTCTACTCCGCAGGAGATTTTTGGTGCACATGGTTTATATACAGCAGGCATTACACCATTAAATATTCAGGTGTGTAGTGTTGCGAGTACAGTGATAACCTTTGTCATATGGGTCAGAAGTAGAAAATTATGTTGGGATAGGCATGACTAAAAAAAAGGCTCCAGAAAAATTTCTTTGTTTCTCAAAGACTAAATACAGATTGCACAGTCTTCCATACAACACTATCAATAAATATGGCCTGCTGACTGGATTAAAAAACAAGGCAATAGAATAATACAGAAAAACTGAAGCTAATAACACTGAAGAAATACAAACATAATAATTTGTTACAAATTTTACTTATCTTTACAAGAAGTTATATAATTCCTCACAGTAGTTCTGTAAATATTTGTACATTCAGCAAAGATGTTTGCTTCTGTTGTCATTGTCACTGCCACTAGGTGAGGGAATTTATAATTTCTGGTAAAAATAAGTGAAGTTTGTAATGGAAAAATATTACATTACAATATGGGACAGAACGGACACAAGAGACAGCCGTCCACATCAAGGTGTTCATACTCGCAATCCTACAAAGATTCTTAAAACTCATCTACCGCACACTTCAAAAGCAATAACACATTTGTGTAAATAAAATAATACATATCCCAAACTCTGTAAATAACCTTTGGTATAACTTTAGGAGAACATGGGCTGTGATCAAGAAAAGAAAAGGGAAAAAAAAAAAAAAAAACTTTGAAAATGCATTTAGCAAAACTTTTGGATTGACATTTTCAGCCTTCATATAACTTGAATCTACCCAATAAAACCACTCTGAAAATGTGCTTTTGTGTGGTCATTCACAACTTCCATGTAATCTGAATCTTAACTTTAAAGAGAGTCGATTAAAGACACTAGACAACACTTACTTTTAATTTAAAGAGAGTCGATTAAAGACACTAGACAACACTTACTTTTAATTTAAAAGTAAGTGTTGTCTAGTGTCTTTAATCGACTCTCTTTAAAGTTAATTTATCATAACAACACTGTTTTCAACACTTCCAAGAAAGTAATTGTAATCTGAATCTGCCTAATGTAATGTGGTACACATGACTTTTGAGTTGGTGTGTTGGAAACAATGATTGCTTATATTGTGGCTCATTTAGATTATTCAAAGACAGTCCAGTTGTTCACCAATGTATTTTTTTTTTTTTAATTTTTCTAGCATGGTATGGGCATTGAAGTTCAACTTGTTAATGAATTGCTCAGCACGAATGTGTATTTCAAGTGTGCATTTGAATATTCTAGATTAGGATATACTTTTGAATAAATTTTGATGGGATATATTAGAAAAGGGTTACAGTAAGATTATATATTCCCACTGCAAATTGATAGTTCGGTATCACTAAGCAGATGATATAACATTTTGTAAGAAACTGAGGACTTCACACTCACTAATCTCAAAACAGTGAAGAAAATGAAAACAGATTCTTTCAAAGTTTTTAAAGTGCAGAAGAAAACTCAATGGTAAACTCGATTAACTGAGTTGTCACCATTGTCTTTTTGTGCCAGGTAATGTGCAAAGACATTCACTGAAAAGAAAGTAAATCTGAAAATAGTCCAGGCAGAATGGATGAGGGTGCACCTCTAGCTATTTATAAAAATTAAATCTGGTATTTTAATATCACACATGTTATTAAAGATTAAATTTGAAAACAAATACTGCATTAGACTGGCCTCATAGCTCAGTTGGTAGAGCATCTGCCTGTTTGTGAGGCGTGCTGCACTCTACTGCAGATTTTGAGGGGGGGATTTTTTCTCTAGGCTATCCTCCCCTGACTATGGAAGTATGACTAGGGGTACATAGGAACCCAACCCCAAAATAAAAGCTGCAGCCATATTTGTCTAGTGGTACCTTATAGCAGCATTTCTTAGCTTTCAAAATAGATTTCATAAACATAACTGGATTTCATTCTGTAAAAAAGGCATAAGTTTGCACAAACTGACAACAAAATTACAAATATTGCTACTTGTTAGAAAATCATGCAAATTAGGAATAGGTCCACTTTGCATCTGCATGTGGTGAGAATTGTGATCACGATGCTTTACAGTGGTTTAAGGGAAAGAGAAAATCACATGGAGACAGATTTCAAGTACAAAGGAAACTGGAAACACTTGGGCATTTTATTCAAGATATTCTTGGGCTTCAAGCCAGATGAAAGGACGACAAGATACTGATTTTTCACAAGTGTACATCTCTCCCATCATCAGGATATGAATAAATAAAGAAATTCCGTTGTTTAAGGAATTGCTAGGTAAATACTAGCAATAAATGGAGCATTGAGTATTAGTTCAACTCAAAATTGTATTAAATAAAGAAATGTTACTAAACACTAAATTGGTAATTACCTAGTCTTACCATAAATAGTCAGCTTTTTTAAGAGTGGCTGAAGTTCCTACCTCTGCCTGCACGTTCCTGAGTTGTGATGCCTAATGTGAGTCACTGCAGAAACTTTGTTAGTTTTTAAGATGGATTAGGCAATTATGAAACTTGTGAATTATCCTGCTGCTCAAAACGTTACGCTGCCTTTATTTTTGTTAATAGAAACCTCTCAGATAACGCAATGATTATTCCACATGGACATAACATCTGTCATTTGAAATTCCTGTGTATTGGCTGAAGTGATGTATTCACTGGTGCTTAGCACACATCTGAGAAGCAAGCCAGTATTCCTCTCACTCTTTCCGAGAATAATCAGTACATTATCTGAGAGGTTTCTATTAAAGATAAAGCCAGAGTAACCTTTTAATAGCTGTGGTAAGCTTTGCACAAGCTAGGGAAATCACAAGGGGAGATATACAAACTTCTCCAAAAGTGGAAAATAAATACACTGTTCAGTGCTTCCTTGAAACTAGATACATGGAAGACTGCTACAGGAAATTAAGAACATGAGCTATGCACACTCCAGAGTTGGTAAAAGTGATGTTTGAAGAAATCTGTTATGGAAACAGTGATGGCTCAGAAAATTTTTAAAGTGAAGTGGCACATTGGTCACTGCACCTATAAACAGCAGAAAGGACACCTTCTCACAAGTGAGCTGAATTACCATGGATTCTTAAAAACAAAATTCTTACTGTGGGCTATGCAGCAAATACTGCATAGAAATCCTTTTCACAGATGAAAAAATATGTTGAGCCTTTCAATGCCCAAAATGATAGTGTGTGCCAGATCTCTAGAGAAGTTGCTGAAAAGGCTCTAAATGTCCATGGGGCTATCATTCTACATCTGTTATGGTGTGGTGGAGAAATAAGCTACAAAGGAACTATGGAGTTTCAATTTATGGGGGGCAGGGAGGAGGGAAAGTCAAAATGTTCAACAAAGTGCAACAGTGCTGGAGTGTCAAGCACCTCAATAACCCCTCTTGAACAAACAAAATTGAAGCTTCCAGCAAGATTAAGATTCAGTTCTAGCATATAAGGCTGACAGCCTAATAATGGTTCTAGGTGAAAGTTTGAGTTTATTTCAACCCCAGTTTGGCCTTTTGCATAATTTGTAGTTTTTATTTGCTTCAAATCTTACACATATGACTTTGCAGTCATCTGTACATCTTGATATGCTTCTTTGTATTTTAAATTGATGTATCCCATACCATAAAACAATTAGATACATTGAAATATCTCAAACTGTTTCTAACAATTTATTGGAAAAGGCATGTGTCAGATGCACTGAAGCGTTAACTGTTATAATTTGGTTATCTGCTCTAAAAAGAGGTTATTGCTAAAGCATTTTATGCTTGAGTTTTTTTTTAATGACTTTAAGAGTAGTCTAACAGGAAGGCTTAGAAAAGTTAGCAGGATCTCCTTTACATATCACAGTATGTAGTTGATCTGCAGGGACCAGTTGAAAAACATCCCCAAGGGTGCCAGCTATGACCATGTAAAGCTAGTCCCTTTGGAAGCTCTGGTGAAATCTGATCTATGAATTACTTATAGCATAAGTCTTAACATAACGTTACAAGGTTTCTATTATCTTACTTCAACAGGTTTATGTAGGAAGCTTTGTTGCAGTTGTGTCATAGATAAAATGATTTCTATGTGTAGGAGCCAAAACATAGGTCTGGTCTGAAAATGCAGGAGTTTCATCCCTATAGGCATTTTGCAATTATTTCAGATGAATAAATTTAACTCCATGCTAATAAACTATTTGAAATACTGAGTGAAAGTCCAAGTCTTGAGCTGTGAGGAGTTTTGGTTCTTCATGACAGTGTCTCTACACATACTGCTTTGGAAACAGTGAAGTTCCTGATAAAATGTAAAAGAAATTGGAACCTTCCACCATATGGCCAAGTCTTTTGCCATGCAACTTTTTCCTATTTTCCAACATTTAAAAATTGAGGGGAGATTGTTTTTGTAAATGTCAAAGAGACTTTGCATCCTATGAAGAGAAAGTTGCTAATATCCCTAAAGAAGCATGGTGCGACTCTTGCACAAAGTTGTAGTTCCGGAGGATGTATAAAAGAAAAAAGTGTTGTGAAGGAAGGGGGGAAAAGTATCACCTTCTAGATGTGTGTTTGGAGGAATTTAGTAACAGTGACGTCAAAATTAATATAAAAATTATTTGTGGTTGGTTTATTGACACTCGTCACTTACTTTTTCATATATTTATGAGAGACTAGTTTCAAAGGCCCTGGCCTCCATTTTCAATCTCTTCCCAACTAGCATCTGTTGTTATCTGCTCTCTCTGGTGGTGGAACTATGAACTTTTTTGTCAAATTATCTGCTGGCGGGATTTCAAAGTTCATTACGCGATCCTTATTTTTCCAGATGAATATGTTCTCCCATGTTGTCAATCTATTTTGGTTTATCACTCCTTTTAATAATTTTGGATTTGGATCAATGTCATGGTTTTCATTCCAAAAATGAAATGCTACTGCTGACTTGTCTTCTTGTTTCAATCTGATGTTTCTAAAGTGTTCTTTGACTCTGGTTTTTAAATTTCTTTTTGTTTGACCTATGTAGCATTTTTCACAATTCTTGCAATTTATTTGGTATATTCCAGATTTGTTACCTGAAGGAATTTCATCTTTTGTTTTTGAATTTAGTAATTTTAAAATTGAGTATCTATTAGTAAGTGCCAAGATGATATTTTGTTCCTTGAATATCTTTTTAAATTTATTAAATGTTTTTGGATGATATGTGAATGAACTGAATATGCTGTTGCTTTCTTTTTCTTTAATAAATGTGGTTGCTTCCTTAATGGTTTTCTTTAGTTTAGATTTTCTAATTTTCTTCAACACCAAACTTTTGTTGTATCCGTTTTCTTCTGCTATGTGTATTATTGCTTTTTGTTCCTTGAAATATTCTTCTTTTTCCATGGGTATGTTGACTAGTCTGTGTGCAAGGCTGTTTATTATTGCATGTTTATGTGTAATTGGGTTGTGGCTATTATTTTTTATATAATTTTCTGAATGTGTTGTTACAGGAAGCCAACACATTCAGAAAATTATATAAAAAATAATAGCCACAACCCAATTACACATAAACATGCAATAATAAACAGCCTTACACACAGACTAGTCAACATACCCATGGAAAAAGAAGAATATTTCAAGGAACAAAAAGCAATAATACACATAGCAGAAGAAAACGGATACAACAAAAGTTTGGTGTTGAAGAAAATTAGAAAATCTAAACTAAAGAAAACCATTAAGGAAGCAACCACATTTATTAAAGAAAAAGAAAGCAACAGCATATTCAGTTCATTCACATATCATCCAAAAACATTTAATAAATTTAAAAAGATATTCAAGGAACAAAATATCATCTTGGCACCTACTAATAGATACTCAATTTTAAAATTACTAAATTCAAAAACAAAAGATGAAATTCCTTCAGGTAACAAATCTGGAATATACCAAATAAATTGCAAGAATTGTGAAAAATGCAACATAGGTCAAACAAAAAGAAATTTAAAAACCAGAGTCAAAGAACACTTTAGAAACATCAGATTGAAACAAGAAGACAAGTCAGCAGTAGCATTTCATTTTTGGAATGAAAACCATGACATTGATCCAAATCCAAAATTATTAAAAGGAGTGATAAACCAAAATAGATTGACAACATGGGAGAACATATTCATCTGGAAAAATAAGGATCGCGTAATGAACTTTGAAATCCCGCCAGCAGATAATTTGACAAAAAAGTTCATAGTTCCACCACCAGAGAGAGCAGATAACAACAGATGCTAGTTGGGAAGAGATTGAAAATGGAGGCCAGGGCCTTTGAAACTAGTCTCTCATAAATATATGAAAAAGTAAGTGACGAGTGTCAATAAACCAACCACAAATAATTTTTATATCACCTTCTAATTCAAAATAATCTGGAATATTAAATAGTGCTCCTCAGGTGCAACAGCATCTCTTAATATGATGTTGCAGATATCCTTTCTCAAACACCAAATTTTTCTGGGTAACATGCTAGCCTCTGGTTGCCAAGGTAACAGGTTCAAACCTGGCAGAGGGTGATGGACTTTTTCAGGTGCAAACATCTTTAGCATGGCTTCCTTCAGAAGGGAAGTAAAGTCACTGGTTCTATGTAGATTTACAACACCTTAAGGAACATCATGCAACGTCTGAGCAAAATTGTCTTTCATGCCTGCCCAAAGAATGGGATGCTGAGAACTATATAAAGAGTGTCCATAAATAAAAACTAAATTTCATATTTTCCAGCATATACTGGCACCATTACATGAATGAGTTTTTTGATGTCAACATATTCTATAGGGATGCTTTTTGGGAAACACTGATGATGCAACTGAAAATGATTACATTGTAGCCATCTTTAGGTTTAATCAGTACTAAAATATATTTATAAACCAAGTCTAAATATCATTTTTCCTCTTGCAAATGACAAACATAATGGACCTTTCTTACTAAATTGAGTTGTGCATGTGTAATAAATGATGGGCCTATGGTCTTATTAGCACCTGCCCTCTGTGAGAAGCAGCAACTGTGACAGGGCTGCTATATGAATATCATAAATTTAGTTGTGGAATATGCAGATATAATAGCATTCTAGAATTCTATCGCCATAATCATTTGGTAGCTATACAGCATTTGCAGGAGATGAAATGCAGTATATCATAGCAGCAGAGAAGAACATTTTGGATATAACAGTCTTTGCATCCTTATATTGTAAGTGAAAAGTTTATTTAAACACCATCAGGATAATGCCAGAATTTTGTCCTATAGAGTGCTGTAACACATCAGAAAATCCATGAATTAGGACATTACACTTGTGCAACTTATTTGATGCTGCCCCAGTAACATCATAAGACAATCTTGGGTACAGAATGCACCAACCAAGCTGAATTGGATCTGACTCAATGGTTTCTAGAAGACATTTCAACAACATTGTGGGGCATGATTCCAACTGTCAGCTAACCATCACTGTAACTTTATCAGATAGCTCTAATTTTCCAATTATGCTACCTCATCTGGGAATGAGCAACTACATAAATCCACCTCATAGTCAACATTTCAATTAATCTTCCTGTAGTAGATTCAGTTGTCCTATGCTGTGGCATAGCGGGCTAAAGCAGCATGCCCTGGTTCTCTGCCACAGAAAGCGGCCCAGAATCGATCCCACCCATGGGGGTGCAGATTTTAAGTCTGGGTATAGGACCGGTGCCCACTCAGCATCGTGAGGAAAGTGAGGAGCTTATGACAGGTAAGCGGCTCTGGTCATGAAAGCCAACATTCCGTCTGGGGGATGCCGAGATGGTGACCACATCTCCTCCTAGTATCAGCTGGATGATCGCCCACCTCTACCTTGCATATGTGGGTGTGCGGCAATTGGGTTGGTAGGTCCTGGCCCTATATGAGCTGTCACACTCTGGGTTACTTTTGGTTAGCAGATTCAGTTGCAGCTTCAAAGTAAGTAGACTCAAAGAATACCTGTAACCAAAGCTTCCATATTCTGCCTAGATAGCAAATGGGTATCTGTATGCTATTAGACCTCTCTTCTTTCCATTATGTTACAGAAACAGATCAATAAATTCGTTTACGCTAATGAATGTATGAAATCTGTTGTTCCGTTGAAAACAATTCATAAATGTCATGGTAGATAAATATTACTTAAATATCTCCAGTTTCTTAGCAACTGGTCAAACCTTTTCCTCAGACACTTTATTTAACAATGAAGTAATCAATGTTGGAAGTTTCCTGGAAGAAAAAAGAGAAGAAAATGATGAATAAAATGCCACATTCCATGCATATTAATTCAGTCGTACCTTTCCTTTCTACTCATTGTCGGATTTTCATTGCTAGAACAGCAAATATGTTTCTGCTTTCCAAAATTTGTCCTGTGAAGTAATGCTCAACTCTGAAATATGAATTACTACAATGAGCTTCGAGTAATATACTTATAGACCCCTAAGCATTTTGTTTCTTTTTAAGGGAAAAGGAGCTTGCAAGAATGTCACGCACTGACTCATACATAATTATTCTTAAATCAGAGTAACCAGCTAAAAATTATTTACACTGGAACTATAAATAGTTAAGCATTTAACACAATGCAGTTTTACTGATAAACAAAAGGAAAATACTTAATAATTCCAGTTTAATTCCTTCAATTTGTCATCTGAAGAAAGCCAAAGAGAGAATGAAAAGGACACAGCAGAAAATCAAATTATAACTTCTTGAGCAATAATGCCTTTGACTGTGACCTAGCCTGTCATTTGATCAAAGTCAAAATTTATTAAGTATTTAAAAGCTAGTGAATTCTTTAAGGAGAGTCCTAATAGAAGAAACTACATTGCTATAATTAAATCACTTTCTTCTGCATCATAATGAACAGCTTGAAATTAGCCTGTAACCTAAATGAATATAACTTTGTATAAATTTAATGCACTGCTTAGAAGCCATGCAAACCTTCAATAATTTGCTATAATCAAATTATCTACTCTGAACATTATCCATACTTCCAAAATGCACTAACAGTAAAATGTTTGTTTGCAAAATTGCTTATGCATATTCAGCAATGATGAATTACTATATTAATCTGTTATATTCACCTAGATGAAGGTATTTCACAGAAAAGTGAACTAGGATTAGGATATTTTCTGTTGTAATTCTAGTTGGGGGAAAAGTACTGCAATGCATTATGAATAGTTTAGAACTTTTAAGAATTAAGTCCCATTTCCCATAAACACAAATTTTATTCATTAACTACTAAATAGTACTCTTAATTAAGCAAGTACAAGCACAACTACATCACAAATGCTGATATCTGTGAACTTTTAGATGGTAAATTGTTGAACTGAAAATTACTTCATTAACAATCCAATGATATGGAAAGAATGAATAAAGACTGTTGAAATTACATTCTATAAATGATGATTACATACAACAATTTTGAACCACCATATTTTTTAAATTCAACTTCATGTTTTCATTGCATATTCATAACACACCTGGTGAAACATGCAAATAATTTTACCTGTCAGGGGAATGCCTAAAAAATTATTAGCCTATATACATACTGACCAAAGTGTGGAACTTCTATCAGTGTAACAGGCAAATAACTTCAACATTAATCTATAAAACCATCTGCAGCTCAAACAAGATGTCAACAGGACTGTAATCATTTCTATCACTGTTCCACGTGACTAAAAATAAGTTGTTTGTTTATATGTACAGTGGGATAAATATTTTCACTATTCATCATCAATGCAGTGTAAACTTTGCTTTTATATATTTATATACACATTTATTAATACTATCCTAACTCTGTAAGCTATCATATCTATGACGTTCCCATTCCACAAATATTTATCAACATTAAGTAATCTATGTTATTTACAATATCCTTCATCATTTATTAAAATAATAAACAAAATTGAAGCACAATTAGATATTAAATCTTATACTTTATGATAATTTATAAACAGTCTGAATTATAAAGTGGGATATATTCTCTTTCATTTGATTATTTAAAAGTCTGACTTCCTACATATGTATCTCACATTAAATACATTCACCACCATGATCTGGTGAAAATCTCCTTTCAAATACAGTGAACTTAAAATTTTAAAATCCTGGCAGCTACTTAACTATCTCTTTGTATTAAATTATCTGGACAAATAGAGTGTTTAATTACACACAGATAAACTTTATTAATGCAGTATCTTAACATTCTATAGTACTAGAAGTAACACACAATTATGCATCTGTTCCAAACAAATATATGCTCCTGTGAAGCTGCAATGCTGTGGTCATCCAAAGGCTGAAGGCACTAATCCTGGTTTTTGAGATGGAAAGTTGTTAGTGCTTTCGAAGTAATGATGACAATATGCCTCCTGTACAAACAGGATTCAAGGCAGGGATAACATGAAAACATGAAGTTGAAAGCCATGGTGGTTTATCCATCAAAAGTACTTTTGCATAAACAGGTTTAATCAGAACAAGGACACTTCCTCAATTACATGCTGATGCCACAAGAGTTTATCATTTTTGTCTCTTTATTATCTCTTCTGTAGTTGAAGTTCTTAGTAATCATCACTGTTGACACAGCCAGCAGACAAGTAATCCAACCTGCTAGCTAACGAACCGACCAGCCAACCAATCATACAGTCAAAGAGAAAGCACTGCCACAGTACCTTGCACCTGTCACTCCATTTGAGTGCAAGCGCTAGTGTTCCTCCTCCATCTTGTGTGCGTAGGATGAGATGCACGTGTGCATGTTCGAGCATGAGACCGGGGCTGCATAGTAGTCCGTGAACACAGGAACACACCTACCTTTTGAAGTTGCAAATGTGCATGCATAGCTTTATTAAAAGAAAATATATCCTTTTCTTTTCCTTGTTAAAAAAAAATAAACAAAATAAAGACTAGTGAGGGAACCGTATAGTGCAACCAAATTTTGACCCAAGAACTGAAAACACCATTTTGTTTGATCCATTTTGTAAAAAAATATAAAATTTTTCATTTATTAAGCATCAGATGCACAATTTTACTGGCACTTTGATAACCAAACTTGGTTTTAAATTATGGACATTTCATAAATAGCTTAAAAAACAAAATCCTATAAATTCTTTGGCTTTTCTTAACTATATAGTTAATGAGCACCACAATGATTCTCACTGAATAAAATGGCTTTTAAGCCAGCAACGTATTGCACAACATACGTTTAAAAACTCCTAGAATAATTCTCATAGTTAGCTGCAACTTCCTGTGTTCACTAGCACTCACAACCTTGGCAAGCACACGCAGCACTCCTGTCATCACACAACACTAGGAATTGGGTTTTTTAGCATACAGGTACATACATAACCTAACCAGAGGCTTCTTGTGCCTGTTCAGCAGCATCATTACCTTCACCAGTAGGTTCAGCAGAACTTATTTGCTCCTGTTCCTGCTCCTGCTCTTGTTCTTGTGGTTCATCATTACATGGAGTATCATCTCCACGAGTTTCAACAATAGCAGGTTCAGTGTAAGTAGGTTCATCACTAGCAATAAGGCTACTGGTACTTGGTTCCGGCTCCATTTCAATGTCACCTTGTACTGCAGTTTCATTACTAATTTCAGTGTTGATGTTGTCAGAGTCTATTTGTTCAGTTACATCTTGTTCCTGCACAGGTTCTTGTTCCTTGGGAGAAGATTCAACTGGTTCTTCGGCCTGGACTCTGGTAATGCCTTCAACAGTACTAGTGTCCATTGGCTCTGCAATCTCTGGTGGTGGTGGATTAACATCTGGTGTGGGATCAGGTGAAGCATTGCTCCACCGTGATCGCCTTGACCTCTCACGATCCTTTTGTGGAGGTGGGGCACTGCTGCTACTTTCTTTACTCTCCTCTCCTTCTGGCTTAGCAGGTCTTCTTCCACCAGGTGGTCCCATTTCTTCATCTCTTCTCCACGGTCCTGGTCCTGATCCATCACGGAACCTATTCTCCTCCCTACCTCCAGGTCCTCTTCTTGGGCCTCCCCTTGGTCCATCTCTGCCCCGAGGATGGTCTCGACCCCTACGATCCATTTCCTCAAATGTTGGACGCACAAAGAATCCATCTGGAGGTCCTTCACCAGGAGGTCCATCAAACCTTGGGAACATAGGTGGTGGCCCCTGACCTTCCATCCATATACCTGAAACATATTGAACATACAGGAATTTACACATATAAACAAACACACTGATGCCCTACAATTTAGAATTCTTATTATTAATAAATGAACTATATTGACATTTTATCAGAAACACATTTTTTGAGGCACCCTGTATCCAAAAGAAGCATTTCTAGAAGTAGGTATGCAAATGAACAGCATAATTAAAAATAAGTCACATAAATAGTAAAGATGCACAAAGATTTTACTTTCCAGAACTAACCTTTAAAACAAAATTCTTAATTATTTTCATTTCTCAAAAAGGCTGATTATGAATTTATGCTAAAATTAGCCTATGTTTAAGACATTTGCATATCACATGAATTTACTGGGAATAGTCAATAAATGTTCATAGTGCAGAAATATGCTAATACCCAAGTAATTCAAAATTAAAATGCCAAATGACAGTAACAGGTTATTTTAGAATGCATGATAATATGAAACCAAAACACATGTTTGGAGATATTACTACTGTATGAATACAAAATGAAACATTTAAATTTAAATGTATCACTCTTGTTTACTAGTGTCTGCGCTGCTTATCTATAGTATAACATGTAATAATTATACAAGATAAGTGAATTACGTGTGTTTGGAGGAATTTAATAACAGTGACGTCCAAACTTGAAAATAGAAAACGTGACTACAAACAGTTTTATCAATTAAGATAAATGAAGTTTGCTACTCAATGTTTATTAAAATTCTTAGTATTTGTATTGCTTCACTATCTATAGCTTTGTGCTGGCACTCAAGGATTACTGTTTTGCTTGCGGCTTGACGTGATGCACACAATTTTCATGACACAATTGGCCTCATAAGAAAATATGCTTCAGCACTGACGACTCTTCTTAAGCTCTTAATGGTCTTCCACTAGGCTTCAAAGGTTATCAGTGGGGTAAAATCTTTAGTTATAACTGATGGACAATTATGTATCACTATTACCAGAGATATCAGATTTAGCAACAACTTGTTTGACTCTGATTTGCCAATCACCTCAAAGAAGAGTGTTTGTACATTACAAATTTGCAGGTTTCACAGCCGTATATGGCTGGTCAGTGTGCAAATCTGATAAAACACCCTACTTGTTTCAATGATAGGGCACTTAGCCCAATGGCTCATAAAATTTTAATCCATTGCCACATCTACACATTCTGTAGATGCCTCTGAGTATTGTGATGTTCTTGATCTTTCCATTCTTTATTTAGAATGTGCCTAAATTATAACATATATTTTAAATGCTGGTTATAGTCCATCATCTATTAGTACTACATGTGTATGACTTCTTGAGCATTTGGCTCCCAAGTCCTCATTCGGAAGGTTTTGCCTAACTCCACAAACACAGATGATAACTTTAAAACATGAAATGCACTATACACCAGTGGCTAATATCTAACTATTCAAGTGTGCTCTTTGTTTTTCTGTGCGCAGTCCATGTGCGCCATATTTCGTTTAGTGCAATTTCAAGGTTAATTAGCTAACCAGTCTGTAATTATGGTCACACAAACATCATCATATGTACCTTCCGAGCAACGAACTTCAACTCAGAAACCTGCTTGTGCAACCGTGCATAGTAATGGCTGCAAAATAATAGTGGAAGTTGTGATATAGAAAACCGTAACAACCAGTTTTACACAGGGAAAAGTGATATGGGAAAATACAATTGATGAAATTATCAATACAACAGAGGATACCGCCGATGAAAGTGACACACCGGACTTGGAAATCAAAGAATCACAAACAGAATGAGTATTTATAGCTGTCATATTATTTGTTTTCTACTTTTGTGTGTTTCATAAATAGTAAGTATATAAACATAGAGCTTATTGGATCGAGTTCAATTTACTGTTTGTCCATATATCTTCACTTATCTTACATGTTATTTTGCTGAATTGTGTTTTTCTTGGTTGACTACACTGCAGAAATAAAAGAGAGTTAGCTCATGCTACTTCCCCCCTGCCCGCACTGCACCATAAAACCACCACTTAAGAAAGCATGCATGTATAGTAAAAAAACAGCAATCAATAAATTAATCAATAAAACACATCAATCAATAGAAATATATGAGATGAAATACTGGCAGAGGGAAAAAATGGTTATATTAATTACTGAATGCATCTTATGTGTTGTTCTTCAATTAAAAAAATCAAAGGAAAAATAAGCTCCAGTTCCGTAATTTGTTTTTCTCATATAGCAAGAAATAGTTATTCATCTAATTGCTAGAGAAAAGTAATGCATTATTCTGATGTTTATCAAACTCTGCCAATGTATGAATTCTGATTTAAGTAAGAATATCAGCTAAAATGATTGTGTGATGTGTAATAAGCTTGTGTCACACTCTTGGAACATACTGAACTTCAATACCAAGTACGACATAAAACTGACTTTTTGTTTTTAAGTTATGCTGTTCACAGAAAGACAGATGCTCATGCAAGCACACACGTGCATGCACACAAACCTTTTTATAAAATTACTCAACCTGGATTCAGGTAGTTGCATATCAAGTATTTTCAATAAAATACAGTCACTGAATTTTTCAGTAGAATACAAACTACGGTAAAGACATGTACAAAAGTAAAAAATGAACATTTCAGATGCATAAGACTGAAGGAAACAAAAATCCAAAGTTACTGAACATTTTTTTAGTGAAATAGAAAAATCTTGACAATATATGAACAGTTTTCTCTATCCATGTCAACTTTGTAATTATTGTATACAAATAAAAAAGATATTCTTGTATCCACATTATGTAACTCCATATTTAGAAATAATTTCAACTTAAGTGAGAAATGCTAGTCATAAGTGAAAACTTCATATAAATGTTTGTGATGACATTCTCCAAATGGAAAGAAAAGTAACAAAGAGGAATGTAAGCTTTTAAGGATGTCTGTCAAATGACATCCTGGTACTTGGGGAAAAGTGCAAACACATATTTTGAAAGTAGCTAACACTATTAAATAATTTGAAACAAATGTATACTTAAACGAGCTCTGCATCTTTCTTATAGTAGGTTTGCATCTGCCTTATGTTTTCCCATGTGTAATGTAAAAATTTAGACAAGTGAAGGACTTGATAGACCATACAGAGGAAATTCAAGATACAAATTTTATTAGTCATGCAAATACGTGAAAATTATGGCACTTTAATCAAAATTGTTTCATTTATTTTTGAGAACATGAAACTAAAAGTTTCTCATGTAAAAGATAATTTCGGATGAGGATTTTAAACATTTGGTGCATATGCACACACGTTTTCAGTGAAATCTTAAAATATTTTTTTTTTTTTAGATGGATTACAATGCTTCGTCTACTTTAAAGGTGCTAAAGAAAATAAAAATAGTCTAAGGTTTAAATTTAATAACCAAGGAGTTCTTCAGGTGAGAAATAATTATCACAAAGAAAATTTACCTCATCTACTTTCAGATGCCTCCATGTAAATTTGAACATCTGTCATGGATACCTGAGATTTTTGCATCCATGGAGCCTATTGAGTGTACAGTGTCACAATAGTCTATATAGGTCAACAATTTGACAATTCTGCATGTGAGGAATTGCTCTCTAAACTTGTTTTGATTAATATAAAACACAATTTTTTAATAATATTATTATGTTTGACAAATGTATTAAAACTACAGTTTGTTTTGTTACACAGAGACAGATTCCGTAGTTCTAGCTATTAATACTAAAGCTTACTGGAAGCAGCAAATTAATACGAGCTTAGCACAGCCCATAATAAAAGAACTACTGATCACCTAAGTAATTTTGAACTCAAGTCAATTAAAAATCAATGGAGGGGAAAAAAATCAGATGATATCAAATTTCAGCAGCACCACTTACCAGGTCGAGGTCCTGGTCCTCGCATTCCCATAGGTCCCGGGGGTCCCCGAGGGTGGAACATCGGGCCTGCAAAATGGAAAAATACTGAAAAAATTATAAAATGTGTACTTTATACTTTTAAAAATGAACTTAGAATTAAAATAAAAAATGGTTTAAGATATTCATTCCAGCATGCACTTCAGCCTTGTTAGGCAGTTATAATTATAAGAAACTTTCAATTTGAATGATAAGCATCAAGACATAAGTAGTTCTTGTTCTATTCAAGTTAAGAATGTTACAAATGAAATTAAAACATTCAAGTTCGATATATGTGTTTGGAGGAATTTAGTAACAGTAACGTCAAAATTAATCTCAGAAACTATTTGTAGTTGTTAAATTTTAGATGAGTCGCATTTTTTACACATCTGCTTCACTTTCGTACCTATTTTGAGGACATGTTTCGCAAATCTTCGTTTGCATCTACGGCTCTTGTGCAACTGACGCTAGATCCAGCGGTGTGGGTAATTCTGGGGTTGTTGCTGCCATCTGTTGATTTAGTGATGAACTGAAATGTGGGATTCTCTTCTAGCGGGATTTCAAAGTTCATTAGTTGGTTTTTATGTTTTTCTATGTATATCCTCTCCCATATGACGAGTTCACTATGTTTTTGTACGTATTTTAGTAATTCTGTGCTATCTTCAATTTCATGATTTTCAGACCAGAAATGAGCTGCTATTGCGGACTTATCAATATTTTTGTATCTTAAGTGCCTGAAGTGTTCTTTCTTTCTAGTGCCTATGTTCCTTTTTGTCCTTCCTATGTAAATTTTTTCACAGTCTTTACACTTAATTTTGTAAATGCCTGACTTTTCCTCTGGTTTTATCTTATCAGTATTATTACTGTGAAGTAGGTTTTTAATGTTGTAATTGTTTTTTGGTGCCAATGTTATATTGTATTTCTTGAATATTTTTTGGAACTTTTTTGTGGCCCAGGGGTGGTAAGTAAATTTAGCAAATCTAGTTTCTTGTTTTATTGGTGTGAGAGCTGTGATCTGTTTTAATTTCTTTTGAAGTTTGAATAATTTTAGCTTTTTATCTACAAGGTTTTTTCCATATCCATTTTTAATTGCAGTTTTTAAGATTTGATGGTATTCGTTTTGATATTCTTGCTGGCTGAGAGGTAGATTTACTAATCTGTGTGTCAGACTGTTGATGGTTGCATGTTTGTGTGGAATTGGGTTGAAACTATTTGCTTTGATGTAATTATCTGTGTGTGTTGCTTTTCTATGAATGCCAAATTCTAGTTTTTCATTGCCTTTTTTGATTTTAAGGTCTAAAAAAGGTAGAGTACAGTCCTCTTCAGTTTCTACTGTGAATTGTATGCTGGGTTCTTGCAGGTTGAGTAGTTTCAAAGCATCATCTATTAGTTTGTAGGGCACTATTGCAAAGATGTCGTCTACGTATCTGTACCATGTTTTAAACATATGAGGGAAGGCTTTAGTAATACGTGTTTCGAAAAAGCTCATGTATAGATTGGCCAAAAATGGTGATAGCGGGCTTCCCATAGCTAGTCCTGAAATTTGTTTGTAATATTTTCCATCGAAGACAAAATAATTTTGATGTATACATAATTCAGTCATTGCCACATATTCTTCTATTGCATTGGCATCCAGGTTTATAGAATTTAGCCATTTTTTCAGTTGAATCAGAAGTTTGTCTAATGGAATGCTAGGGAAGAGGGAGCGGACATCAAAGGATACTAAAGTGTCATGAGGTTTTAGTTTAAGATTTTGAATTTTTTCTACCAGGTCTAAAGAGTTTTTTATACTCAGAGTATGGAATTGTGGAAAGGACTGAAATTTTTTGGTTAGCCATTTTGCCAGAAGGTAAGTAGGAGTGTTTATATTATTTACAATGGGTCTCATGGGTATGTTGGGTTTGTGTATTTTAGGCAAACCATATATTCTTGCAAGGGTAGGGTTGTCTGGTTTGATAGTTTTTTGTTCTGTAGTTGTTAAAATTTTACTATTAATGATGGTTTTTTGTACATCTTTTATGCATCGGTTGAGTGGATTAGAATCTATTTCCTGGAATTCTTTTTGTTGTAGTAACTCTAACATTTTTTCTTTGTATGTAGCTGTATCTAAGATTACTATTTTGTTCCCTTTATCAGCTCTTGAGAAGATTACATCCTTTTTCCTTAAAGATTTAATTATCTGAATTTGTTTCAAATGTTTTATTGGCTTTTTATTTATTAAGTTTTCCAATATAGGAGCTGATTTTTTTCTAATTATATTTTTGTCCATGGTTTCCAAGCCTTCTACTGCTAATTCTATGTCTGCAATGAATTCATCCGGGTTGCTGGAGTATGTTATACATGTTTTTAGGCCTTGGTTAAGTACATCTTTTTCTTCGTTGTTAAAATTTTGCTTTGAGAGATTAATTACACTATCTAGGGATGTGTTCTTTGCTGAAATTTTGTTATGTTTTGGTTGCCAATGATTATGATTACGTTTTAGTTTCTTATTTTGACGATAAACTTTCTCTTTGACTTTACAATTGATATGTTCAAATGATTTGGCTTCTAAGTGGTCCCATGCTGTGTTTCCTAGTAATTTTACAATTTTCAGATGTAGGTTATACAAAGAGAGGTCTATATTAGTTATTTTTCTGTAGTGATTTGTTTTTTCGGCTTTTAACACGGCTTTTTCAGCAGCTAATTGTTCTATACTGTTATTGTTAAATTTTACTATTTTTCGTACAAATTTCGGAGAAAAGTTACGTTTTAGGCAATTGTTGATAAATTTTATGTCCGCTGATATTAATCTTCTTTTTGTCTTTAGTTTCAAATATTGTTTTATTTCTTTCTTGTTGCCGAAATGTTCGTTGAAATATTCAAATGTGAACGATCTTACCTCCATGTTGTCCGGTTTTTAAAGTTGGTTGGATCTAACTTTCGCGTGTTCCTCTTGACTTAACGTCACTTCAATATATCAAGATTCAACTGTATTGGAACACCACAGTGAAGCGAAAAATTATTAAATTTTAGATGAGTCGCATTTTTTACACATCTGCTTCATTTCGTACCTATTTTGAGGACATGTTTCGCAAATCTTCGTTTGCATCTACGGCTCTTGTGCAACTGACGCTAGATCCAGCGGTGTGGGTAATTCTGGGGTTGTTGCTGCCATCTGTTGATTTAGTGATGAACTGAAATGTGGGATTCTCTTCTAGCGGGATTTCAAAGTACATTAGTTGGTTTTTATGTTTTTCTATGTATATCCTCTCCCATATGACGAGTTCACTATGTTTTTGTACGTATTTTAGTAATTCTGTGCTATCTTCAATTTCATGATTTTCAGACCAGAAATGAGCTGCTATTGCGGACTTATCAATATTTTTGTATCTTAAGTGCCTGAAGTGTTCTTTCTTTCTAGTGCCTATGTTCCTTTTTGTCCTTCCTATGTAAATTTTTTCACAGTCTTTACACTTAATTTTGTAAATGCCTGACTTTTCCTCTGGTTTTATCTTATCAGTATTATTACTGTGAAGTAGGTTTTTAATGTTGTAATTGTTTTTTAGTGCCAATGTTATATTGTTACAAACAATACAATGTTGTTTGTTAGAGTTACTACAACAAAAAGAATTCCAGGAAATAGATTCTAATCCACTCAACCGATGCATAAAAGATGTACAAAAAACCATCATTAATAGTAAAATTTTAACAACTACAGAACAAAAAACTATCAAACCAGACAACCCTACCCTTGCAAGAATATATGGTTTGCCTAAAATACACAAACCCAACATACCCATGAGACCCATTGTAAATAATATGAACACTCCTACTTACCTTCTGGCAAAATGGCTAACCAAAAAATTTCAGTCCTTTCCACAATTTCATACTCTGAGTATAAAAAACTCTTTAGACCTGGTAGAAAAAATTCAAAATCTTAAACTAAAACCTCATGACACTTTAGTATCCTTTGATGTCCGCTCCCTCTTCCCTAGCATTCCATTAGACAAACTTCTGATTCAACTGAAAAAATGGCTAAATTCTATAAACCTGGATGCCAATGCAATAGAAGAATATGTGGCAATGACTGAATTATGTATACATCAAAATTATTTTGTCTTCGATGGAAAATATTACAAACAAATTTCAGGACTAGCTATGGGAAGCCCGCTATCACCATTTTTGGCCAATCTATACATGAGCTTTTTCGAAACACATATTACTAAAGCCTTCCCTCATATGTTTAAAACATGGTACAGATACGTAGACGACATCTTTGCAATAGTGCCCTACAAACTAATAGATGATGCTTTGAAACTACTCAACCTGCAAGAACCCAGCATACAATTCACAGAAGAAACTGAAGAGGACTGTACTCTACCTTTTTTAGACCATAAAATCAAAAAAGGCAATGAAAAACTAGAATTTGGCATTCATAGAAAAGCAACACACACAGATAATTACATCAAAGCAAATAGTTTCAACCCAATTCCGCACAAACATGCAACCATCAACAGTCTGACACACAGATTAGTAAATCTACCTCTCAGCCAGCAAGAATATCAAAACGAATACCATCAAATCTTAAAAACTGCAATTAAAAATGGATATGGAAAAAACCTTGTAGATAAAAAGCTAAAATTATTCAAACTTCAAAAGAAATTAAAACAGATCACAGCTCTCACACCAATAAAACAAGAAACTAGATTTGCTAAATTTACTTACCACCCCTGGGCCACAAAAAAGTTCCAAAAAATATTCAAGAAATACAATATAACATTGGCACCAAAAAACAATTACAACATTAAAAACCTACTTCACAGTAATAATACTGATAAGATAAAACCAGAGGAAAAGTCAGGCATTTACAAAATTAAGTGTAAAGACTGTGAAAAAATTTACATAGGAAGGACAAAAAGGAACATAGGCACTAGAAAGAAAGAACACTTCAGGCACTTAAGATACAAAAATATTGATAAGTCCGCAATAGCAGCTCATTTCTGGTCTGAAAATCATGAAATTGAAGATAGCACAGAATTACTAAAATACGTACAAAAACATAGTGAACTCGTCATATGGGAGAGGATATACATAGAAAAACATAAAAACCAACTAATGAACTTTGAAATCCCGCTAGAAGAGAATCCCACATTTCAGTTCATCACTAAATCAACAGATGGCAGCAACAACCCCAGAATTACCCACACCGCTGGATCTAGCGTCAGTCGCACAAGAGCCGTAGATGCAAACGAAGATTTGCGAAACATGTCCTCAAAATAGGTACGAAAGTGAAGCAGATGTGTAAAAAATGCGACTCATCTAAAATTTAATAATTTTTCGCTTCACTGTGGTGTTCCAATACAGTTGAATCTCGATATTTGTAGTTGGTTTATTAATACTCATCACATACTTGTTTATATTAATGAGAGACTAGTTTCAAAGGGATTCGCCTCCATTTTCAATCTCTTTCCAAATGGCATCTGTTGTTGTCTGCCCTCTCATAATGAACTTTGAAATCCCACCAGTAGATAATTTGACAAAGAAGTTCATAGTTCCACCACCAGAGAGAGGGCAGACAACAACAGATGCCATTTGGAAAGAGATTGAAAACGAAGGTGAATGCCTTTGAAACTAGTCTCTCATTAATATAAACAAGTGATGAGTATTAATAAACCAACTACAAATAGTTTCTGAGATTCAAGTTCGAATTAATGTGCACATCAGTTTGGAGACGTTATTGCTAATTCATCCAAGCACATAATGAAAAAACTGAGCCAAGTAGTTTGATACAAACAGAAACAGGATTTGAACCTAGAACTGCTGAAGAAAGAAAGATTAAGCTTATACCACTATAGCAATTAATTAATGATTGTTATGAAGCACCAGACTTTGTTTTTTTCTTTAATTTGTAAGAAAAACATCACTGTGGCAGTAAGATCTGGAATGTCTTTTCTTTTTCATTTTAAAAAATATACTGCTTCACAGTGTTCATACACTATGATTTTCATTACAGAAATCAAGACACTGGAACATTTTTTATCACAATCCCTCTTTTAGTAATCCAAGTGTGTAAACCAACAAATGAAACGTTTTCAACAATAGTTTATTTCATCCATTGGTATCATATAAAAAGCATTCACCTATGTATATTGCATGTATTCTTGAACAAAATAAAATTTCCATCTATAACAAAACCTCTGTTTGATCTCCATTTATAGAAACGTTGCAGAAATAAAATATTTACTATCATAACAATTCATAACAAAAATAACATTTTAAATAAAACCTACCTGGTCCACGACCTAGAAGTGGTCTTGGTCCAAAACCTTCAGGACCCATACCCATTCTGGGAGGCCCCATCATTCCTCGTGGGCCAAATTCATGACGAGGAAAAAAATCTGGACCTGGACCACGGCCTGGCCTAGGACCTCTTGGATCAAAATCTTCTGGTCTCTGCATTCTAGGATCAAAGCCCTCTCTTGGAGGACCTCTTGGATCAAACCCATCTGGAGGCCTACGTCCCCTCAGATCAAATTCTTCTGGATGCATTCCAAAATCTTCTGGTCTTGGTGGCAAAATATCAAAATCATCAGGATGTGGAGGTCCTCTGGGTACGAAAGCTTCAAATTCATCTGGATGAGGTACTCTCGGTCCTCTAGGGTCAAAGCCATCTGGCCGAGGATGTCTAGGGTCAAAAGTTTCCTGTTCCTTATCTCTGTGTTCAAACACTTCTCGAGGATGCCCAAAAGCATCTCTTTCTGGATGACGATCCATACCTGGTGGCAGCATCATGGCTTCGGGAGGAGGACCTCTAGGAAATGGACCTGGAGGACGCATGCCATCTGGCCTGAATCCAGGACCAGGTGGCCTGAAACCATCTGGACCAGGTGGCGGCCTGAAATTTTCTGGTCCTGGACACCTTGGATTGAACATTGGACCACCTGAAACATTGACAGATTCGTTATAAGGCTATTTTAATGGAAAGTTGTTCCAATGATTTCTTAGTGCAATTATAAATTCCGCTTTAACTCTAAGACATAAGGCAGAAATCCATGAGTATAAAATTGGAATGTATAATATGCAATACATGAAAACAAGCAAAATTAGCAGTATTGAGGATTTGCTGCTGCCTAACTTAGTGATCGGAGTGCTAAACCAGCAGTGGTAGAGGAAGGTTGTGTTCATGAGGTGCTCCTGTGTGTAGAAGAACATCTTAAAAAGACACAATGGGAGTGGATATTACAGTGTATTGAGCTAGAATTGGGCCATTTAGAAGAACAAAATTTGTGAACTCAAAAAACAATTTCAGTGAGATGACTAATATATTGATTGGTTTTTGCAAGTATTTTATCCTTCTGTTGGTGATTGATGGAATTAAGAACTCTGGTGCAGGCATTTAAGTAATGCTGGAAAATTTAACTGGGAAAATCAATAAAATAAAAGGCATGGAAGAGCAAAGGGGGAAACAAAACAAAGTTAATATGATCAAGGAAAGAATGGAAAGATTAAAGGAAGGAGATAGATTTAATTTAGTATTCATACGAATCCAGGAAAGAAGGGATAAAAGGCCAGTAGAAGAAATAATAGAAATAGTGAAAAAAAAGCTGGAAACAGATTTTTATGGGTGGGAAATCACTGAAGCCTATTGAGTTGGGAGACAGATTGGAAGGAGAGCAATCATGTTGAAACTAGCAATGTCCCTGTTAGTACATGAAGTACTTATAAAAGCTATGAAATTAAAGAGATGCAACATATTTGATTTGTGCCCTTCTTGAATGCCTTCTAATGGATGATTTGCAGAGCAGTTTATAGAGAAATGGTAGATAACTCAGTGCATAAGTGTCGTATGGGACAGAAAGCAATCACTATGTATGTTGATTGCAAAAACATCATACCCAAACAGAGCTCCAGTAGCAATTTTAGACGAGTTTGCAAACTTTTATTCATTAGCGTACATTCACACACAATTTTAAACTTGCCTCTGAAGGAACAACCTATCACATGCATCAGTTGACAACTTTGGAACACAAAATGGCAGATCTACACAGTGGGACCAATCGGATTTAAATCTTCAGCCAACATGTGTTTTCGTTGTACAGCCATGTCAAAAAATGCTAAGAATTAGGTTGTTTTCACTTGTCACAAATTATGGCAGCTTTTAGCTTATTCAGTAATTGTAATGGTGGATGTTAAATTACCAAAATGAGCCCAAAACACTGTATGAAGCTGTAAAAAGCCTGTAAACATTCGAGATTGGAGTTTGAGGTCTGCGGTTACATATTCGTATGGAAACCTCAGTTCGGAAGGCAGTGTTAGCTAAATGATATTATATAGTTTACCTCGCCACATTGCTACTACAAGTTGGGTTCAAATCCTTCGTGTTCAGCTTAGAAATTTTATTACCCTTTATTCCTCTTGTGGTCTGTAATTTGATATTATGATACAAATGATATTTTTATAGCATTATACGTGTTTACAAAATACAATAAACACCATATCGAAATATAACTATTGGAACACCACAGTAAAGCGAAATAATTATTAAATTACAGATGAGTCGTATTTATTACTTATGTACCTATATTGAGGACATGTTTGGGCACTTAAGATACAAAAATATTGATAAGTCCGCAATAGAGGCTCATTTCTGGTCTGAAAATCATGAAATTGAAGATAGCACCAAATTACTAAAATACGTATAAAAACATAGTGAACTCGTCTCTTATGGGAGAGAATATACATAGAAAAACATAAAATCCAACTAATGAACTTCGAAATCCCGCCAGAAGACAACTCCACATCATCATAAAATCAACATATGGCAGTAGCAACTCCAGAACTACCCACACCACTGGATCAAGCTTTAGTTCCATTAGAGCCGATGATGCAAACGATAATTCGTGAAACATGTCCTCAATATAGGTACATAAGTGAAGCTGATGTGTAATAAATACGACTCATCTATAATTTAATAATAATCTCGTTTTTCACTGGCAGAGAGATATAAATTTACAGTTCATAGTAGATATTTTATTACTTTCGGTACTGTGATTGACCCATTCAACCAAGTTTCAAACACTTCATAAATGCAAAGTGGCTTTAGCTACTTGCGCCTGCGCAAATGTTTGGTGTAAATGAATGCCTCACATTATCTATGTAGGTATTCAGTACTTGAAATCTCTCAAATACTGTCGGGGATCGTCATTTAGAACATTCACTGCGTTGATGAAATCCACACTTTAACAATTTATTTTTCTGTTTAACCGAGAAGTTAACACTTTCACAACTCCTTTCTTGGAAGTGATGAAAACAGTGTTGTTATGATAAATTAAATTTAAAGGGAGTCGATTAATGACACTAAACAACACTTACTTTTAAATTTTTCTGGAACATGTTTCAGAGACTTTGCCTCTATCCTCAACCTATCCTCTATCCTTTGCCTCTATTGAGTCGATGGCCGGTTGAGGATAGAGGCAAAGTCTCTGAAACATGTTCCGGAAAAATTTAAAAGTGTTGTTTAGTGTCATTAATCGACTCCCTTTAAAATTAAATTTAACTTTCACAACTCCTTTGTCAGTAGAAGTGAAACATGAGATTTAAGCATGAAACATTTAATGTTCCTAAAAAATGTAAGCTAACTGTGTGACAATTTACCACACCAGATACGGTACAGATTATAAATGATCAAAAAGTTAAGCATGATCCCTAATTATCAGATTGTCATTCTTGTGTCTTTGGCTCACAAGAGAACCAATAGCAACAATAAACAACTTTATTATTTATTTTGTTTATGTTTGTATTTTAGTAATTAAAATACAGACAATAAAAACTAGGAGAAAGAGAAAAAAAATGTGAGGTCTTTCGAACCTAGCCCTTGCAGCACTATATGTCCACAACTAACCATCTCAATCAGCTGCCATGTATTCTGAGCCGCTCTTTGGGAAAGCGTTCATTTATCACCTTGCTAGTATTATATATATGAAAAATTGTCGTTTATTTAAGCTTTTCGCCGCTTCTTGGTCGTCATTCAGGACTGCAAGTATTAAATCTGAGTCTCATATTAACGAAATAGAAGGGCAGGGCTGCAATAACGGCTTTTGTGCTAAAAAGATCAATGTTTTCACATAAGACTATAAACTGCGGGTTGCATAGATAAGAATAAATAGGGGCAGCTGACTCTCCTGGTATATTGATGATGTATTAAAGGAAATTGAGAGATGAAATAACCTTATGCCAATAATTAATAATATACCGATCCCAGGATTACTTTTTGCAGATGACCTAGTTGTGAGTGCAATTACAGTGAATGGATTAAAACAATCCTTTACTGTAAAGAATTAAGTTTAAAAGTAAACCAGGATAAGACACAGATCATAGTGTTTAAAAAAGGAGGGAAATATGAAAAATGCATGAATGAAAACAAAAAGAGTATAGGGTAGTTACAGATTGCATTTATTTAGGAGTTAAAATAGACAGCAGAGGAAATGGGGAAAAACAAAAGAAATTGGCCTTAGCAAAAGGAAAAGGAGCTTTATCAGCCATCAGAAGCTGCAAGTACAAAGTACCAGATATAAATATCAAATGGTTAGAAAAAGTTTATAGTATGGTGGTAGATGCAAAAATGTTATATCGGATACAAGTACAGGGATCGGAAGGAGAGCGGGAGTTATTGATGAGGTGCATAGGAGATGCTGTAAAGAAATGCTTGGGTTACCAAATGCAACTGTTAGGCGGTAACACAAATAGAGACGGGTAGAGTTGCCAGTAAAGGGAAGATTATAGAAAGGGCAATGAAACTCTGGTATACAATATTGAATCTGGAAGAAAGGAATTTGTTAAAACAATGTTTAATTTATCAAGAGAAAAGTTTAAAAAACAAGGGATGGGTAGAATGTCTTAGAAATAACCTGACGAGCAGTGGGTTAGGGCAAATGTGGAGGAAAAGAGAAAGTAATGTAAAAGGTTTCTGGAAATCTGCAGGAAAAAGATTTGAGCACACAGAAGTGCAGAAAATATTTAGTGAAATAGCTGATAAGAGGTCTTTAGTTTTTTATATAGCAATGAAGGAGGCTTGGGGAAGGGAAAAGTACAAAGACATGACGAATTAAGAGAGAGAAGATGTTGCATGGGTGAGAGCAGGAGTATGGCGACTAAAAAGTTTAAGGAAGGGTATTCCACAAAATTACTGTCCCATATGTGGTGGAAATGAAAACTTAGAACATATATTTTTTGAATGTAAAGGGACAGAAATTTGGAGAAAAGAGTTTAAATGGTTTAAGTTAGACAGGAATATAGCTATAGCTGAGATGTTTGTTAAAGATAATATGAAGATCGGACAATTCTTGAACAAAGTAAAAAAAAAAAAAAAAAAGTGGTTATGGACAGTGAACAAAACTAATAACGAACCTGCAATGATATAATTCATTGATTAGAAATAAAGATCAACTGTAAAAAATGAGTATGACTAGTACAGAGCTGAACACTGGTCACACTCAACTGTACATGGCTTAGCAAAATAAATAAATGAACTTAGTGATCCTAAAGCACTCAGGCTACAGTGCGACTTTTATAATATTGTTGACCGTAATGGATTATGTTTACCTGAAACTTACACATACCTTAAGATATATTATAATTTACTGTATCTTAAATGTTTAGTTTGATTAAATACATTACAAAGGCAAACTCCATTGTTGTGATGATTACCGTAAATGTTTTTTCAGTAATTTTAACCCAAACATGTATATGAGAAATGGTTATACCTTAACTCTCACAGAATTGTTTTTCACATTTCTTTAAATGGAACATTTTGGGATTTAATAAAATACAAAGGTATACTGCGAAATATGAGTCTGCAGAAGAAAATTTAGTACACCAACCTTTCTTCTTTGGTGCTACAGCCCTGCACTGTAATGTCGCAACATTCCTTTGGCCCCAAGAAGAAATTCAGTGTACAGCTTTTGAAATTACATAATAAAAATGAAACTCACAGAAAAAACTAAGGTGTGTAGTGAAAAAATTGCAAAGGCGGTGTGTGACAACTTTTACATTGGCAAAACAAAAAGGAATTTAAACATTAGGTTCTATGAGAATTTTAGGAGCATCAAGAACAAAGAAATAAACAAATTGGCAGTAATGTACCATTTTTTGGAATGAGAATCATAACAGAGAACAGGAAATCCATTTATTAAAAAGTGTTCAGTGTCCAACTGAGAAAACATATTCATAAAGAAATATGAAGGAAAATTCAATTTCGTCACCACCTTTGAAGAGAACATGAACTTCAACTTCATCAAGTCACTAACAGAGATGTCCCTATTGCCTCCAATGAGTTCACCAAATTGAAATTCAGCAGCTGACATTAGCTGAGGATGCTAGGGAGGTCCTAGTGAAACATGTTCTAGGTAAGCCCTAGCAATATATGGAGCATGGTGTACTACAGAATAGAAGTAAGACTGTTGCACGTGTGGTGACTGGAATGTATGCATGACACAAACACAAAGAAATGTAGTGAAGGTCTAATGGGCCACGCACCTGCTGGCCAAAGTTTGTACCATATGAACTGTAGATATCCTGGATTACTTTATGCTGACGATTTGGTAATGTGTTCAATATCAGTAATTGATCCAAAATTAACCGTTGGGAAGATTGATAGATATTGTGAAGAAACTATCTGGATAAAACCAAAATTATGGTGTTTAAGAACTAAGTTCCATAAGGGTGACAAATGGTTTATGGCAAACATTCAAACTATAAACAAATTTTCATAACTGGGTATTAGCTGAGAAGAAATGGAGAATTGAAAACAAACAGAAGATCTGCAATGACAAAGGTAAAAATGGCTATGACAGAGATACCAAAATGTTTGTATTTGATACCACTTATGCATATCAAATGGTTTGAAAGGCTTTATTCTAACTTGAGCCTAGATGAATTTGCTAATGGAAATTTGGGGAACAAATGAGGAACAGAACAAAATAGATTTAATAATCGTAAAAACTATTTGTAGTCGGTTTATTGACATTCGTCACTTACTCTTTTTATATTATTGAGGGACTAGTTTCAAAGGCCATTGCCTCCATTTTCAACCTCTCTTAAACTAGCATCTGTTGTTGTCTGCTCTCCTCTCTGGTGGTGGAACTATGAACTTCTTTGTCAAATTATCTACTGATGGGATTTCAAAGTTCATTACGCGGTCCTTATTTTTCCATATGAATATGTTCTCCCATGTTGTTAGTTTATTTTGGTTTATCACACCTTTTATAAATTTTGGATTTGGATCAATGTCATCATTTTCGTTCCAAAAATGAAATGCTACTGTTGACAGCAATTTAATATTCCAATCTGGATTCAAGAAATGTACTTGCAAAATTCTATTTCATGTAAAAATACCTATTTTGCATAAACAGCATGTTAGTACTTTTCAGAAATTGTATAAATAAATATTTTCAATAATTTATCGGCAAGCATATTTATTTTAGCACTTTCCTCATTTTTTATTTAAAAATTAGAATAACTCACAACTTATGAATTATTAGTATTCATTAGTCATGCCACTTGATAACTGCTTATTCAGTTGCATGTGAGAGCTGGGGAAATATTGAATTGTACTCTGAAATTATGTCATATATGTTTGATAAAGCAATTAAGCAATGGCATAATATACTGAGCTCAGTATTGCAGGAACCTTGTTAGTTACAACCAGGTCACACAAAAGTTGTTGGGCATGTAGTTAGCAACATGAATTAAAAATGCCAGAAGCAAAGCTGAATGTGAATGAATGTTTGCATACATACATACATACATACATACATACATACATACATACATACATACTAGAGTTTAAAAAGCCTTTTACACGGTTAGAAACTGGTATATTGCCAGCTTTTGCAAAATCTGTGAGTGCAGATCAATATTTCCAGTTAGTACAGCATTTGTGAGGCATTAAGCACATATCACTGCATCAAGTGCTTTGTCAAGGCAATTTCTTATATGAGAATCAACACCATTTTTTTTTCTGGCATACCAACACATTCAGTATTTTATTCTGATTTGTGTAAAGCATTTACTTCAGTTGACTTTGCCTTTATACTGTTGCCAGGCATTGTTTTGATAATGGCTGTCAGCGTGCAGGCAAATGCCGAGAGAAAGAGAGAGAGAGAGAGAGAGAGAGAGAGAGAGAGAGAGAGAGAGAGAGAGAGAGAGAGAGAGAAGTGGGGAAAGAAAGAGAGAGTTCCATTGTGCTCTTGCTACGCCATGAAAAATTGTGTGACTTTGGCACCTTTCGAGAAACAGCGGCTCGGGTATAAATGCGGCGGTGTGAGCTTTTGCCAGCAGTATTAATGGAGTTGTGAATTCAGTGTGCAGCTGTGTGGCAGACAACCTTGAGGGTTGCATTTGTGTTTTGTTATGTAATGCTGCTGCATAGGGGTATACAAAACTCTTTTTACTTGAAATAAAGAGCATTTTCAATTTCTGCAAACTAGACTTTTAATTCAACAAAGTCACAATAAGGTGACAATCCTAAGCTTAAAAAGTTCCTTACTAAATATACAGATGTATATACTTCTGGAGAGTCAACACTATGGAATAAATTGCTGTAAGTCACGTAAGGTCCACTTGTGAAAATGAAAAAATCTGAGTCCCACTGATGGAATTATTGACCTCAGTGATAGCTGTACTGAAAAATGATGAACAAACTTTCTCAACAAAAATTCTTCCTTTCTGCATAGAAAGCCAGCTGCAAATCATGAAACAAAAGTTAGGGTGTCCAATGAAGCTTAAGAAACATTGAGGCCAAAGTAAAATATGACAAGTACTGCTTCTGCCTACAGACTCTGTGGCACGTATGAAAAAAGCTGCCCAAGTCAAAGTGTAAGTTTTCCATTATAATTCATGTAACATGCACTGTTCATGCTTTGCACAGATTGTGTAAAGCAATCTGAACTCTTTATCCTAATGTGGACAAGCTACCCTCCAATGAGACAAAAGTGGTCATAAAAACCCCATCACACATTGATACCTTAAAAAATATTAATGTTGATCTTCCATTGACTCCACCTATTAGTAATGACCTCGTTGTTGACAGGCCCTAAAACACCACACACACCCCACCTGGTAGTCACTGTAGTCACACTTTGGGGTACCTGGGTTAAGGCTGTGATGTATGATATTATGCATATCATTTGCATCAGTAGTAAATGAACTGGACAAAGAACAGGAAGTAAGGTTGACTTAGGCAAAGCTATGTGATGCACATTCTGGAGATGGCATTAATTGTGCACGGCAACTCCAAGATGTTTAAAACTGATGTTTAAAACTGATGTTTATCTGCAGATTGGAGTGCTAAAATATTTAGTGTTCTATAAGCTAGACGTTTTCTGAAGTTTTGTTCTAATTTTTTGGAAAATATTTTTAAATTTTTAAGACTTTTTAGGATCATTAGCACTTAAAAAATAGAATTTTAAGTTTTTATTGCATAAAAATCTTGGCCCTAGTGATGAATAATCCCTTAAGACACCTGTTTTTCAGCCCACAAACTTATTAGTCAGATTAAAGTAGCACTTATCTACCTTGTGAGAGTTCTGTCAAATGAAAACAGAGATAGGGCGAAGGAAGTGTATACACAATGTTTCTAAATAAACTTATCCTAGCATGTTTTAGCAATGATTTATTTAATTTAAACCAGTTGAAGCAATATAGCTCATTTTTTTGTTTACTAAATAATACTGGGTGTCTCAAATGATTTCCTGTACTGAAGGAAATATGTATTGTATTTTTATTTCATCCTTTGGAACATAATACATATGTTATAGGACACGTCAGTTGAAGATACAAAGATAAATATAAAAAGTTACATAAGACTAACAACTGTACCAGATACAGGATCCAACAAAGGTCTACAGTAGAAAAAGCAAATAAATATAAACTGTATAAAGACCATAGAGAAATGCTATATAAAAGTAATTGTTCACAAATGTGGAGTTTACTCTATTTCATGATTTAATTCAATTCAATTTATTTTGTCCTTTTGATTGATATCAGACACGTCATAGTATAAAAATTGCATTAATGGCCACTGTCATTATTTACAATCACTTAAAACTAATTAACGTTTAAAAACTCATTTACAGAATAAAATGAATATTGCAGTAAAAAGAGTTTTACTCACTTTTTTAAATGTATAAGGCTCTACATTTGTTTAATATTTTCTGGTAGCCTGTTGTATAATCTTATACCTTTATTGATAGCACGAGACCTCAAGATTTCCGTTCTACAACTTTGAATGTGAAAGTCATCTTTCTGATGTGTACTGCATTTGTGAACATCGGCATTTTTGTAATTTTGTATTTGTAGTTTATTTTGTTTTACATGGATCACTAATTCCAAAATATACATACATACTAGAGGTAATATTTGATGTTTTTTGAATAATGGCCTGCAAGATGTTCTGTTATCCACCCCACTAACATGCTAACATGCTTACTCACGCCAGTTAGGTTGGCAATGGTCAACATACTGACTTCACTTCACATGCACCACAACACAATATTAACTTAACTTGACAAAAGCACCCTTCTCACTGTGGATGGAAACCGGGAGATCTGTGGTCCAAATCTCAGCCATGGCATTGAATTTTTCAGTTTGACTATATCTATCCAAAACCTTAACCTGTACACCGCTAGTGTGAAGGAACAATTAATTTCCATAAATTAACTAAATAATAAAGGTTTAGTGATGAAGCCTGGGACTCAAGTACTTACAATGGTAAGTCGCAACAAACAGTGTGTATCTGGAATACAAGATCCCCTAGTGGCTTACCAGGAAAACATTCAAGTCAATTGGAGAATTTAATGTCATGATGGCACATTGGCCATGGCAGCTTAATGGCTAAGAGCAACTGGAGCATTGAATTTTTCAGTTTGAATATCTCTCCAAAAGCTTAACACTATACTTGGCTAATGTGAAGGAACGATTAAGATCCATCAATTAACTTTATAATTCATTTGTGACTTCTTATGGATATTATGTGGCATCTCAAATAATAAATGCTACTTCACAGAAAGTGAAAAATACATAATATAAATACATAATATACTTATTGTAAACTACAGCAATCTGAAAATCATACTATAAAACTAAACCAAAGCAAATGTAAAGTTGCAGTCTTATTTGCAACTTACCTGGACCTGGAAGACCTCTAGGACCAGGAAACCTTGGACCAGGCATGCCTGGTCCTACAGGTACTATACCTGGACCAGCAACAGCAACTGGTCCAACTACTGGCACTGCATTCTGAAGATTTTCTGCTCCATGTGACTTTCGGTCTCCTTCTTGAGATGCTGTCATTTTTGGGTGCTCTAATAGAGATGGTGGTATATTAGACCCTTGACCTGCGGCATCTCTTTCGCTAGAGCGGTCTTCTGAGGTACTTCTATCTCGTCGTGACCTTGATGAATCTCTACCACCAAATGAACTCCTGCAGAACATAAATTGTTGACAGTTGGTACTAAAAGAACAATAAGTGAATACATTCACTAGGAGTAAAAGGTGAAGCACGGAACACCAAATATTCAATTGAATATTTATACTTTTTCATCACAAATAGCACTTTTGAAATAAATTATTCTATGTTATAATATTTAATATCTACCATTCACTTTGAATATTCTAGAGAGAATGCTACAAATATAATTTACTGAACCAAAGGAGCACAGAAACAGTTTAGGAACATAAATAAAATATAAAATATGAACAATTTGAAAAATAAGCAGTTGCCATGCATTTTTGGAAAAAAAAACCACAAAATAAATCCAGAACCAAAACTACTTATTTACACACAACAGGAAAACAAGAACTGTCTACATGGAAACAAATTTTCATTTCAAAAAATAGAAACAAAGTATTAAATTTTGACATCCCCCAAAAAGATTTGTTCAGCAAGTTCCTCGAACCACCACCAGAGAGACCTCCAACAAAATATCGCCAGCTACACCACTCAGAACCAGTTGATGTCTGGTTGACAATGGAACAAAGTAGCCTCCGAAACATGATCCAGGAAATTTAAAAGTGTTGTTTAGTGTCATTAATCGACTCACTCTTAAATTTAAATCATTTATGATTCAATTTTTTTTAGCACTCCATTTAATATGTGTAATATGAATTTCCTTAGGTGAACTTGAAGGGAAAAAAATAACCTTGCTACTCATGAAGTAGATTACTATACAAGATAAATATAATCAATCCAATTATAGTATATCTGAAATATTTTTATAAACATGTAAAGAATTAAGAAAATTAATTAAAACTGAAACCTGATTCACTTTCAGATTTTGTACCCAGAAATGATTGCACAAACAATATACACATGTACCTTACAATATTTAACAACTGTGCATTCCTTTCTTTTTCTACTAATTACCTATACTAAGTAGAGGAAGCACAGTATCCTACCCAAAAACTTTATATCAAGATTTCACAAAAAATACATGTTTGAGATCCCTGAATGCATATGTATGCGGTATTTAAGTTCAACATCTTCCAAGGACTGGGAAAAAAAAAATCAAGAAAATCCTCAACCACATCCATCTTTACAAGGTAAATTTTTATTCATAATTTTCTAAAAAGGGCTCTGAATATTTTTATTATGTGCACTTATGATATTGTGATATACTCACTTTTTTCGTATTATTTTTTTACTTTTAAAGATTATTATTGAGAAATCAAAACAGTTTTACATTTAGTACGGTCAAGTCGCCGCCAGGCGTCCGGCTCCTTTTGGCTGGTTGGAATTCTTCGCAGAAGTGTTTCTACGAAAACAACTGGTAGCTGTAATCTAGCCAGCCATGGAAGGATCTGGAGCTGGCTGGCTGAGAGATGTTGGATTGACCTTCGCTTTTGTTACATCTCTCCGTGCCTGTGGAATGTTATGTTGTATTGTGTTTAGTTTGGAATAAAACAGATATGTGGATTTCAGGAAGAATTGTGTATTTGATTGTGAAGTGTCCCGTATCTTTTAGATTTTAGTGTGGGTAATTTGACCTCTAACTCTAACTCCCCAGTGGTATCCTTAGGATGGTTCAACCATTTGGTTCATAGCGGCATATTGAAATATTTCCAGGGATATCACAATATTTACAAATGAAATGTACACAGGTACTTTCAGATTTATTTGGTAAAGCTTGTGAAGTTCTCTTTAATCTAATGAATCGTATATAACTTTTCTTTTTAAGTTCTAAGTAGCCATTTAGTTGTTACTTCTGACATGCAAAGAAAGAATTTTAGTAAACGCAATAGCAATCTGCTTTTCAAAAATCTGACAAGTCTTCTTTTAATTCCTTTATTTCTGGTCCTGAAAAAAGTAGAATTTCTGACCCATGACAGAGAAACAACGTTTTAAAGATCTATTTCTTCAGTTTCCTGAATCCCTTCTATACCTACTATAACACGTGTAATGCAATCATGTATCTTGAATATCTTTATCACGGTTTTTGGTTATGAATATTTTTTCCCAAATATCCAATTCAATGGGTGTACTTATAGATTTTATAACAAAAAACCGTGATAAAGTTATAAATTTTGAAATACCGGCATTAAATGAAGTATTAAAACTTAGTGCCTCTAACACCAGATGGCAGAGGGATCGGAGCACCATAGTAGTGGAAGAAGAGGAATGTTCATTTAGTCACCAAACAGCTGAGGATGAGATCGAATGATCTTGAAAACGTTTCAATTATACAACAAGTAAGTGAAGTTTGAGTGTAAACATAGTGACTCATAAATCAAACTCAAAAATGAAGAATACTTCACTGTTAATAATGCTTCTACTTTTAATATTTATACTCTGCCTTAATGAACTTCACTTAAACAAGAACTCAGGCTTGAAGGTTATGACTTTAGGATATATTTTTGAAGGGAAATGCTTCATAAAGAGTATCTGTGCATATTAAGTAAAAAAAAAAGTAGTGTATAGCACAATAGATACTGGGTAAGGAAACCTCTGAAGCTTGTTGCATTAAACTTGAAAGGCAACTAGGAAACATTTACATTGTATATATAGGGCACCATCTAGCAGAGTTAGTTAAGTAACTAGAGTCTACTCTTAACTATCAATGTAACCAAATCCCAAACTCATATGCTGAGACATAAACATAGATTTCTGCTCTGCTCTTTATTTCCATAGAAAGACAAGTTGTACAGCACTGACAGTAGCAGGATTACGTAACATACACAGTCTCTCTCAAGGCTTCACCACAAGTAAACAAACAAAAGAATTGACTTTCAAATCACTACACAGCTGCACGTGGACGATTATCAGTTTTCAACTTGTAGCTCGGTACAGTTCAAACGTCCACACACAATAGACAACTCACTAGCAACTCCCATTCCTGATTAGCAACTCTCACTGCTCGACTGACTGATTCGTCCCTTGTCCCTTATTTATACCCAAGCCATTGTTTCTCAAAAGTTGCCGAAGCTTCATGGCCTTTCGCGATGGCAGGCGAAGGGGAGCGAACTATCCAGACATCTCTCTGGCTCTTTCTCTCTCGGCAAGTAACAAACACTCTTCCGCTCCATGGGCATGGCTTGGGCGCTATCTGTCTCTTTCACTCCCCACTTCTCTCTCTCTCTCTCTCTCTCTCTCTCGGCATTTGCATAGGCACGGGCCGGCAGGAAACAATGCCTGTCGACAATACTTTTATAGACAATGATAGAATACATTCACTAACTTTTCCACTTATAAACGTTCTGTCAGACCACGTTACCCAAGTGCTACACATATACATTTATGATGACCCTGAATCAAAATGTCGAAAAACAGTAAGCCACATTTAATTTGTTCCAAGTCATCTATATAAATCATTTTAATGCATGCTTTCCTATAAAATACATTAGCTCATACACATAAATAGCCATCAATGAGATATGGTATCAAAATCCCCCCCCCCTCTCTCTCTCTTTAATAAATTTAAGATAGCTTAAACTTCCTAGGTCACATCGCGACCATAAACTCTTGTGAGAAGAAAAGGAACTTGCATTTATTGAGCAGAAATAGTAGTAATAACAAGCTAAAACCATACTATAAAAACTATTGCAAAATGTTTTGTAGCATTATTAAAAGTGCCAAGGCACACTACTATAATACAAAGATAAAGGGATGATAAAATAAAATAAAAACCATATGTAATATAATCAAACATGAAATAAATAGGGCAAAAATTAACAAAAAAACTACACCCCTTGTAGTAAACAACAATAAAATCAACTACACAACCGCAATTGCAGACAACTTTTATAATTTCTTCATAAGCATAGACACAAATCTAAACTTAAACAATGGAAACAAAGAAGATGCAATTAATATCTTAAATAATGCTTTTGCTGAAAGAACATTCACTGGTTCATATCCTTTCAACCACATCTGGCGAGGTACTGGCCACTACAAAATCAATGAAACTGAAAGACAACAAAGGTTATGATGAAATATCAAGCAGAATAATTAAAAGCACTGTTAGAATGATAAACATCCTCCTAAGTTATTTATGTAATCACTACAGGCCCGCCTTGGTAGCGTAGATGGTAGCGAGTCTGCCTCACGTTCAAGAGGTCCCGAGTTCGAATCTCGGTCAGGGCGAGTTACCTGGATAGTTTTTTCCAGGGTTTTCCCTTATCCTGAAAGACAAATGTCGCATAACTCTAAGCTCTATGGACCCCGGGCTCATTTGAGCATCATTTCACCCATTCCATTCATCGTCGATATGACTTAACACTGGAGGACGTAAATTACAAAATAATAATAATAATAATAATAATAATAATAATAATAATAATAATAATAATAATAATCACTAAAGTATGCAATATTTCCTGGTCAGCAAAAATTCTCAGTTGTAAAACCTTTATATAAAAAAAGGAGAAATGATCAAATCAGATAACTGTCAAACCACTATCCCTATTAGCCTCATTTTCAAAGATTTTTGAACAAATTATATTTAACCGGCTATACTAGTACCTAAATCAAATAATATTCTAGCCCCAGAAGAATTCAGATTTAGAAAGGAAGTATGAATTGATAATGCTATCTATAGATTCACTAACACATTAAATTAAGTAAGAGAACATAAGTGGGATATTCTGCAACTTATCTATGGCCTTTGATTGTGTAGACCACCAACTCCTGCTAGAAAAATTGGAATATTATGGCATTCAGAGAACTCCATCAAAATAGTTTCATTCATATTTAACAAACAGGATGCAAAAAGAGAAAATATTGACACCTAATTGAAATATACTCAGTTATTCAAGGAGTGTAGTTATAAAACAAGGAGTTCCTCAAAGTTCTATTTTAGGACCATTACTCTTCTTAGTTTTTAATGAATGATCTACCACCAAGATTAAACTGTTCACACCAGTATTTCTGTTTGCTTATGATACAACACTATTAATCTTGCATAAAACTCAGACTTAAACCTCAAAAGCTCAGTGCAAATGGTATGAAAAAACAAATATACATTGATGAAATTATCCCTAAACTGAATTCCCCATGCTATGCATTATGACTTTTGTCCTCCTTCAGTGACACTCATATATTAAAATTAGCCTACTTTGCATACTTCTACTTGTTAATGAGCTATGATATAATTTTTTGGAGAGGTTCTCTAAACTCAAAGAGAACTTTCAACTTACAATAGAAGGTCCTCAGTAATATATCACACTCTCATACATGAACATCATGTAGAAGCATTTTCAAAAATTAAAAATATTAATCATTATCGGAGAATACATATACACATTGATGACCTTCTATATAAAAAATACTTTATTATTAATTCTGACATCCACAATAAGAGATCCACAATACAAGGTCCAGATTTAAACTCTATATATCATAAACTAACCTTACATGTGTCCAAAACGGAGTGCATTACCACTGTATAGATATTTAACATGTTACCTAATGAGTAAAGATGAAAGTTCAGTAGAAGATTCTGGGCTGTAAGGCTGTGGTCCACTGGGTTTCTTCAACACCAACTCCAATACTCAGACCATAATACGAGAATCGATTGTAGGAAAAATGGCGGCGCTCGTGGCCCAGCTTGTTATGTTGTGGTTATATCTACAGAGTAAAGTGTGTGTTTGTTTACTTTGATTGTGTGTTTGAAGAATTAATGTAATTCATATTACAGTGGCAATTAGTGACTAACGAGTTAGTTTATAGTTAAGTATTTAACATAAAGTGATAACGTTTACCTAAATATATACTGTGAAGTATTGTCGAAATGCATCGTTGTTGTGTTCCCAGCTGCAATCTAATTATGGTAGTGCACCTCACACGACATTTAAATTTGCGAAGGGAAAGTTGTAATGGGATAAATGGACCAGGAACATACATCGTAAAGATTTTAAAGTAAATGACAAAACTGTAGTTTGTATTCATCATTTTGAACAGTGCTTTGAGGTTAAGGAAGACATATTTCCCGTAAATGATGGTGAACCAATTCGTGCCCTTCGAAAAGTACAAAAATTAATAGATGATGCCTACCCCACGATTTTTAAGAATCAGCCATCCTATCACACATTAAAGCTCAGCCAGAAAATACGAAATCCTGAAGAATGCATCCAAGACATTTTACAGAGAGTGAAGATAATTTTAATATTTGATGTGCACAAGATGTTATTGACAGTTTTGAGTCCTTAAAAACCGAAGTGGTGAGGAGATTTTAACCCATTGATAGGCATTATTAAAGACGATTAGTTACGTTCCTTTCAATAACATTCAAGATCCCAGCTTCACTGATGTTACTTCACTTAATAAGTTTCAAGCATTTCATAACCTAGAAGAAATATTATGAGCCTACCAGTGGAAAATTTTAAATGAATCTTGCAGTGTGAGGGAACTTGACACCTTCAAACGTGACAATTGGAGTAAACTGGACAATCTGGTGAGTTCTCTTAAATATTATAGTATAAGCAGTATGTCCTTGCCAGAAAAGGTTACCATGTAAACAATGTAAAAGAAACTTTAGTACTTGCTACAGACGATAGGATGATACAGTCCAATAAGATAAAGTTTGCTGTGTTTAATGCTTATGAGTTGTCATGCCTTATACATTAAATTTTGATTGGAAGTATAAGGTGGAAAATGCACAGTACTGGTCGTGCTACTATATAATGTTATAAGCTCTTAGAATTTGTCATGATGCTCTTTATTTATGTTATTACACGTTTTAGTTGAAAGTATAAAGTGATAAATGCTTAGGAGTTACCTCGCTGCTCTGTAATATGGATTATATTATGTCCATTGTGTATAGTTTCCTATTGTGCGTAACCAGAGTCGCTGGGCTACAACGGGCGCCATTTTGGAATCTGTATTATGGTCTGAGTATTGGAGTTGGTGTTGGTTTCTTCATATCTCTCCCAGAAGTTTTACTTACAACTGCGGTAAGCATCATCAGTGGCGTAGAAAAGTCCTCCTTGTACTCTTCCTAGTTACTGAATTGTCTTTTTTTTTTTTTTTTTAAACATGGAAGGAAAAAATTAAATTTACCCACACCAGCCCAGCGGTGGGAACTGGCTTATATATGCTGAGAGGTACCGCCCTCTCGTCTGATTGGTCCGGGTCTGCGCTCGAAGGGGAATGGTTTTTTGTGCTTGAAGCTCGTGAATTAGCTAAGGATGTGTTTTCTAAAGCTGGGTACCAGGTTTTGTGTAGTTTTACTGCTTCTCCTTTCTTGTTAAAATTGCGTTTGTAAATCTCTATTGCTTTGCGATATAGATGATGCATGATGCTGTGAAGTTGAGGCAAGGATATGCAAGGATATCTGTTTCTTCATAGCGGATGACATGTTCCCCGGGTGCTTCCACAGCATGTTGTGCCACGGCAGATTTATCTAGTTGGCCCAGCCGGCGGTGTCTGCGGTGTTCCTTAATTCTGGTGTTGATGCTGCGTTGTGTGGTGCCCACGTAGACTGCTCCGCATGAGCACGATATCCGGTATACTCCCGCGGGCGTGAGTGGATCTCTGGGGTCTTTGGCTGAACGGAGATAACAGTGAATCTTTTTGGTCGGTATGAATATTGTATCTACATTATGGGCCTTTAGAAGTTTGAAGATACAGTCAGTAACGTGTTTTAAGTAAGGAAGGAAAACTGTACCTGCCTTCTTGGAAGATGGTTCATCCAGTTTTCTTGCAGGATGAATATCTTCCAAGAAGGCAGGTATAGTTTTCCTTCCTTACTTAAAACACGTTACAGACTATATCTCCAAACTTCTTAAGGCCCGTAATGTAGATCAATATTCATACTGACCAAAAAGATTCACTGTTATCTCTGTTCAGCCAAAGACCCCACTCACGTCTGCAGGAGTATACCGGATACCGTACTCTTGCAGAGCAGTCTATGTGGGCACCACACAACGCAGTATCAACACCAGAATTAAGGAACACCGCAGACACTGCCAGCTAGGCCAACTAGATAAATCTGCCGTGGCACAACATGCTGTGGAAGCACCCGGGGAACATGTCATCCGCTATGAAGAAACAGATATCCTTGCCTCAACTTCGCAGCATCATGCATCGTCTATATCGCGAAGCAATAGAGATTTACAAACAAAAACACAATTTTAACAAGAAAGAAGAAGCAGTAAAACTACACAAAACCTGGTACCCAGCTTTAGAAAACACATCCATAGCTAATTCACGAGCTTCAAGCACAAAAAATCACGCCCCTTCGAGCGCAGACCCAGACCAATCAGACAACGGGAGGGCAGTACCTCCCAGCATATATAAGCCAGTTCCCACCGCCGACAATTTAGTGAAGCTCCTGAAGAAGTTGGAAGACAGCAGCACAACCAGCCACACCATCCAGAATAGCATTCTCCAATCCTTGGAGCAAATCCAGCAGAAGCAGTCCGACCTTCAGTTTCCCCTTGCAAATTCATTATTTGATACAGACCTACTCCAGCAAGATTTCATCAAGTTACACCACAGCATAGACTCCTTACACACCAGCATCAATAACTTCCAGATGGACACCGCGATAGACACACCACACCGACCCCGATGCCGCTAGGTGTCAAATGCCCTCCAAAGCACCCCGGTGCACAGCACAATAAATAAACTTAACATCCTCTCTTTATCCCTTCTTTCTCTTTCAACCTTCTCATCCCATCCTACTACACTGGCTATGGTCAGGGTCTTGTGTCATGGACATGAGCCAGGAAAGCCAACCTGACCTGCACAATCTTTCCTGTGCAGTTTAGCATCAACTGTGACTAACAGAGGTGCTTTTGCGGAACTCCGCTACGTACCTGACCTTCTTCCCTTCATCATCCTGAACTTCTCTTTCTCTACTCCTGTCCTCTTTCTCTTTCTTGTTTAAAAAAAAATCAATAGCTAGGAAGCGTACAAGGTCTTTTCTACGCCACTGATGATGCTTACTGCAGTTGTAAGCGAAATGTCTGGGAGAGATATGAAGAAACCCAGTGGATCAGGGCCTTACAGCCCGGAATCTTCTTCTGAACAAGATGCCGGCAGTGAAAGCCTAGGTTTGTTAAAGATGAAAGTTTTGTGCAGTTTTTTCGTGAGGTTACGTACACATAAAACTTTATACCGTTGTGGGCCAGTATCTGTGTAGAGTTCAGACATAAACAAACCATGGCAAGCATACAGTCTAAGAGGGAGAAATGCAACACACTGTTACGATCTAGATCTAACACATCATAATGTACAAGTATAAAGAAATATTTGTAAAGTTATAAGAAGAAACTTGCCTCTAAGATTCATCCATAGCTTCAAAGCCATTACAAGTTGAATTGCATTGCACTACTACAGACATTCTTAAATTACTGAATGTCAAATGTCGGTGTCAATCACTCACAGTTTTTGAAAAGCTTATTTCAACATCACAGGAAGTTAAGGGTGTATATTTCAAATACATTATGCATTGGATTTTGTATTCTTCAGCAGGTTACAAATTAAGTAACCATTATTTTTCTGTAGAATATTTTGCCCTTTATTATTTACTCATGGTTCTGGAGGTCCATTCTGGATTGTTTTTTAAACTTCTTCTAACGGTTTAATATTCTCCGGTATCATTCCTAATTTTTATATGAATTTTACATCTTGAAACAGCTTAGAAGAAATGAGTGATTTGGCAACATTAATTGCAGATGCATTTTCATTACTTAAAGAAAACTTTTAAAATGAACTATAATTTACCGCATAATATGAGACAGCCTCTAACCAGGAACCCCATCAAGTACAGGTTTTGGTGGAAGGGCATGCCAGTGCAATTTCTCGAAATTGTTGTATCCTTGAAGGCAGCTTAAGAAATATTTTCTTTATCGAAGTTATGAAGGTGTCAACATCACTAAACATAGCATGTATCTCCTCAATCAATCTGTGAAGTCCATGAGGAAGGCATGTTATGTGAATACTGTTCTTATACTGTTCTTTTATTCCATTTGCTGCCTTCACAATATAGGGGACAGCATTGGTAACAAACAGTACTCTGTCTTCGTATTTAACCTCAAGAGCCCATAAAAGACCCATTGCCTTATCAAACAAGACTTCTATAGAATTATTATTTACTTTGACAAGACCTTGGTAGTCAATAAAAAGGTTTTACCTGGGGAGTCCTTGGATACTACATTCGCCACATATCTGCACATTACTTTGGTAGTTTCATTTACTCACACCCATATTTTGTACTGTTCACAGCTCTTCTACTATAACCCAACGTATTTTCGTGACAATCAGATATATAGTCGTTACAGAGAGCTGTGTGGGTTGGAACGTACCAATTGGTATATTTTTCCAAAAATCCTCAAAAATGGGAATTATCTACTTTGCTCAATGGAATATAGCTTTGATCACCATCGCACATAAATACTTAGCAAATTCTATCTTTGCATTGGATATTGACCACCTTTAAAGCACATGCACTATTGTCTTTATATTTTTTTCTGTTAACAATGTCACTTAACGTCATACTTCCTACATATTTTAATCTCATACTCACATACTGTACACACAAGTGTATTTGCTTGGATGCACAACATATTATTACTGCTGCATTCCCGTAGTGCAATCTTTAATTTCAGCTTCTTTGTTTGCTTTGTTTCCTCATTGTAGGTAGCACGTAAGTTCACCACTGCGGCACATTTAATTATGAAATGTCAGAGTTTGTTTTGTGTTGTTACGATAGAATGATAGAGAGGCTATTGGATGGCGGATGCATTCCCGGTTGCATTTGTTTTGGCTGCACTGTCCTAGTTGTTTATCAGTCTGCCTACCTATACTTGCTGTTCAAGTCGTTCTGCACACAGAAGTTTCATCTTTACTAATAAGTTAAGGACCTGTAGTCATAGTGTCCAAAATTAAGCTAAAACATTCTTGAGTATTCATTCTATACTATTAATGCATTTAATAGCACCTAATGTAATTAATAGTTTATTTCTGTACATACTATTAATCTAGCCTGCCTTGGTAGCGTAGATGGTAGCATGTCTGCCTCACGTTCAAGAGGTCCCAAGTTCAAATCTCGGTCAGAGTGAGTTACCTGGATAAGGTTTTTTCTAGGGTTTTCCCTTATCCTAAAAGACGAATGTCGGGTAACTCTAAGCTCCATGGACCCTGGGTCCATTTGAGCATAATTTCACCCATTTCATTCATCGTCTGATATGACTTAAAAAAGTTAAAGAATGTAAATTAAAAAAAAAAATAATCTTATAAATTATATTGTAAATATTGTGTACACATATTGACATGTTCCACATCCTGTTGTTAAAACAAACTGTAGGATCTGTGGAATGCAAATAAATCTGATGTAATACAATGCAACATGCTGCTCCCTGGTAACTGAGGAGAAAAATTAAAAGTTAAGAATCATTTGGCATCAAAGAGATATATGTGAACTTGTATCCCCTTACATCCATGACCACTGTTTATCAAAAGGGCGGTTTCCCTGCATTACAACGTTGCAAGATATCATTTTGTAATAAATGAAAAACTGTCAAATTATAAAACTGCACTTATTTAAAACCAATAATTTTAAAATATTAAAACAAGTGATGCAGATAAGCATATTTTTCCCCACTTTTCATATGTTATAAAATAGATATTTCAACATTTACTGTAAGTTATGGAGTCATAGCAATAATTTGATGTAGCAAAATACTTTATAATACTGCCTTTCTTTAAAAGTTTGTGTATTTACATACTGATACCATTAACATTAGTATTTTAATAAAATTTGAAAATATTGGGTATATTTTGTGATTATATGAAACTTCTAAGATTCCTGCCACATTTTATTAATGTCAAGATGTAAGTGTTAAAATATACCAACTTGAATGTGATTTTAGGCTTATCGATGGTATTGGGAAAGAGAGCAATGAGAAATATGTTGCTTCAAAAACTCTATATTTCCATTAAACAGTTCACATAAAAGAGTAGAAATTGGTAAAAGAGAAGTCCCAAAGAAATTGAGAGATGGCACATCAACACCACTCATTTCAGCAATATAATCATCAATGTTGATAGAAGTGTTAAAAACAAAACACAAATCTGAGTACCAGCATTTTCCTATGTGACAAAATAGTTTGTAAATTGTTTTTCTCAAAAATACAAATTTCATTATTAACTGACTTCTCACTTTTGGGGTATGCTGCTTGCTTGACAGATGCATCCACACAATTTAAATTTAAATTACATTTGACTTTCAGTATAACGTGCTGGGAAAACTAATGAAGATATCTCAAGAAGAAACCCATATACAAAGGCAATACGTCTAAAGAAAGTTTTTAATTATTTGGAATATTCTTTACAAGCCTTTCAATGAAAACACAACAAACACATATTCATTAAAGTTTTATGTACCAACCAGCAAAGTAGACATTAAAATTATGGCAACTACTGATTGGTCAGAGGCAATAGATGAGAGAAACACATTTAATTACGCTTGAGTTAAAAACTATTCAACATTCAAGGAAAAGCTCTCTTCAAATGCATACTGAACAACAATCTAAAAGATTTTTATGGTGAAACACCTGCTTTATTCAATCTCATATAGTTGTAAGATGTGACTAATAACCTTGAAAGCTTGCTTCATGTTCACGAAAATGGATATTACTGATTACCTAAACCTCCCATAGAATTTATGCAAAGCCTGAAAATACACTTTCGAGGCAAAAAAAAAAAAAAAAATTAATTAGAATGGTTGAATTATATATAGGTAATCACAGCCAATGAAAATGGAAAACCTTATTACCTTCTTTTGTCCTATAGCACTTAATAACAAAGGCTAAAAAATCTTAATAGGAAAAGTTACACCTAAAATCAATTAACACTAGAACTCCGGTAGCGGTCATTTTGACCATTCTTGATATTTGAATAAGTTTAGCTCTGCCGGTTTTTTAAAACGAAGCTTGGTCTTTCATGACTTTTCCTGATATAACCTCTAGTTTTATATAGCATAATTTTTGGCACGTCATCATTTACATGGATGTTCTTTTATGTTTGACCATGAACCCCGGAGATGGTCATTTTGGACTGTTACAGTTTCTTTGGGGGTTTTGCTCGCCTTGTTGTTGGATTTCTCATTGTCACTAATATGCTTTTCAACCATTGTGTGTCTTCATGCCAGCTGTTCATTAATAGTGGTGTACATTAGGCTTTCGCTCGCATTGTTGTTGGATTTCTCATAGTGGTGTACGTTGTGAATCTATGCCTGGAAGATGTCTCGTGGTTTGAAACCAGATGCAATCTTAGCTATATTTCATGATATACCAGATGATGTATCAGAAGGTGGTCTTTTTTAACGTGATAGTGGTGAAGATGATTATCAACCTCCAGCTCATTCAGAACAATCGAAAAATGAATTGTTCAGTGAAGCTTATTTGAATGGTAACTTGTATTCTTTAATTAACTTTAAAGAGAGTCGATTAAAGACACTAAACAACACTTACTTTTAAATTGCGTGTTTAGTGTCTTTAATCGACTCTCTTTAAAGTTAATTTATCATAACAACACTGTTTTCAACACTTCCAAGAAAGGAATTGCAACTTGTATTCTGCTTGCTTTAGATATTACATAAGATGAAACTGTATTCTTATTAGGTGCATTTATGTAGTGATTCATTTCCTTTTTTTTGTACACAATATAAACATATTCTGTGTCAATTTATTTATCTGTTCTGTTCGCTGTTCATTCAATACATGGCTAATAAGCCTGGTAAATTTAGTATGAAATACTGGATGGCTGAAGATGTGAACTCAAAGTATCTCTGTAACGCTATCCCATATCTGGAGAAGGATAATCAGAGGCCTCGGAATGAATCTGTTCCAGAACATGTTGTGATGTCTCTAACAAATGTTTTTCCAAAATAGGTACGAAACGTCACCAAGGACTACTTCACTATCACTAGCTAAAAGACTAAAGAAGTCAGGCACTAGTATAGTAGGTACTAGATCGAGACGAGAAGTTTCTGATCACCTAAGATATTCCAGAGCTCCACTTTATGACAACATTCTCATGAAAATAAACTGTAGTATTTTGCTAACCAGCTACCAAGGAAAGGCACATAACAATGTAATTATGAGTACACTTCACAACTCATGTGCAATATCTGCAGCCTCTAAGAAATTTCCTGAAAGATTTGAGTTTTGGAACAAGACTAAATATGGAGTGGATGTGATTGATCAGATGGCATGATTGTATTCCGTTCATGCTGGTACCCACAGATGGCCAAATCGTGTTTTTACAACATATTGGACCTAGCTGCCAACATTGCTTGGATAGTGTTTCGAGAAATAACTGGCAAGAAACTTAGCCCAAGTAGGCTAAGAGAAGCCTACTTGGGAACTAGACAACGTTGTATACAGACTACTCCAACTGAAGAACATCCAACCCCTAATCGCCAACAAGTGTCAAGTAGAACATAACTGCAGACAGAACAAAGCAAGCAATTCGTCATATGTACAAGAAAACAGTACGTGGAAAATGCACAGCAGAAGTTAGAAAAGTTCTTATGCGTGTAAAATGCAAAGTATGAGTGAATATTCAAAATAATGAATGGAACATTCTCTGTATTAATAATGTTGTCATAATGTAATAGGTTTAATAATATAAAGATGTGCCTTTGATTACTACTTGTTCTATTATATATAAAGTTAAGTTCTCACGTTCATAATCCCAATTATGCTTACTCGTACTATTACACTATATTCTGCCTTTCTGAGAATTTCAGCTATTTTTTTTTTTTTAATTTGAATAAACATACCATTGGAAAATAGAGAAATAAAGAGTACGTGTTCATTGTATGGGCTTTTTTATATAGGTACTACTAAATTAAATTTTTTTTCTCCTAACTCTCTATTTCCACAAGACTGTTAGGGAGGGGGGGGGGGGGGGGGGAAAGCATAGAAAATTCGAATGTATACCCTAAAAAACCAACTTTCCATTAATGTATACATACACAGTGATATGTTGCGCCTAGTTACCTAATAATAATAATATCAAACTGGTAAGAAATAAGTTGTAAAACGTACTCGGAAAAGGCAAAGAAAATGCAAACAGTAAAAAATGACCGCTACTGTTGTTAATGGTAGCTAGTGAGTGCCAGGGTTCTTGTGTTAAAAACACATGACCAACACAAACTTTCAATATTTTGCAAACGGTATATAGTTTAGAATATATACACACACAATTTAGCATACACTGGTAATGAACTTGATTCCAACATAGACATCAAATGAAACAAAGTTAAAAAGATCCCCAATCTCCCTTTCTCTGAGTGTGAGAGCATTGATGGTTTGGTTGACAACTGCATTGATAGTGCAGATTAATTACATTCAATTTTGCATTTGTAAATGTACAAATACAGATCTTTTCTGCAAATGCTACAGAAATGTGCATAACCTATTTTACGCTCAGTTCTTCCACTCAGCATTTCCATGTTGAAAATTGTTACTGCAACATGGAAAAAGTGCTAAGTGGAAACAAGCTGCTCAAAATCACCAGCAAGTTCCCATTTTGTTACATAATTCCAAAATTGGATATTTTTTAATGCAGTACTATGATCTCATATCTTTATACATACTTTTGCAATGTAATAAATTATACTAGTTAATCAGTATTATCAGTTAACACAGCAGAATCTGCTTAAATTATATAGTTACCCTGCTCGAGTTTAGCTTCATTAGAAATCACATATGGTATCAACATAATCCCCAAGCAACATTCCAAACACCTATATTGGTTTAGCAAGATACTTGGAAGGAAAAATTTGAATGTTACACTTACATGACTTTCATTAGTCACTCAACTATTCTTTCAGAAGTTTATACTTCTTTGTATTTCATGTTAATTGGGGTAGAAATAGAGAATGGAGTTAACACCATTTAAAGCCATGGGAACCTACAGTTTTACAATTGGAACAGGTATTATACAAGTATTATGAAAAGTAATGCTTGGTTTCAATGGAAATTTTTTAGTAAATAAAATGCAGTGACAATCTTTAGAATTTGCATTTTAAGTACCAATATTCACTTTTCCACATAATCATCAGGTAATTGAACATACTTTGCCTATGTTGAACAGTTGTTTGAAGCCGTCACTAAGGAAATCTACACTGTTTCTGCAACTAAGATCTCACAATTCTCTAAACTTCATCAGAGGTATTTTGATGTCCCGTCAGAAGGTCTTTCATTATCAGAAACAGATTAAAGTCAGATGACATCAAATTTGAACTGTGTGGAAGATGCCTTAAAGTGATGAGCTTCAATCTCTAAAGTTCTGCTATGTTGTGCTACGGTAAAGGGTGTAGTTCGACATTGTCATGTTGTAAGAAAGCACTAATTTTCTTTTCTGACCCTTGTCAGTCACCTTTCAAACTTTGCAGTGTTGTGATATAACACTTGGATGTGACTGTTCAACATGTTTGATGAAATTAACATTATAACATCATCTGTATCCTTAACACTGTTGCCATAATTTTCCTAGTTGAGGGATGTGTCATGAGTTTATTTTATGGAACAAGTTTTTGCATCAAAATTCCATTTACTGGCATACCACATGCCTCCTATCACAACTAAATTCAAATTGCAACTCACTACACTTTCAAGTGCGGGCGCTGCGGACCCTTAGCACTCGTGGTACCTCTGACGTTACTAGAGGAACTTCGGGCCGAACAGCCGAGCCCCTCCTTCGGGAGTTGTTCGGAATGGGTTGGTCTCGAAGGGGTGGTGGTTCCCGTTAGCCCACGGGTAAATGGGTACTTCCGGCCAGGCCGCCAGGGCCGCCCGGAGGGGTAGAGGGTTGCCTCAATAGTCCCGGGTGCTAGCCTGCAGAGCTAGAAGTGGGTGTGCTAGATCACCTGCGGCCCCGAGGTTATCGGTAGTCTTCCCTGCGGGGTTGACACGCGTAAGTGGCGTATCCACTTCCATCCCGTCTTGACGTTGTGCTCAGCGGGGGGGCTTTTTAAGAAATCAGATATTGCCCTACGGAAAGAGCCCCGGAGTTTCCATCGCTCCCGGGTAGAAGGAGGCCCGGGTCCTTGGTCCTACGGGTCCAGGACTAATGGGAGTAGAACCTCTGCGCTTAACTGTGCACAGAGCTTTCGAAAACCAATCAAGCAATTATGTGACATACACATTCCTGTGAATCCTGGTTATATACAGAATTTCTCTTTGAGTGATACGGCAATAATTCTGAATCAGTCTGTCCACTTTGTGCATATCGAATTCTGTGGTTACTGACACACAAGTCCGATGTTCCTGCCTCACCATCTTTAACCTTACCGATTCCAAAACCACAGTGCTTACATCAAGACTATCACCATAACTTGTATTCTTTAGTGAATTTTCTTTGGAGCGACAATTTCTCTTGTCAAGAATTTAAGATTAAATTACATTGTCTGACTGCAAAGGGTTCCATTCCTCAATGGTTCATATTTAAGGCTTCCCAACTAGAGCTATTGACGAGAATCTACTGAACAGTCCAGTGCGTGCCTCATACCACTGCTGCCATCTATTGAGGAGCTATGAATATAAAGGAATTACTTTTCGTTCAACCTTCATACATACAGACTGTCTCAGAATTATTCAACCACACAAATTGCAAGGATTGTAGAGGATCCTATGCTCCCTTTTGCATACTTCCAAAGCCATTGTTTTTTTTTTAATTAGTTATTCCAGCTGATTGGTCAATATAAAGTGAGTGTGTGTATAAATTATTACTGAAAATGCTTAAGTTTTGTGATAACAGAACCCAGAGGACAGGGAAAGTTAAAAATCACTGGCTTTGTCATCACTAGTCAATCTGTAGTTTGGTAATGGCGTAAATAAATAAATAAATTGGCTTTGTCACTTTGGTAAAACTGTTCATTTCCTGAGGTATGCATGCCAATCATAACAGTTTATTTGATCTCAAATCATAAGAGGTTAGAGGATACTGGTCTGCAATATTTATAGCTCAGTCAAAATGGTAGAATTTAAGTTACTTTAGGGTCCTGACATTTACAGGGAAAGTTAAGGGAGGGAGGGTTGCTATGACAATGACCACACCTCTTGAAGGCCCTACCACATAACTTCGACCAATTAGGTGAGTCTTTCCCTTTCACTTCCTTGTCTAAGTTTCGCCACAAATGTTACTGGGTCATATTGATGCACATGTCATGTAAAGTGTTGCTTGTTTCTTCTCTTCACCATGCGTCATCTAAGGTATTTAATTATTTGGCTATAGTTAAACTTATAGAAAAGCCGGATTCTTCGTTAGTCATTTCATTAGTGTGTCAATATTTCACATGTCATCAGTGCTTTAGTGTTATTATTAGCATAAGGACACAATGTCTCAAACTACCAGCACCACTCAAAAATGAGGTAGACCAAGAACTTGCTCTCCCAAGAAAAATTATTAAAAAGTATGACAGGGATCTGCACTATGCAGACAAGCAAGAGAGCTGGTGTGTGCACTGCATGAATATTTTGAAAAAGAGAGGGAATATGGACATCAATAAAGTTGTTGAAAGAACTGCTACTGCCCTGAAACTTAACAACTTAACAGAAGAGCTGGAGGAAGGAGAAGAGAACAGCGGAAGAGATAGAGAGGGAAATGGCACCCAAGGGCATTCTAGAAACACCTGGGAAAAGACGGCATTTTAACAAGAGGCAGACTGACCTAGATGCATTCCAGTTAAAAGCAATTCTTTTACATGTTTACCAGTATTACATGTGCAAAGAATACCCTACTATAAAAAAGCTTCTTTCCACATTAAAAGAAGAAAATTTATTTGATGAAAGTCAGTCTTCCATTCAAACGATAATACAAAATATGGGCTTTGAGTATCAGGTATTTAACACCTGTGCCATGTTGATGGACAGAATTGACATTGTAGCTTGGCAATGTCGATATCTCAGAGAAATGAAGGAAACTGATTTCAACATAGTTGTATGGCTGGATGAAACATGGGTAAATGCTGGTTATGCCCCAAAGATGGGTTGGATGGATGGCACTGTAGATGGCATAATGAATGCCCCATTAGATAAGGAAGGAAGGCTCATTATCCTTCATGCAGTAAACTATTACATTTAATGCCAAACTGTATATTGGGTTTCTCCTCCTTATTCTTAATCCTGGCTTTCTAAGAAACACTCCAAGACAGAAGCATTATGAAAAAAGATTTAAATTGTGCTGAACATTTTTGGCATTGTCTCATTTCATCTGTACATTGCCTTAACAGAGTATCATTCAAAACTGCTAACAATTTAATTTAGGTAAGCGCATGCCAAGGTGTACATAAGTAGCAATGTCGCTTTCCCCACCAGCATGTGCTTTATGACAGCTATCAGGATTCTGAAGTAATTTTAATTCTACTGTTGTGAGCAAGTCAGTGAATGCAGAATGCAGTGTAATCAAGTTTATACCTGTGTATCTCTTCACATGATAGAAATATTTCAACTGTGGTAGCTAGGCAATAAACCTAATAATGAGAATAATAATGGAAAATCTGTCTTTTCCAAAGTTAGAATAGAAACGAGTTTCAATAGTGGTCATGGTAGTATGTGATTGTCTCCTTAGCGTAGTGGTGCACAGCTGATTACCAAGGGGGCACCTAGGTTCGGTTCCCGTACAGACATGGGAATTTCCTCCGACTGGGAGACCTGGTCTAGGCTGCACTCTACCATATTAAGTTCCTAAGGAGAGACATTGAGGAGCTCTTAAGAAAAGTAGAAGCTCCAGGTTGTGATGACCACATTCACCAGCTGGGAGGGTAACTCAGTACAGTACAGTGGATGAAAAGACTTATGTTGGTGAATTCAAGGTGCATGCTAGTAATCCTAAATTATTGAATTAACAGATAGAAATTAAATTTAAAGGGAGTCGATTAATGACACTAAACAACACTTACTTTTAAATTTTACTTTTAAATAGTCGATGGCCGGTTGAGGATAGAAGCAAAGTCTCTGAAACATGTTCCGGAAAAATTTAAAAGTGTTGTTTAGTGTCATTAATCGACTCCCTTTAAATTTAATTTAGGATAACAACACTGTTTTCAACACTTCCAAGAAAGGAATTGTAACAGAGAATATTTGGCAATCATTGGGTTTTAGCTACACTGATGTTTTGGCTATGCTTTTTTGCAACTTTTCTTCTATGTTTGCTGTATAGGAACCTCAGTATTCCAGCTGTGCTTTGCTACTTTAGGGCCCTCAGTATATTTTACTATAACTGTTAAATAACTTTATACCTCCTGCAATAAAGAAATGATGCATATGTGCACTACATGGCAATTTTGGAACCATTTGGCATTAAACCAAATTTTTCAATACATCATTTTTAAAATCTTTGCATTGAATTTTTGGTTGGAATGTAACACTTTCTCTATTAACTGTATGTAAGTAGTAGATGAACAAAAAATAAAATATTTCATGGTGCCAAGTCAATGACATACTAATGTGCAGACCTTACTTCTTAGCTTACCAATATTTTTTTTTTTTTTTCTTAGCTTCCCCTTCCATAAATATAAGTATTTACAAAATTGTTAAATAGCTTCATGTAACACTTCACAATGTTTCACACGCTATAAATATAGTCATAGGAGCTCTTCTTGCAAATTTGTACACTTTTACTGCATCACATTGCCTGCTCATTGCCAGGATGGTGCCTGCCTTGTATGTCGCCATTTCTTTGAAAATATTAACACCTTTTCTTTATTTAACACATTTTACAAATGCAAGAAGTTAGAGGATTGCATTTTTTTTAAAATTGCCTTCAACCCTCCTTTAAATTTCTCTCGCTTTGACCCCCACTGTAAACCTAATAACAAAAAAGTTTCTCGCTGCCTACATTTTCTAGTGTATACATATACAATTTTCTGAAATTACCTAATGTAAAATATTATAACACTCGTCTAATTTAAGATGAGCAGTTAAAACTTGGCAGGTAGGAGCACAGTAGTGTTCTCTACCAAAGAAAAAATTGTAGTATTATAGCGGTAAGCTTTATAGTTAGCACATGATGAACATAGAAATAGCAAATATCGGACTTTTACCTAAAAACAAGCATTTTCGAAAAATTTGGGCCCATAGAAATACAAAATGACTTTAATAATGACATAATCTGACAGAGAAAATATTCTGCATAAGACAGTGTGTTCAAAGCTGCAAATTATTATAATTAATTATTTACACCATGTAACTAGCAAGTGGCAACAATGTGAGGGTAAAAAAGGACAAAGCTAATGAGAATTCCTGTATGTTAGAGAGGGATATATATCTCATTTACTTCCATACTGTCTTTTAAGGTTGAGACAAGCTATAGTAATGAAGTTGAATTGCAGTATGTAGTATGGAAGGATATATAACTGTACATATTTAAACTGCCAATATTTGGTGAACAATATTTGATGCAAAGGCGCGACTGGCCACTACATGGGAGGAGGCAGAGATAATATTTCCCCTCCATTGTGCGAGGCTTCAGTATGAGTTGAAATTTTGCACTAGTAGCACATGCACATGTTTGTTAGGCAAAGCAAAACAGTGTACTGAGACAAAATGTAACAAGTGAAATGGGGCAATGTTCGGAAACTCACAAAAATATTTGGCCATATAAGACTTTCCTGCAAGTATAGTAGAGTGATGAAAGTCCCTTTTATGATAGAGAAAGAGGATTTGCAAATCCAATACAGAGCTGAGTATAAAGAATATACATACTGCAGTGAAATATAAGAGGTGGCAATGTTATGGTATGGAGATGCATATTGGCAGGTGGAGGGGGAAATTTGGTATTCATTGAGAACATCATGGATAAACACCAGTATCTCAACATTTTTAGAAAAAACCTTCACCAGTGTGCAGAGAATTTAAATAAGAAATACTTTTAAGTTTCATTGGCATAATAAAACAAAGTACCAAGCGTATATTGTCAGGGAATGATTGTTATATAACTACCCAAAAGTACCACCTCTTTTAGAGAAGAGAAGTCTGCTTGAAGAATGAAAATTGAGCTTGCCAGTAAGGGGAAAAAACTATATGAAATTATGCCAGCTAGAAGTAATCAGGTGTAAATGATACTCTACAAAGTACTGAATTAAACCAAAGAGAGAATACATACTGTGTCTTTTTGCTATTTGAATATTTAAGAGACTTGAAATACCAGCAAGTGTACTGAAATATTTTCTGTCAACACCTGTAGTGCTTTAGAAGAATGATTTTTGTTATTGTTGCAAATGGAATGCATTTTTCTGCATTCATTTTTACTTTAATGTCTACAGCTGTTTTTAGGAAAATAAACATCTGAGTTTGATTACGTAGAAAATGAAGCTAGCTACAGTGAAGCAATAAATATTACACAAATATAAATATTTGTTACAAAGTCTTCACTTATCTTAAGAAACTGGTGTTAATTCTTCTTTCTAATGGAGATCGATTTCACAGATTGTTTGTATCTTCAGTCCATAAACAAACTCCATATGTTTATTATATATTTCCATTTGTTTATGGACTGAAGATACAATCTGAAAGCTCTCCAATCAAGAATAGAGGGCAACTGTAGATTTTTCAAAAGCCATCCAATTAAATGTGAAAGCTTGTGGTGTAGGTAGTGTGCACAGAGTGTCACAAATTTGTGTGAAGCAGCTTCATCCTTAGAAAGTAGTAGCGTGCCTATATTTCAATCTCCGGGAAAGATCCACAAAGTTGGAAAGCGAGTTACTGGATTGGAAACCGTGCTTGCTGTTCCACTGCTGTGACATGTGTCAAGGTAAGATTTGAATATATCGAGATTTAACTGTATTGGAACACCACAGTGAAGCGAAAAATTAATAAGATTTGAATGTTTTAGTAATATTTAATGTGTTGTTTAAATTTCATCAAAAATGACAAAAAAATGACATTTTCTGTTTTTTGCCTTAAAATTATGTTTAAACATTGCAGTTTCAAAATCTGCCATAAATTACGCCCTAGCACCATTTAAAGAGCTGCTACATAATTATTTAAATGCCCATGTGTGGATGGGAGTGATCATTTATATTGCCTTTGCTAGCGTGTTGCAACGAAATTGATGGAATTCTCACGTTTAAACTATGTGATTCAATTCCATAGACTGTGGTAATGTGCAGAGACATCTTCTGGATGTTTGTGAAAGCTACTGAACACTCCTGTTTCCATTTCTATATATTGTTTTCCACTTATTACTTTTGAAAGTAAACAAACATTTCCGCATGTAGTGTTTGTGAAATATGGTTTACATGCAAGTGAAAGCTGTGGATAGCAGCTTATATTAGATTACTATTGTTTAGAATAGGAATAAAGCCTGATTTAACATTATATTGCTTTCTTGTTGCAATAGTGGGTATATAATTCATACCAGGTTAGGTTCGAAGTACAGTGGCTATTTCGAAGCAAAATATAATATAACTTTAAGGTTCGCTATTCATCATAGTAAGTAATGATACTAGAATGTTCTGCTTGAGGTAAATGTTAAGTGAAAACATACTATAGCCCAAGAGTTGCCAGTGATTCTAGTAGGTCACCTTTTAATGTAAATAGAAGAATGGTTGATGCATTTCTGGGCATTTTATAAGGGTCCTATTGACCATAGGTATGAATTGCATGAACTATTCTACTTACAATTTCCATCTCCTTGACAAAAATAAAGAGATTAGTTAGTACTATTCTACTGGAGAGTTGCATCAATGGAGAAATACAGACTGCTAATGAAAGTTTGCATGGAGTAAATGTCACAAAGAAGTTTTTCTATCATAAAAGAAATTGCAAATTGCAGTGACTCAGCTGTTAGTGAATTTAATATGGGTTATCAAGCTAGTCTAAATGTTAAGGTAAAAGTTGACACAAGCAAAGACCATAAGTCCTGTTAGCAAGAAAATTAGCAGTATCAGGGATAGCTGAAAGCTAAAACAAAGAGCTCAAAGCTCATTGAGCAAATATAAATCTGCCAGGAAGCAGTTAAAAGTAACTAAATTAAAAGAAGAAGAGGATAGTAAACTAGATGAATGGTCTTCATATAGTGCAGGAGGGATTTGAAACATAGAAAAAAAAAAAGTTTATATTTAGAGCTTCAAACTATATTTTTCTTTGTGTCCAATTTTTAGCACTTTTTTTAATACTGCTAATACTCCAGATACTGAAATTTTCCATTAATTTCTTTAACTTTTTCATATATGTATATTCCTAGATAAGTTTTAAATAAAAATTGGTATCATTATGGCTGTAGGTCAAAAACTTAATAATGATTGGTATTGAAAACAGAAAATTGACAGAAATTGAAGAAAATGCTATCACATTCCTTAAATTTTCTGTTCCAGAACCATTAGATATTGGCAAATGAGTACATACAGTTTTGTAACTATTATCTAAAGGAACCAGAATCCAAAGTTTCAATCATTTATAAGAAAAATTGTAGAGAATGTAACATGTTTCCTAATGTAAAGAAACTGCAGCAAAAAATTCAATTATCATTTATTTTGGTAAAAGCTATTGTAGATAGAAAAATTATAAAAAAGAGCCAAAGGTAACCAAATTAAAGAGAAAGAAGGTAATAAGATAGTTGTATGGCCTGCATATGACGCATGGAGATTACAAAGTAATGTAAGTTCTATCTAAATCTTTAAATTCATTTTTCTCCGCTTTCAATTTTTCAACATTTTTTTAACTTCAAAATGCTCCAACTTCTGTAATTCTCAACAAATTTGTATGAAACTTTGCATACATCCTAAATAAATTTTAATAAAAGTTGGCATTTTTGTTGATTTAAATTAAATAGTTTATTTATTGTTGAATTTTAAATCTCAAAATTGAAAGAGAGAGAGAGAGAGAGAGAGAGAGAGAGAGAGAGAGAGAGAGAGAGAGAGAGAGAGAGAGAGAGAGAGAGAGAGAGAGAGAGAGGGAGGAAAAGTTAATATATAATACATAAAAAAAAATTTCTCCAAAAATACTTGACACACACTTTAATAACTGACATACATAGAAACCTGAATCTAAAATTGAAGGTTTCTAAAAGAAAAGCTGTATGACTTGGGACATTTTATAACATACAAAAATTACACTATAAAAAGCACTAAATATTTTTTTGAAAAAAACCATTTAAGATAGAATGATGAATTTTGAAAACTTAACTAGATTCCCTGTACTCCATCTGACAAAATTTCAAGCAGTTCTGATGTAAACTCTGGTTTTCAGCATTTTTCACAGATGCCTCCCCTTAACACGAGAACCCCGGTAGCAGTCAGTGTGACCGTTCTTGACATTTAAATAAGTTTAGCGCCACCAGTTTTTAAAAACGAAGCTTGACTTTTCATGACTTTTCCTGATATAACCTCTAGTTTTATATAGCACAATAATTTTCGGCATGTCATTATTTATGTGGATGTTTTTTCATGTTTGACCATGAACCCCAGAGACGGTCATTTTTGAACGTTACAATTTTGTTAGGCTTTTGCTTGCATTGACGTTGGATTTGTCACTGTTACTAATCTGTTTTTCAACCACTGTTTTTCATGCCAGCTGTTCATTATAGTGGTTGGTGTATGTTAGGCTATCACTCGCATTGTCATTGGATTTCTTATAGTGGTGTACATTGTGAGTCTATGTCTGCAAGATGTCTCGTGGCTTGAAACCAGATGAAATCCTAGCTTTATTTCATGATAAACCAATCAATATATCAAAACGTGATATTTTTTTGAAGCACATGATAATGGTGAAGATGTTTATAAACCTCCAGCTGATTCAGAACAATCGGAAAATGAGTTGTTCAGTCAAGATTTGAATGGGAAGTTCTATTCTGCTTGCTTTATATACTATATAACTTTTTTTTTTTACGTCCTCCAATGTTAAGTCATATCGGACGGTGAATGAAATGGGTGAAATGATGCTCAAATGTGTCCAGGGTCCATGTAGCTTAGAGCTACCCGACATTCGTCTGTAAGGATAAGGGAAAACCCCAGAAAAAACCTTATCCAGGTAACTCACCCTGACCAAGATTGAACTCGGGACCTCTTGAACGTGAGGCAGACACGCTACCATCACGCTACCGAGGCGGGCACAATATAACATGAAACTGTATTCCAAATAGGTGGATTTATGTAGTTATTCATTTCTTTTTTTTTTTTCATACAATATACATATATTTTTTCTTTGCTTATCTGTTTATTTATTTTCAGAAAGTCAAATTCAGGATGACATTTCCTCTAAGTCCCATACTGCGAGGAAGGGTATAGCTCGATACAATCATCTGAACATGACTTGCAGCACTGTGTAACTCCATCCAATTTGACTGCATCAAAAGCGGCAAGTGAACAAAGTATGTCTTCTAGTAATACTACAGCTTCAGGTAACGCAACCAGTTCAACACAGTAGTGAGATGAGATTTTTACAATTTGATATCAGGTCATTCTGTTCTGAAAGGCTAAAGGTGGATTATCAGCGGCCTCAGAACAAATCTGTTTCAGAACAAATCCTTTTGTAAAAAGAGGGCAAAACGTCACTATTAACAACACTTTACTATACTATCACTAGCTAAAAGACTACAGGAGTTGGGCAGTTTTATAGTAGGAATTGTGAACAGATCAAGATGAGAAGTTCCTGATCACCTAAAAAATTCCAGAGCTCCAGTTTATGATACCATTCTCATGCAAACAAATGATAGTATTTTGCTATCCAGCAATCAAGGAAAGCCACAGAAGAATGTAATTATGAGTACACTTCAAAATTAATGTACAGTATCTGCAGCCTCCAAGACACTTCCTGAAACAGTTGAGTTTTACAAGACTAAATATAGAGTGAATGTGATTGGTCAGATGGCACAATTGTATTCCATTTGTGCTGGTACCCGCAGATAGCCGATGCATGTTTTTTACAACATATTGGACATAGCTGCCATCAACGCTTGGATAATGTTTTGAGAAATAACTGGCAAGAAGCTTCCACGCTGCAGATTCATCCTTCAGCTGATTAGCTAAGAGAAACCCACTTGAGAACTAGACAACGTTGTATACAGACTACTCCAACCGAAGACTCCAACCCCTAATCACCGAAGACAGTGTCTCATAACTGCAGACAGAACAACCAAGCAATTCCTGTCATATGCACAAGAAACCAGTATGTGTAAAATGCATAGCAGAAGATAGAAAAGTTCTTAGGTGTGTAAAATGCAAAGCATAAGTGAATATTGATAGTAATGAAAAGAACTTTCTGAATAAGTACTAACATTGGTGTCATACTGTAATAGGTTTACTAATATAGAGATGTGTAATGGAATGTTACTTATTCTATTATACATTAAGTTGAGTTCTCACGTTCATAATCCCATATATGCTTAGTTTACTACTACACCATATTACACCTTTCTGAGAATTTGAGCTGCTTTTTTTATTTGAATAAACATACTGTTGAAAAATATAGAGAAATAAAGAACACATGTTCATTGTACATACTTTTTATATACTACTAAATTAAATATTCATTCTAACTCTCCATTACCACAAGATTGTTAGAAAAAAAAATTTAGATAGGAAATTCGAAAGTATGCCTTAGAAAGATAATTTTTCATTAAGTTACGCATACAAAGTGATAATAAATTGGGAATAATTAGTTAATAACATTAAACTGGTAAAAAACAACTTGTAAAATGTACACGCAAAAGGCAAAGAAAAAGTGAACAGTCTAAAATGACTGCTACTGTAATTAAACGTAGCTAGTGAGCGCCAGGGTTCTAGTGTTAAGGGTAAAAAAGGCAGAACCTTCGCTGGCATGTAAAATGTGCTAATGTACAGAACCTCCGTTGGTACACACATTATGCTTGGCAACAGCACTCTGCTTAAGCAACGGCCAGCGTTCATATGCCCTTAACTTTTGCAAGCGGTATTGCAGAAATAAAGCTTTCCAACAATGAAAGTCTGAGTGGCAATTACGATGATACGACACACTGTTGTTCTCATCTACAGAGGAAATGGCAACTAATGAAGTAACAAAAACTGGTAGGCAAGTTCCAACCAGTGACAATGAAAAGTGGTTGGAAGAGAAATAGAAAAAGCTACTGTGACTTTCAAGTGGGATAATTTTTGTCCGTGAATGCTACCAGGCCAGCAAACAGAGTTCTGCATTCCCCTTAAGCAGGGTGTGACAACTGCCAATTGAATTCTTTTCTAATAAAAACTATTTGCACTAAGAAAAATTCTCAAATCTTACAGAAAGTGATCCATGAGGAAGGTAAGGAGTGATGTTTCCAACATAATCATAAAAACCCCGTATTTTTAGCCCAAATAGTTTTCATAATACAAATGTATTATAAGAATGCATTGCGATTTAAGTACTGAAATGATTATCATTATTGGTTGATGTGCATGTGTACACATATTTATATCTACTCAGAACTGAAGTGTAAACTACTGACCTGGTGAGCTAAAAGAATTGCTTTGAACAAGCCAAAGATGTTTGTTAAATTCTAGAGAGAGCAAACAGTTCATTTACTGTTAGCCTGTAGAACATGAACTGTCACAAGATATGTTTATTATAGCTTCGTAATAGGAGACAGTTTTATTTACCATATAGTACAAGCAGTAATGTTCAGTAGTTCTCTTTAAAAATCAAGAAAAAAAGTATCAGCTGGATTAACTTGCAATTGAAATGGGACACAAGGTGAACCCCTGCACCCATGACATGGATCTTAAATATACCTACAAAGCAACAAATTACAGAGAGGTTAGGATTACTACGTTGGGGATTCGGCACCGAAACCTATGGTTTATTCATATTGTACCTAAGTCCTAAGTTGGGCATCCCCAGGAGAAAGGATGAGGTGAGGGGAGATAAAAAGTAGCTGACCCAAGGAGTCATGGCAGTGCTGGGGTACCTAGCGACACTTCTACCCTGAAAAGGACCACCAGATTAGAGATGATATGAAATGATAATGGAGAAGAAATGGAGGGAGAGGAAATTTGGGGGATGTACGAGGGTTGTTGAATAAAGGATGGTCATAATTTTTCGCACTAAAATTCAATCTTATTATATTCTGTTAGCTTAATGTGAGACAAACACGTCATAGTACTTTCATTGTTGGTACTCCTGGTTTCCGCCTGTGAGAACCAGGAAAGTTCAGACATGTTTAGTATCGCCTACCGCTGCAATGAAGGTAACAGACGAGGAACAATATGCGGCTTTGAAATTCTGCTTTTGTCTCAACAAATCTTCAGTTGAGGCCTATACAATGTTACAAGAGGCCTATGGAGAGTCTGTTCTTCCCTACAACACAGCTCGAAGGTGGTTTAAAATGTTTAAAGAGGGGAGACAATCAATTTCGAAGGAAGGTGGACCCGGTGCTCCAGTTACTGCTCAAACGGAAGAAAACATCAACACTGCTGCTGCCATTGTGAGAGAGGATTGACAAATTACTTTAAGAGCACTTTCTGAAATACTGAACATTTCACTGGGTACCACCCACACGTTGGTGACAGAAACAATACACATGAGACGTGTTTGTGTGCAATGGGTTCCAAGACCAAGACTGTCGATTACCGAACAAAAGGACATTTGCATGCAGGTCTGCATGCAGTTAAAGTTGATGTTAGAGGAAGATCCGGAGTTTCTTTCAAACGTAATCACTGCTGATGAAACTTGGCTACATCATTTTGATCCTGAGAGCAAACAGCAAAGCTCAGTGTGGAAATCTCCATCACCAACCCCCAGAAAAGCAAAAGTGGGTGCTTCTGCTGGGAAAGTTATGGTCATCTCATTCTTTGATATTCATGGAATAGTTTATCAGCATGTTGTACCTGCACACACATCAGTAACTGGATAATACTACACGGATGTCCTGAAAACATTGTAAGTCCATATCAGGCGCAAAAGACCACATTTCCGTGAAGCAGGCTGGATGCTGCACCACGATAATGTGCAGCCGCATATTGCCAATGTTGATGCTTAATATCTTGCAAAAATCAATGTGAAGTGCATCCCTCACTGTTCCTATAGTCTGGATTTAGCCCCATGTGACTTTTTTCTATTCCCTAACTTGAACAAATGCCTTTGTGGGAGGCATTATCCATCATCAGAAGCAGTGAAGACTGTGGAGGCAATTTTGAAGGATCTCTCAAAAAATGGTTTCCAGCATGTCTTTGAAGACAGGCAGAAATGCTGGGACAAGTGCATCACATTTAGGGGAGACTATTTTGAGAAGGGCCATCATAATCATAAGGATGAGTAAAGGTAAATTGTGGAAAAAAATTGTGATCATTCTTTATTGAACAGCCCTCGTAATTAACCTACCCAGCATTAACCTGGTGACCTGGGAAAGCAAACTAATGGGTCAGACAGGTCAGCCATGGGAATCGGATGCGGGCCACAGACAAAACCACCTGAGCCATCCTGCTTGGTAGAGAGAGGTTGTATTAGGCTCGTTTGTAGACTTAACAAAAGCACTTGACCTAATGGACCAATATATTCTATGCCAGAAGCTAGAAAAAGTGCACATATGGGGAATAGGTTGTGAATTAGGTCCTATTTGGAAAATAGGGAATAGATTGTTCAAGTTTATTTCAAATGCAATCTTCGGAATCTTCCCTTTTCCAGTTTGTATTACTGAACTAGAATATAATAAACTGAAAGAAACACTGCTTTATGCACATGATGCAAGGGTTTCTACGCTACAAAGTAAATTGTATATTCAATCAATTTAAAGAAAGTTTTGAAAGAAATAGGCTAATAGTTAATGAAGACAAAACAGCAACCATTCTCTTCCATCATATCCAAAATAAGAATTTCAATAATTAAATCATTCATCTCAATGACAAAACTATATTTAACATTTACTGTGTGGGTGATATAACAGTGTTCTTCATTTGAAACCTAACGGTTGCACAGCATTTCACTTGTGTACAATTGGGTGTGCCACAGCCGACTTTACTCAGATAAATTCTGCATGTAAAGTACATATAACACTCTCACCTTGTAGAAGATGCTGGAAATGTCATCCACTCTCAGCTAAGCAAGCATTATATCGGGAGAACATTCTGGTTCACACATTTAAGTTGGGTCACTGTAATATTTCACTTCTAATATTTTGTTTTAGTTCTTCCAATATATGAAGATTTGTCTCAAACTTTGTTCTTTCTGATTACCCACAAGTAAAAATCACAGTTAGATTGGGGGAGCGAGAGGGCCATACACAAGCACTGATCACTATCTTCAACCACTTCCATAATTTTATTCATGATTTTTCTTCTTCTGTCAGTTCATGATAAAATGGCATTAAAATGTATATTTGCACCTCTCTGTATTTACATTCTGTAAACTATTGGACCAAATATGTGTCTAGCCCTAACAGCACACCAAACTCCAACCTTCCAATCATAATGAGGGATTTCTTGAACGTGATGTGGATTTTCAGAGGTCCAGTACCTGCTGTTATGAGTGTTGACACGACCAATGAGGTGGAACCACTCCTCATCGGAAAAGAACAGAAGCTGTGGATCAATTAAATTGTCATTCACTGATGAAATAAACCATTCACAGTAATACATTCGTGACATGGGTGCTTAATGCATGAACACTTGTACACTTACATGGATTTAGTTTTCACAATTTAGTTGCTCTATGCGCAGAAGACTGAAATTCCCACTTAGTGTGCCAAATGTTTGAATATACCCTGTGCGAACATGGCTTGGTGATTCCCATTTGTAATAATTTTTACACACAACAATGCATTGCTCTAGAGTCATGTGCCTGTCCATGTTGGTGGCTGGTACAATATTGCCAAGTGGAGTACACACTACTGGACCCCAAGCACAATGGCAGCCTGTAAAGGGGGAATCCAACAAGGTTGCAGAAGAGACGAAATGCTGTGTGCTCTGTTAGGTTTTAAATGAAGAACCCTGAACCAAAATTAGGTAAATGAGTCAACCTTGTATATACTTTTCTACACTTACAAGTTTTTTCATGAAGACTAGTTTCTGGGAACCTCTTCCCTATTGTCAGTTCTGTGGATGACTGACGATAGGGAAGAGGTTCCCAGAAACTAGTCTTCATCAAAAAACTTGTAAGTGGAGAAAGTATATACAAGGTTGACTCATTTGCCTAATTTTAGTAACAATGGCACTCCACTTTCTGAAATACTTCTTTTTATTCTATATAAACCCTGTACCAGTTTTTTTTAATTAATGTCCTCAGTCAAGTCATATTGGCCTTGAATGAAATAATAGGAGTTACCATACATTCATCTCTCAGGAAAAAGGCTTATCCAGATAACTCAAAATGATCAAGATTCAAACTCAGGACCTGTTGAACATGAAGACAGAGAGGCATGCATGCAGAGAGGCATCCTATGCTACAGAGGCAGGCATTGCACACTGAAAAAGTGTAAATGTGGTTGTTGTAACATTACGCTGTGCAGCATTCCTTGCTGTTGTTGCACTTCAAATGTAATAATCCTGCTCCTGTTAAAACTTAGAGATTATTTAGGGCTCGCAGAATGTACTATGTTAAAGTGACATATATCACTATATATTTGCAAATATTTCACTGATATGTGACACTGGTTAATTACAACTGTGACATTTTTGTTTATCAGAGTTTTTAGAGTTATGTTTTTGCCGTTAAGAAGTAGTTCTTATTTTCTATCCAATATAGCTTACATATTGAAATTGACTTTTTTATTTCTGGGCACACTTTAACTGTTATGGTTATCAGAATTTCATTCTATATTGGGGATGAAAGAGCACTTAATTTTGTTCTTTTACGTGTTGTAAATCTACTACATGGACCTATCAACTTTTTTTCCTTCCAAAGGAAGCCATGATTAAGCACTTCTATCCTGCAGAAGAATTCATTGTCCTGCAAAGTGTGAACCCACGACCTTGTAAACCAGTTGCCAGCACGCTAGCCCTAGACCACAAAGTATGACAATATGGCATATGGTCATTTATGTTAAGAAAAAGAAAAGATTAAACATTTTTAAAGTATATTATGCATTTTTTAAGTTTATTTCTTCTGTAAACAGCAAAAATCATTTTTCTGAAAACACTATTTTTGAAAATCAGTATGTATAGTTTAGCAGGGTAATGGAGAAGCTGTGCTAAGCATTATGGGCAACTAGTGCTTATGCCATTCTCCCTTTCTCCCACATGTCCATGTGATATCAGAATGCATGCACATTGAGATGTTTTTGTCAGTGGTAGGAAAGGTGAGAGGGCACTGAGATTTGCAAGTGGCAGTAAAATCATAATGTACTGTTTGTTAAAGAGTATATAAACTGAGACTTATTAACAGTAATGCTGGGACCTTTAATACCTATGTTCTTCTTTAGGAAGTCCCTTAGTGAGCAGTATAGGGAGAATGTTTACGTTGCCACTTACTTGCAAAAACAAAACAAATTGTACATGTTGAAATATATCATTTAATCAACAAGCATTGCTATAGGCATATCCAAGTTGATAGTTTCCAAGGTGTTAAAAGAAGGCAAAGTATCTACAAAAAAGGAAAATTAAATTACTTCACTCCAACTGAAGAATCAAAGCGAATCATTTCACTAACGAACAATTACGAGAAAGATGCACAAATTTTATGCAGTAAGAAAAGAAGATCCAACTATAAGTAAACTATGTACTAGTCGGCCAAGATATGAATGCACTTGAAAGAGGGCACCACTGTTTTGTTTACTACATGAAGCTTAGGGAACCGCGCAGGGCGAGGGGAAGCGAGGGGAAATACTAGGAATGTACAGTCACACAATTAAAACAGTACATGCCTGCTGATATCTTTACATTAGTTCTTGGAAGCAGCAAGTATGGGAATCGCGATTTAACTGTATTGGAACACCACAGTGAAGTGAAATAATTATTAATTTTTAGATGAGTCGTATTTATTACACATCTGCTTCACTTTCGTACCTATTTTGAAGAAATGTTTCGCAAATCATCGTTTGCATCTTCTGCTCTTATGCGACTAAAGCTTGATCCAGTGGTGTGGTGGGTGTGGGTAATTCTGGAGTTGCTGCTTGAGTCATATTTATTGCACATCTGCTTCACTTTCGTACCTATTTTGAGGACATGTTTCGCAAATCATTTGCATCTTCTGCTCTTATGCGACTAAAGCTTGATCCAGTGGTGTGGTGGGTGTGGGTAATTCTGGAGTTGCAGCAACTCCAGAATTACCCACACCCACCACACCACTGGATCAAGCTTTAGTCGCATAAGAGCAGAAGATGCAAATGATTTGCGAAACATGTCCTCAAAATAAGTACGAAAGTGAAGCAGATGTGCAATAAATACAACTCATCTAAAAATTAATAAGTATGGGAATGTTTGTTTCAGATACTTTATCTGCTATATCTGTGTCATTGTTCCCTTCATCAGCTGTACCAGTGTCACTGTGTTGTTTTGCTTCAATATTCATATTCTCAAAATAACATTCATCACGATTGCAATCTTTATCGTCATCATCGCTGCTCTCTAGACCCATATTTATAATTATATCTTCAATTGTTTCCTCCATTAACCCATCTCTGCGCTTAAAATCTTGCTCAATTCTTTTCACTTGTCTGCATGCCGCTATCCAATCAGTTTGTGTAATTTGAGCTATGCAGCTTGTCATAGCTTTCAGATTACTCAAAGTAATCGATGATACTTCTTTGCTGCAATCTTTGTTTAATTCCCTATAGCTCTATAGGGTTAAGGTCACAGTGCTACGGAGGAAGGCGTAAGACTGTAAAATCCCTGTGTTCTATTATTCAATCAAGTCAATAAACAGGTTTTTTAAATTAATTTTCACTATCTCTAGAAGCTCATTTTTTGTCAGTTGTGGATCATGTTTAATTTTCTTGTGTGTTAGCCAATGAATAACCTGCGCCTTTCGAGATGAAATGTTGGAGGCTTTATTTACCTGTACGGTATGGCAAAACTATGCTTTCAGGTGGAATATTTGATATTAATTTCTCTTCTACCCACTTTTTATAATTTTGACTGTTAATTTCATCATGGTTATCTACTGATTTGGATTTTGAATCGTAAACCAATTCAGTTCCCTCAATAAATCCCATGGATTCCCTCTATGTACAAATTGCTCTTTGACCAGCACTAGTATTAGTCAAAACACCTGGTACTTCCTCATGTTGCCAGCATTTCTTGACAGTTTAGTGAGTATGGACCCAAGCCTCGTCTGTATAAACTACTGGTTTACGTGGCCCTTTTTCATTTTCATTAATAGCCATAAGTACTCTGCAAGCTTTGCAACAATTTGTGGTTTCTTCTTTAGCACAGATCGTTGTTTCTTTGCAATCCTAGAAGTTTATTATTTAGCGAAGTTTCCTCAAAGTGGGAATTTCCTTTTTCTGTTCACAGTACTCCAAAAATTTTCTACGCACAACGCACTTATCAAACTCATAAGAGATATGGTTGTGCATGATTTTAAATTTTTCCTCGAAGTTGTAACCTTAACCCCAGTTGATGAAGCATTTTATGTTCATGATGATTCTCCCAGACCTTCCAACTATTTTTGCTGCCCTAACTGTTGCTTTTTCAAGGGGTACGAGTAACCTTTTCTCCTGCTTTTCTTGTCTACAGAACTGTATAACCTGATATATGATATGCTTTTCATCAGAATGGGGTACTTTTCTTGTTTTTAACTTTGTAGAAGCTTCCGTAATAAAACTTTTCACAAGCACACGCCAATTTTATTGCAACGAGCACTGCATCTGCCACTATACTATTCAAAATTTAACTGCACAAGAAAAGGTTCGAAGGGGCACCGTGTTGAACTACACTACATCTGCACGTCACATTGGAAGTATATTGGTATTGTTGTTGTTTGCGTTATCCGCACTGTACCTACAGTACTCTGCCCACTTCTGACGTAAATGTTTAGTAATGCTTCTTGCCGAGTGCACTCATATTGTGGTCCACTAGTAAAGCCTTAAGTGAAGACAAGATTCTGAGTTGTAGCAGGGAATACTTATATTGTCTTGTAAGATCTATGGAAAAAATGTCAGCCAAGGCGAATGATTTTAACTGAAAATCCTAACTTTCAGTGTGGTATGCAGAATATTTAAGAGATGTTCATGAGTTTAGAATGCAAAGTAGGCCAACTGTTTATACTGACAAGACTTACGTTCACTTAACACATACTGTGAGATCATGTTGGTAGAATGAATCAGCCACTACTGCAATTGGAAAGGTGACATATCTTATCGTCAATGCTGGAGGCAAGTTTGGATTTGTCAATAATGTTTTGTTGTTAAGTCTAAGCACAAGAGCAGATTATCATGACGAATGAATAGCACAAATTTTTCAAGGTACTTTAGATGAAAAGTTTTTGCCTAACATCCCCAAAAACATCGAGGGGGCTCAGACGGTTTCGTCTGTGGCTCGCATTTGGGAGGCTTGGGTTCAATTCTTGTGGCCTATCTACCTGACCCATGGGTTTTTTGGAGGTTTTGCCAGGTCACCAGGCAAATGCTGGGTAGGATAATTACATCCCCAAAATTTCCTGTCCCTCCATTTCATCTCCATTAGCATTTCATATCATTTGGGGGTATCTGACAGTAGATGTGTCAGCGGGTGCCTCGGTGCCTTGGGTCGGCTGCCCTCTGCATCTACTCTCACATCATCCTTCCTCTCAGGAATACCCCACTTGGAGCTTAGGTACAATAAACCACAGGCTTCCATACCGAATTCCCTCCATAGTAACCCTAAACCTAATCCCTGAAAACATCTTTGATAATGCCAGCTACCATACTGTACAGGAAAACAGGATATCCACTTTGATATCTCTTAAAAATGACAGGGTGATGTGGCTTTCAAAGTTCAATAAGCCTGAGGGTGAAACCGAAGCAGATAGGTAAGAAAGGTTAAATGAATTATGTGGTATGAATAACAGATAACTCTATCAAAAAATCAGTTATTTTCTTATAAGAAAAAAGCATCAGATTGATAGGAAATTCAGAAGTGCTGGACATACAATACTTAAACTGCCTCCATACCATATTAAAGGTAGAGCAAGTGGAATCATTAGATAAAAAAGAAAAAAAAAAAAAAAGATTTAATGGAACATTGTTTTAGGGAATATACAAAGATGGAATCAAGTGCTGTGAATATGTGAAGCAAGCTGAAAAGATATACACTCAAAGAGATGGAATTAAATATGAGTGAGTAGATCAGCTAATAATTTAATTTGTAAAAAATGATTTAAAAGACTTCCAAGACTTTGACACAAACAATTTGGTCACTGAAAATGACAAATTGGAATGGACTTAGAAAGTGAGTTGTTTAAAATAATTTAACATGTATGCTTGTATTACATACACAACAGCATGGAATGCATTTGCACTTGTTTTAAATAATTGCAAGCTGTGGTTGTTTTAGCTAGACAACTATAATTGTTCTTATCCTACTTCAGCCAGGCACATACAAAGTAACAATAATGTAAGCAGTGATGGCAAACTCTACATCCAATTCCACCTTTCTTTTCATTGTCAAAGGGGGGCAGGTTGTAGCCCGTTGTAGCGGAAGAAGGGAAGTAGTTGAATGGATAAGCTGTGCAAACCTAAATCAGTTAACATTTCTAAATTACCTTGCCATACTATAATTATCATAACTTTCTGAAGACAATTTAACCCAGATATGTGACTGTTATGGTAATGAGGGTCAAACCTCAATATTTCAAACCAAGCTAGTAGTTTCCATGTATCTAAACTGTATGTGCTCTGGAGGCATTGAAAGTTTTATGAGAATAGTGAAAATAGTGAACACATAAGGGGTGGCATGCAGCTAGGGCCTCATCATGGTAAGGGTTAAATGTTAAAATACAACAAAATTCATTGGCCTTCATATTGTTGAGCACTTTAAATGGAGTCAACATATTTAGTTATTACTAATCCTTATTTCACGTAAGCTTGCCCAGTATCTCTTACTGCTCACGTGAACTAATCACCTCTCATTGGCTGCTGTTGTGGTAAAGACTGTCATGCGGTAAAAGTTAGTTCGTTATTTAACATGGTGATATATCTTTATATGTTGGAAGAGAATTGTCAAATTTATATTTTTGTAACTGTTTTCATTAAATATATTATGCAACACAGTTGATTTATCTGAAATGCATGTTAATTCCTAAACGAAGTAAAGAGGAGGTTCCTTTGCTCTCAAGCACATGACACGATAGCACGTGCTTCAGCAATACATATTTGTTTATATGACTTTTATCACTGACCTTGTTTTGAACTGGATTAGTCATATATCGGCATTCGAAGGTTGTTGTGCCTAGTGCGAAAGCTAAATTATTTTATTGATCGTTTATTGCGCGTGTACTTCTATGAATAATGGCAGAATCTAGCGCCAGTTTTTCGCTGAAGCATCGCAAGGGTAAATCCTTACAAACAGGCGAAAAAAGAATTGCGGTGCATGTGTTTAATGCACTCATAGAGAAGAATCCGTCTTTGTCAGTGAGAGAAGTCGAACAGCTGTGCTCTGAAGTTACAGGTGTGAGTGTTAGATCCGTAGGAACATCGCGATGTGAAATTGAGAAAACAGGAAAGCTTACCACTCCAGGCAAAAGCAGGAATAAACAAAAGCGAGTGCTCAGAGAAAATACGTGAAAAGTGCTGTGCGTCGTCATGTGTATAGTATTTTCTTTAGAAACGAACTGCCTAACATAAATAACATTTCATCTGCTGTAAATGAGGATGCAGATTCACCAAATTTCAGCAGATTGCTTATACAGCTGGGGTTTGTGAATGAAAAAAGAGGCAAGAAAAATGTGCTAAAAACAGAGGCGATATTGCTGTGTGGCAAAGACGTTATTTAAGGACAGTCAGACTGTACCGAGATACAAGTCGCAAAATATATTACCTTGACGAGATTTGGAAGAATGAAGAACACATGAAAAGTAAGGTATGGCGTGACACGACTTTTAAGACTGAAAGACAAGCATTTTTGAAAGGTATGTGTGCTGGTTTAAAAAATCCCAGTGGAAAAGGACGAAGGCCTTCAATTATAAACTTATTTCAGTTACATTGCTCCGTCATTAAGTTCCAACTTGCTCATTTCATTATAAACTTGTATTTTTGCATGCCTTCATATCCTTATTTGTATGATTTTATTTATCTTCCCGGCAATTATTATGACGTTTACTGCAGGTTTAAATGTGATGGAAAGGCACCGTCTATGGCCTATGGCACGAAAGCATTAGCCAATTAGGACGAGGGGGGAGGTAGTTGGACGCGGAGTGATACATATCAGCGGGGCAAGGTTATATGAAACAGTATATAGTGCAAGGACAAATAACCGTTGCTGCTAATGTGAGTGCGGCACAGAGTATACTCTCCAGCACACATTGTTGGTGACGTAACTGTGGTGTCCAAATACAGAAACAGGAGAGACAAGGGTGTGCAAAACGAGAATATCATATAATACAAGTGGTAAGTGCCGACTTAAGCAACTTTATGTGGAAAATGTTTCTAAGAGTTTCAATAAAATAGTAAATGGGTATAAATATGTTACCACTTATACAACCGTGCAACACTTAACATCAGTTTATATTAACCTTAAAGAGAGTCGATTAATGACACTAAACACCACTTACTTTTAAATTTTTCCGGAACATGTTTCAGAGACTTTGCCTCTATCCTCAGCCGGCCATCGACTAGTCCTCATTGGTGTAGTTGACGATATTTTGTCACAGGTCTCCTCTGGTGGCGGTTCAAGGAACTTGCTGAACAAATCTTTCTGGGGGATGTCGAAATTGAATACTTTGTTCCTATTTTTTGAAATGAAGATTTGTTCCCATGTGGATAGTTCTTGTTTTCCTGATGTATGTTTTAGTAGTTTTGGTTCTAGATTTATGTTGTGGTTTTTTTTCCCCAAAAATGTGTGGCAACTGCTGATTTTTCTAATTGTTTATATTTTATGTTTCTAAAGTGTTCCTTTGCTCTTGTTTCTAAATTTCTTTTGGTTTTTCCAATATAAATTGACTACAGTCATTGCATTCAATTTGATATATACCAGATTTTTTGTTAGATGGAATGCTATCTTTGATGTTTGAGCAAATTAGGTTTTTTAAGGAGAAATGGTTGACTGGTGCTAGTTGAATGTTTTGTTTTTTGAAGACATTTTTGAATTTATCATAGGCCCATGGATGGTAAGTGAAGTTTTTGAAAATCATATTAGTTTCTGTAGCTGAGAGGGTTGTGGTTTCCTTCTTTTTTGCTAAGTTCACTTTTTTGTCCACTAATGATTTGGGAAAGTTATTTTTTTGTGCTATTTCAATTATATAATCAGTTTATATGTTTCTCTTCTGTTTGTTTCTCAAACACATTGCAAGAAGTACAATGTATTTTTTAAACAGTTCAAAAGTGAATCTTCCTCTCCTATCATCCAAACAGCATTTACACAGCGAAACACTCCATCACGCGACATGACAGGAGCATACACGAAATGTTGAATATGATTTTTGTCATAATTGGCAGGTGTTGTTTTAATGGGCCGTAAAAAACTATTTTTTATTTTCACCATTGCAGCATAGCCAATATTTTTTCCAAATACTGCTCTCATTTTAAGTGCATGCTTTGGTAACTGGTGCAAGAATTGCATTTTCAATTTTAATGAAAAGTTCTACAAACTGTAGAGCTTCTCTAAATTTGATATTTGTTGATTCTAACTTCACAATGATTTTGGTCACATATGCAAAATTGTTTCTAATAAATAACAAATTTTCATGTTAGCTGCTTGAAACCAGTGACTGTGCATATTTTATTGCAGAGCTGTTTTCATGATCAAAAACGTTGATTACTTATACTACTTTGTCGCAATAATCTGCATAATATTTTGCAACATATAACCAGCTTCCCCATTGAGTTACAATGGGCAGGGGAAGTAATGGAACACAGGAGTCAGTGTTTTGAAAATCAATGTGAAACACAGGAGTCAGTTTTTTGAAAATCAATGTCCTGCTTGGGGTTTTCAGAAATACTTTTTTGATATTTTCAATGAATCTGTATTCAGCAGAACAATTAAATAAATAAAGAGGAATTCTAAAGACATTCTCACAGAACTATAATTCACATTTCATTTGGCATAAAAATATTTTAAACATATGCTATTATAATTAAAATCATTAGTCATTTTTGAGAAATTCAAAATACAAGTAAATGTAAAAAACAAAAGTTAACAGTGAAGTAACAAATATTATAGTAAAATAGGGTTGTCACAAACTTCACTTTTTTAAAAAATTGGTGAACTTTTTAAAGAATCCAAGAGACTGGTTTCCCAAAAACTTGTCCGCATCGTCAGTCACTTTGTTTTTTTACTGTTCTCATTGCTACTGTGGTTAGGTGTTGTATTTTTTTGTATTTATTACCAAACTCAGAAAGTGAAACAAACTTAGAATAAATTGCCAGTACTTCAAAAGAAATTATGCGATTTCTTATTTTTAAAATAAATATTCTCTCCCAAACCAAATCTATCAGACCGTTAATTGTTTTAATAATTTAACTTCTGTATTTATTTCATGGTTGAATGACCAAAAATGATCTGTCATGGCCGATTTATCAGTCTGTTTATACCAAATGTTTCTAAAATGTTCTTTCATTCTTGTTTCTAAATTACATTTGCTACTTCCAATCTAAATCTGGTCTTAATCTAAACAATTAAATTGATAAGTACCAGATTTATTACACTGATATGCATGATTCTGGGGTTTCCTCCAAAATATGCCTACTTTACTAAATTTGATGTGCTGATTCCAAAACTGTAATCAGTTTTTTTCCCCACCAAATACCATTTTTTGCAATTAGCAGTTAAACCTAAAATGTTTTAATGTAGTTCTACGCATAAATATTGTATGGAATTAAGAAATACTAATAATGTCTTCATTGAAATTAATATGTTTCACAACAATGGCACCAATGTAACAGATAATGATAAAATTAGTCTGAAAAGTGTACTGTTGTATAATGGAGATAAATATGCATCAATATCAGTAGCCCACTCAGTTCACCTGGAAACACATCATAACCTAAAATTACTTCTAGAAAACATCAAATATATTGAACAGATCTGCGGAGATTTGAAAGTTTTTGGCATGCTATTAGGTCAGCAATCAGGCTATACTAAAATGCCATATTTTATTTGTGAATTAGGATAAAACAGTCCGATCTGTGGACTGAAGAAGAAAAAATCTGAAGCACAGAGACTGTCTCGTGCCAGGAATGAAAAATATTATTCGTGACAGTCTTGTGGAACCAAAAAATGTTCTCACCTTTACACATAAAATTAGGCTTAAGAAAGAAATTTGTTAAAGCTTTAAATAAGAATGAAAACTGCTACAAATAAATCTGCAAGAAGTTCCCTGAAATATCTGATGCTTAAGTTAAAGAGGGAGTTTTGGTGGGCCACAAATTATGAAGTTGATTTCTGATAGCTTATTTGAAGAAACAATGACAGATATTTAAAAATAAGCATGGATTGGCTTTAAGAGTGTGATCAAAAACTTTCTCGGAAATTACAAGGATTCAAATTACAAAAATACTGTAGAAGATATGTTTAATAAATTTCAGAAACTGGGTTGCAATATGAGTTCACTTCCCCCCCCCCCCTCCCCCCGGAAAATCTCGGCTGTGTCCACAAGAAGCAGGGTGAACAATTTCACCAGGAGATAAGGGAAATGGCAAGATGTTCATTTCAACGCAAAGTGTAAAAAGGAACTGGTGTAATGTTCAAATGTGTTATTTAAAACAGATATGAAATATTAAATTATTATGAAGAGTGTCATATTGACAGATGTGGATTTATTAATTTTTATTTAATAATATAAAATAAATTCCATAGAGCATAAGAATTTATATTTTACTACTATTGTGAAGGACTGAAAAACTGTAGAAAAACTAAGTTTATATTCTGATTCAGCTTATTCAAATCAGGGATAATGAAGTATTAAAATAAAAACCCCAGGCAAGAAGTCAAATTTTGTACATTAGTGTTATCAGAAATTTCATATTTTTGGGCGGAAAAATTTAGTGTATTTTTTATATTTATTTTGAGGAACCAAAATTATAGCAAATCCCTTAAACAATTTTTGAAACTGTTCATTAGGCGAAGAATGGTAAGTAAAATTATAATCATCTTTTATTTTCAGAAACTATTTGTAGTTGGTTTATTAATACTCGTCACTTACTACAAATAGTTTCTGAGATTAATTTTGACGTCACTGTTACTTAATTCCTCCAAACACATATATCTTTTATTTTAATGGTAGAAACATTGTAAGATACTTAACCCACCGGATACACTTTATATTGGTGATGATAAGTTCCAGAGTGTTATAGCCTTATAAAACACTTGAGGTCTAAAATATTTTCCAGAAAGATTAAGCTTCTTCTATATAAAATCTTTATCAGGCCAGTGCTGCAGTATAGAGCAGAGACTTGGGTACTTCCCCAAAAAGATGGTAACCACCCTAGATGTTTTAAAAGAAAGATCCTCCAGAAAACCTATTGAGCAATATTTGTGTAAGACAATCCACCGGATACACTTATATTGGTGATAAGTTCCAGAGTGTTGACAGCTTCAAGTACTTGGGATCAGTAGTAAAAAAAAATTATATATATATATATATATAACTATGAAAATCAATGCCCAGTTGTTAGCTGGTAGATGTTATTATAGCCTTTTAAAACACTTGAGATCATTTACATTTTCTTTATATTTAAATTTTTCAATATTTTTATGTATAAAATCTTTATTAAAACCATTAAATAGCATAATGCATAATGTGTGTATATTGAGTATGTTCTCTATTTAATTCCTCTTTATTTACTCTCTTGAATTATGTTGGAAGTTAATCAATTTCCTTAAAAAACATAAGTGGTTAGTGACAATTATATTTTACAGTAACATGTAAATGTATTGTAGCCCAATATGCTTTAGTACTCAATAAATTATTAAATTAAATAACATACCGAAGGGTAACTTACAATAATAAGTACTTTAAATCTTGGGCTTTATTAATGTTACTAAAACTGGTTACTATTTATAAAAGTCAATGAATAATTGTTTTACGACACACAAGCTGTGTGTAAGTAAAGTATGAAAAGTTGTTGTTTTCAAATGCTAGGCTTTGGCAATGAAGCCATTAGCTCTCTTGCTCTCCAATATTGTTTTAAGTAGCATAAATGTAACCGTTTTTTAAGTGGACACCAATTTTTTGCTTGTAATGGTGGTTACATCATCCACTCACTTTAACCCCCAGTATGTCTGGAGGGCCACACCTGTCTTTGGTTAATGGGTCCATCGGACCTGGCCGGGAGGACTTTCCATCGGCTTTTCTCACAAGCACCAATTGTGGAAGATTTGTACGCCGTGACAGACCAGCATAAGAGGTGAAATAGCATTTCCTCTATTTCTGATGTAGTATGAAAAGTAAAAAAGTGTAAAGGAGCCAATAGTATTATTTCACAAAAGATACCTTTGTTATTACACAGAAAATTGAAGCTAGTTACAGTGGAGTAATAAATATTACACAAATAAAAATATTTGTTAATTATAATCCACTTATCTTAAGAAGTTAATGTTAAAACTTCTTTCTTCTTTTTCAAATCGATTTCGAAGGCATTTCGCATTCATCCTCAGTGAAAACAAACTCAGTTGTTAATGAAATCTCGGTTACCATGTTTTCCCTTTGCTATGTCACGTTCCCAGCACCACCAACATCCGAAGACGAAACAAACCTAAAAACATAATCAATTGCCGGTATGTCAAAATTCATTACGCGATGCTTATTTTTTAAAATAAATATTTTTTCCCACACTATCAAATCTATGGGAACATTTAAAGGTTTTACTAATTGTTTTAATAATTTTTGATAGTGTGGGAAAAAATATTTATTTTAAAAAATAAGCATCGCGTAATGAATTTTGACATACCGGCAATTGATTCTGTTTTTAGGTTTGTTTTGTCTTCAGATGTTGGTGGTGCTGGGAACATGACATAGCAAAGGGAAAACATGGTAACCGAGATTTCATTAACAACAGAGTTCGTTTTCACTGAGGATGAATGCGAAATGCCTTCGGAATCGATTTGAAAAAGAAGAAAGAAGTTTTAACATCAACTTCTTAAGATTAAGTGGATTATAATTAACAAATATTTTTACTTGTGTAACCTTTGTTATTGTCTCAGCTGTCTCTCAATAATGTGAATTTTTCTATTTATTTACAAGAAAATCAAAGTTTCTGCTGTTATATGTGACTTCATTTTTCTTTAAATAACTTCTACTACTTTATAGCTAGCTAATAGTACTTTTTCTGAAGATTTAGTTATTTTTTTAATTACCCTGGCTTTTTTAACTTATAAGCTTTAGCTTCCTTTTCTAAGTGACTGGGCCCAAATGACCTTGTTGTCGACGGGCCCTAAACCACTACACTCACTCACTCACTCACTCTAAGTGACTGTTTCGTTGTCAAGTGTCTCTTTAGTTTGCTTTGAACCACACATTTACAGCTTAAATTTTCACTGTATGCAACATAATGAGGATATTCATGAGTTTATGATTCACATATGTAAATACGAATCTGATTCCTGATACTTCAGCACAGCACCAAAGTTCTCTGCACAAGTAAAATGGTTGCACTTGATCTGGGTGAATCACTCATTCTATTTCACTAAGTTCTTCACTGCTCCTTAACCATCTATTTAACTTCTCCATGCTACATAAAAAAGCCATAGTTATTTTGGCTTTATAAAAGTTGAGACTATTATCATGACTATTATCTGTCACAATACATGTAAATGTCTCCATATGTACTCGATCACTAAATCGCAGATGCTGTATGTTGGTTTATAAATGATTTCTAGGACTCGGGTATGACTGACATGTTTTTCAAGAATTTCAATAGTTCATGTACTATGTTCTGATCTTTTGGGATTGCTCCCTAATTTTCGAAATTCTTCTAATAAGGCACTATTCCTTCTACATTAAAGATACACCACAAAAATCACAGTAAAATATTGTGCTATATACCAATCAAGTTTGAGAATCTCTAATATGCACGTAATCTATACAAAATAAGAAGAGATATACAGAAATCCAATTGTGAGCTTTTGCATTGAACATGTGAATTAAATGAGTGGGAAATGTCACTGTAACCAATAGAAACATTAAAACTTTGTGATCATTAAATTCCTTCTTGTTTTGTAATTTCCATAATATACCAACCACAAATTTCCTATGATACTCCTTTAACCACATCATTATTTAAGGAGTAAATATAAAATTCCCAAGTAATTTCTTTATATGGATTTATCAAGTACAGACAGAAATAGGTACCTTGAGTTCAGTGCATGTCCAGGTAAGCCAAGCACTTCCTAGACCTTTAACACATATAAAACTTTTACATCCTTTTAACTTTGTCAATACTCAGTTCTGCAATTTGTGTTAATATGCTATTATAATGAATTATAAAGAAGCCATTAACGGAGATTTTAAAACACATACCTGCTATCATCTCTGTCCACACCAGCATGGCCATCGTTTGCCAAACTTCTCAGCCTATCCAGGAGACTTGGCTTGTCAGACTTTTCTCCTTGCTGATTCATGGGGAGCTGTTCCCATGGACTTGGCCCTTGTGCACCCATGTTTCTATCTTCATTATGTTCTCGCCATTCTCGGTCACGATTCCTGTCACGGTCTCCTCGGTCACGATCACGATCTCTGTCTCTCTCACGATCTCTGCCACCTTTATCACGGTCACTCCATCTGCTACCACGCTCACGATCTCTATCTCGATCTCTATCTCTTTCACGATCTCTATCACGATCTCTGTCACGGTCCCGATCCCTGTCACGATTTCGATCTCGATCCCTATCACGATCCCTATCTCTATCACGGTCTCTGTCTCTGTCTCGTTCCTTATCACGTTCTCTGTCCCTATCTCTATCTCGATCTCTGTCCCTGTTGCGATCTCTATCACGATCCCTATCACGGCCACCACGGTTCCGATCTGAAAATTCACTGCCATCACGAGATGATTCTTGGTCTTTCTGATGTTGTTCAACACCTGGTGGTTGCTGTGTAGCTGGCTGATCTCCTTGCTGATGAGGTTGTAAAGGTGGTGGCTGCATATGCTGCACTGGTTGTCCTGCCAAAGGATGTCCAAAAGGTGGGCCTATTCTGTTGCCCATATTTGATGCTGCATTGTTCATCCTGAAAATGAAAATAATTTTATACTTAGAACTTGGAAACAGCAAAGTAAAACAAAAAGGAAGAATAATTTTCTTTGCAAGATTGTTAAGATGGATTTGTGCCTCTAACTTCACTTGTTTCGTAAGTTATTGCTTACACTCTCAGCCTTAGTTTGACTAGCAACACTGGAGGTAGGATTACAGATGTTGAACTCATCTGGTTGCCTTGCACTCCTCTCAGACTAACTTTATAAATGGAAACTATAACCCATAAAAGGCTAGGATTTAAATACTAACAAACTGTAAGTCACCATTGGAGTATATCATCTTGAATTCAGATTTCTTTGTATTCTTCTTCTTTAACTGTCTTCTTATACCACTACAAGGTACAAGGTGTCAGGTTATTCTTGTTCCTCTTAACCCTTATGCAGGTTGAGGACTGGAATCTCTAGATCAGTGAAAGAGAGAATTCAGGATGGGTGATCAGCCCAATGCCTGGTACTTTGTGGTCTACTATGAAAATACAAATAAATTGTACAGTATGTTTATTCAGACGTGGCAGCTGAGAAAATATGCGCAGTGACTCACTTTCTCCGCCACGTACTGGCACTAAGAGTGGGGGTCAGTTATAGTTATGAAATCGTTGAGGTTGGACGTGCGTCTTAGGAATTTTTTAAGGCTCGGGTCCGTGTGATTTATATTTTTATATGTAAATGACAGTGTACTTTAATATATGAACAGTAAGTAGCAGTTCTCGTTGTTCTTAGTTAATTTCAGCGTACTTGTAAGTGCGTGCGTGATTGTGTAAGTGTGTGTGTGTGCGCGTGCGCGTCTGCGTTAAGTGTATTTCCTTTTACTGCAGACTTTAATATTTTAAAACATGGACAGCAAACTACAAGGTAAAGTGTTGCACTCCCAAACCAGGAAAGTTGTTAGTAATCTTTATAAGTACATGAAAAGACATGCAGAAGCTGGCTTAACAACTCTTAGCATCAAAAACATTGGGAAGAGTGTGGCTGAGGCAACAGGTGTTTCTGAAAGAAGTGTAAGGAGAATTAAGGAAACGAAAGATATTGATCGTGGTACTTCGATTTCATTCTCCACACCACACAAAAAGAGACCGAAGAGGTCTTTTCGTGCCAGTTTGGATGCTTTTAATGAGGCAGTAGTGCGCCGAACTGTGAACGAATTCTATATAATTCACAAACAAAGACCGACACTGAGGAAGGTGCATGCTAAATTAAAGGATTCGATAAACTTTGAAGGGAGCATATCCACACTAAGAAAAATACTCTCAAAGCTGGGTTTTACATGGAAACGGACAAAGAAGAACAGAAAAATTTTAATGGAGCGCCATGACATCAGAACTAAGCGCCTCCATTTTCTTAGAATGATGAAGCGATATAGAAGCGAGGGCCGTCCCATAATATGCATGGACGAGACGTATATCCATTCATCGCATACTACTCCGTATGCTTGGAGTGATAACAGTTTACACGGCCTCTTAGCACCGGTATCCAAAGGCCAGCGTCTTATCATCGTGCATGCTGGAGGCCAGCAAGGGTTTATCCCTAACGCGTATATTCGGTTCAAGTCCCAGCAGAAAACCGGTGACTACCACGATGACATGAACTATACAAATTATGAGAAGTGGATAAAAGAAAGACTGATCCCTAATCTTCCCCAAAATTCCGTATTGGTAATTGACAATGCACCTTACCACAATGTGATCCTTAATAAGGCGCCCACTGCAAGTTCCAGAAGAGACACAATGATTTCGTGGCTGAAACAAAACCTCTCCATGGAACATTTTACAAACATTGATTTCTCCTCCCTGTACAAACCCGACATTTACAATATGATCATCCCTCTCAAACCCAAAATCCCCAAGTACAAAATAGACAGTTTTCTTCAGGCACTTAACCACACAGTTTTACGCCTTCCACCTTATCATCCCGAGTTAAATCCAATAGAACTGATTTGGGCTACTGTAAAGAACTGGATTGCAGAAAGAAATGTCACGTTCAAAATGGATGACGTCATTAAGTTAGCCGACGAGAACTTTGCTGACATTTCTGCGGAAGATTGGCAGAAAAGATGTCAACACGTCATTCAGGTTGAACATGAATTCATGCGCAATGAAGGTTTGCTGGATGGAGGACAGGATATCATCATTCATCTAGGAGATGACAGCGATGAAAGCAGTGAGTCATCCGAGTTTTCTAGTGAAGATGAAGGGGGGAATTTTCCGGAAGAAAAAACAGTCTGTAGCTGAACAATCTGCTAGTGTTACTTCTGTTGCCTGAAACCAGCCTCAAGGTAAGATGCATGCGCTTTCTCCTCTCTCTTGCCCGCATGTGGCTGCCAGTCCTATCCCCACTCTCCTGGTTGCCCCTCTTCTACTGCGCATCTAGCTGCCAGCTCATGTTAACCAAGCTGTAATTTAATTGCATACCTGCATGTAATCATGCTTGCTCAGTGGTAGAGCAGCCACCAGTAGAGCAGAAGGTAGATGGTTCAAATCCTAACCATGACATTGAATTTTCAGTTATGATTATACCTTTCATAACTAGATGGCAGTACAACCAACCTTAAATTAGAAATGAAATGTATAGTGTTTAACGCCCGCTTTTACTACATACGGCACAGCAGGCGATGACACTGATGATACATGAGATGAAGATGGAGCACCGGTGGAATGAGATGGTGGGGGAAACCGGAGATCCCGGAGAAAACCTGCCCCAACGCCGTGTTGTCCACCACAAATCTCACTTTGTGGTTGCCTGGGATCGAACCCGGGCCGCCTTGGTGAGAGCCAAGTGGTCTAAACACTGAGCCACGGCGTGGCCTCTTAAATTAGAGGATACCCTTTCAGTTGTCAGTGGATGTATGGCTGGTGTAGACAAACATCTTTTAAGTACTTTTTGAGTGAAAACTTAGTAAAGTGAAAATTAAGCATCATCAATCTAGCCCAATTGTAATAAATGAAAGATTTTCCCTGTTTATAATCTCTTCCTATTACTTAAAGAAAATAACTAGTTCAAACAAAGCTAGAGAGCCAAAAGCATACTGTCTTTGTTCTAATAGCATTATGCCGAAGGATGACATATAATCCATATATCCCAAAAACAATGCTCCAATATCAGTTTGTGTGCAGTTTTTATGTCCAAATGCTCAACTTCTCCATCTAAAAATGGATTCATGATCTTGCAAGATTGAGTACACCCACTTCAGAGTTTGCAATATAAGATGACTCTAATACCAATATAAGGGAATGAATCTGTAGCAATACTACTGAATCAAAGCAAGAAATAGATCCTCTGTGTAAACATCTTATAACATTTTAGTTAATTGACGGAAATTAATCAAAAATCCGTGGTTCAAATCCCGGCAATGGCATTAAATTTTTCATGTTGACTCTATCCAACATCATCTTATCACATCTATTTCACTTCCCCTTTAGGTAATCACTATAGACATTTTTAAATTTTCTTTTGAAACATTTTAATCAAGCTTTTTATTTAGCCAAAGTTTGAATAGATATATACAAATATAACGCCCGCCTTGGTAGCGTGGTGGTAGCATGTCTGCCTCACGTTCAAGAGCTCCGGGTTCGAATCTCGGTCAGGACGAGTTACCTGGATAAGGCTTTTTCCGGGGTTTTCCCTTATCCTAAAAGACGAATGTCGGGTAACTCTAAGCTCCATGGACCCTGGGCTCATTTGAGCATTCATTCCATTCATCATCCGATATGACTTAACGTTGGAGGACGTAAATTACAAAAATAACAATTTGTAGCTTAAAACTTCACTTATAAGAAGTGATAATTTTCTCATAAGTTACAAATTGTTATATTTGTATATATTTGTTTGCTTCACTGTTAATAGCTTCATATTTTATGCATTTGAATAAATAGTTTAACATTGGTTCTGTTTCAAACAGAAAAAGTTCAGGTCTTGAAGGGTCTTCTGTGGCAACAGTTAGATACTTGTATAATGAATTTAAACGTGGTCAGACATTTGTTGTGGTTACTGAGGAAGTCATTGAAGAAGTCCATAAGATTCTGTCAAATGAAAGTTCGTGAAGTGGAAGAGGCTATAGGTGTATCGACGAGACTGGCAATTCATATTTTGCATGGTAAGTTGGGATGAGAAAGCTGTTGGCATGATAGGTGCCTTATTTGCTCAGAGTGGGGAACAAGTGGGTGTGCCTTTCAACTCTGAAGCTATTTAAATGAAATCCGATGAACTTTTTGTGTCAAGTTGCCACTGTCAATGAGAGTTGGATTCATTATACTCCAGAAGTCAAGCAACAATCAAAACAATGGGTTGCTTCTGGAAAATCTACTCCAAAGAAGGCAAAGACTTGGCAGAATGGTGATAGGCAACAATGTTTTGGGATGCAAAGGGTGTCACACTCATTGACTTCCTGGAAAAAGGATTACTGGAGCATGCTGCAGTGAGTTATTGCCCCATTCCACAAGAAGTTGGAGACATGGCTCCATATGGTGAAGAAGAAAGTTCTGTTTCAATATGATAATGCTCCAGCACATTCATTGAGAGTTGCTGCTGCCAAACTGCATGAATTGCATTTTGAACTGCTGCCATACCCCCATATTCTCCTGTTCCCAAACATGAAGAAATGGCTTACAGAATAAAATTTATATCAAATGTGGTCAACATTGTGGCGTTATTTGGTCATATTGTTTCTCCAGCTTAATCTCTCTCCATCTTAATCGAGCCCCACGTTCAGACGAAATATTTGTGGCGTTATTATTCTCCAGCTTAATCTCTCAGCAGATAGGATGCACACTGACTGTTTGGAAGATCCAGGTCGAGATTTGATTAAATAAGTCATGAGATCTATTTATTTCAGGTGTGGATTTTTAGTGACAGAAATAAAATTTTATATGACTCTGATTTCGCAATATATTATTTAATTATATAATCTGGATTACATTTTACTCGAACTTTCTTTCTTAATCAATCACTGTAGGTTACCTCCAACACATCGACAAATCCTTATTTTCAATTATAATATAATTTCTGTTGATTACTTAAAATTCCTCACTTCTGATGGTTTCTCTCATCACTATTACGAATACCGAATAACTCTTTTTGAAGGTTATTACAAAACTTTTATATTCACCGCAACATTTTTCCATTGTCATGAAACAAGACTAAAGAACACACACATATATATATATATATATATATATATATATATATATATATATATATATATATATATATATCAAGCTTATTGATTTTCTGTAACTATTGTTACACCTCTATTAATTTTGTGATTGGCCGATTTACTGCTACGTCACCGCATTACGTAATACAATTATTACTATGGCCAATCACAAAATTACACATATTTTTTTTTTATATTGTCATTACATGGCCTACTGTTATATCAGAAAACAAGAATTTCCAACTGGATATTCATATAAAAAGTTCTAACTAAAACATATCGTTACAACATGCAGACAGAGGCATATCATGCAGAGCTTGACAATTATTGAAAAAAAACTATTTGTAGTTGGTTTTTTGATACTTCGTCACTTACATTTTTATATTTTTGAGGGACTAGTTTCAGAAGCCATTGTCTCCTTTATCAACCTTTTTCCAAGGTTCTTGGAAAGAACCTATAATCTGTTCAGTTAGAATAAAGTAAAGTATTACTCAGCATTCTGCCATCTTTGTTGTTAATCAACCAGTGCATTTTTGAACTTATGATAGTCATTGTGCTTACTGTAATTAATTTGTTAATTCTAAATTATAACAATTTAATTTTATTGAAAACAGGTAAAGCAAAAAGCTTAATATACAGCGGAACTATATTGTGGAAGAACACAGGAATATTAAAACCCACCAGCCAATGCAATTCATTTCCGCCATGTGCTTCTTTGACATTTATTTTATTCTTACAGCAAACAGATTATACCTATCTATCATTCCTCTTTCCAGAGTTGGAAAAAGGTTGATAATGAAGGTGATGGCTTCCGAAACTTAGTCCCTCAAAAACTTATAAATATAAGTGATGAAATATCAAAAAACCAACTACAAACAGTTTTTTTCAATTAATTTTGACATCACTGTTACTAAATTCCTCCAATCATGCATAACTGACAATTCTTATTTTTTGGAGGGGTTAAAAAAAAAAAAATGGCAGGAGTGTTGGAAGAAGTGTATATCCCTAACAGACACTATGTTGAGAAATAAATGGTCTGTGTTTGAAAGAACTAGCATCTTCATTCCTAACACTTATTGAACCGGCCTCGTACTCCACACCAATAAATAAAATGTAATATATAAAACTTAATCTATCAAACCACAAAATGTGACAGAAAACAATAAATCAACACAATATACATGCTGCGATGTGAAAACCTCGAGACGTTGGATACTGGAGCCCTTTAAGAGGGATAATGGTCCCACAACAAGCATAAGCAATGGGTATGTAAGGTATCGTGCAAAAATAGACCACTGTGCAAAAGGTAGTTGGCAAGGGTTCGTTGCGCCAGCTCTACCTGTATCCCATTTTTTTCATTTTAATTGTCTGTTAAGTATCTGACCAATATTAATTGTCCGATACATGTATCTCTTTTGTCCTTTAATAATAGTTTGATCCACGTATTGTGACAATGGTGGTTAGGAATACATACAATGAAAACAAAACAAGGAAATTATTCACACAACTTCATTGCTCCAGAATGAACACAAAATGACAAACAAAATACTCCTTGCAAACTGTAGTTTGTGTTAACATGAGAAGGCTGTGTGTTAATTCAACTTGCAGTGATGCTAAAACCTCTTTGTAAATGTATCAATGACGCCACAGGTGAGATGGCAGGACCCTGCAGCAGCCAAGTGTGTCTTTTGCATAAGGGAAATCTTGTAGCTGTTCCCAGCACACACTTGCATTATTTAAATACGTGCTGTGAGAAAGACATTACCTAATGCTGGGATTAATTTGCTGATGAGAATGTTCCAATAAACATCTTTGGTGACGGCTAATGGTGTGGTCACCATTGCAGGGCGATTCCTGCTGTTTCTCTTGACAGGCTCCTTTTCGTTGAAAGGACAAAAGCATAATGAACACAAAATGACAAACAAAATACTCCTTGCAAACAGTAGTTTGTGTTAACATGAGAAGGCTGTGTGTTAATTCAACTTGCAGTGATGCTAAAACCTCTTTGTAAATGTATCAATGACGCCACAGGTGAGATGGCAGGATCCTGCAGCAGCCAAGTGTGTCTTTTGCATAAGGGAAATCTTGTAGCTGTTCCCAGCACACACTTGCATTATTTAAATACGTGCTGTGAGAAAGACATTACCTAATGCTGGGATTAATTTGCTGATGAGAATGTTCCAATAAACATCTTTGGTGACGGCTAATGGTGTGGTCACCATTGCAGGGCGATTCCTGCTGTTTCTCTTGACAGGCTCCTTTTTGTTGAAAGGACAAAAGCATATTTACTACCAAACCACTGATTGTGACCAGTATCCCACCAAGGCCAAGCTACAGTAGTGCCAGGAACATAATCTTTGAAATAAACAAAATTCTTTTGCATGTTTGCTATGGGTAAGGTTCATCTATCACGTACATTTTCTGACCCTCTTTCATCAGATAGAACCATTTTTCATTCACATGAATGGTCTCCATAATCTTGCTGAACTTCAGATTTTTGTCTTCAGGATGATCAACAGTGGTAGCATCCAAAATCGATTAAAAAAAAAACTGTAGACATTCTGTTTTGATGCAGTTGATCAATAATGGCTTCAGTGCATTTGTGTGGACTCTCAAATATCCCATCATCACACATTTAAGTAGAGTACTCTCAGAGAAGTTTAGTGCCTCTGCAATGAAGGAATATTCTGCCACTTTAGTAGTGGCAGATGACACAGCCATTGTACGGCAAGATATTGCTTCTTTTGTCCGAAGTGTTTCATGAGATGAAACTACAGCACAAACAGATCCATCTTCCAAACACTGTTGCCAAATTTCATGCACTGTTCTCATACTGACATTAAATTTCATGACAGCACCTCATGGCACCTTTCTTCACCATGGCAGCCATACTGTTTTTCAACAACTTGGACACTGTCCACCATTCATTGTTTGAAAGATTCTTGCTACCCCTGTTGCCATCTGTGTATGTTGCGCTCCCAGAGTGTTTATTACTGTTTACAAATGTACTCACTATAGAGTCATACTCGACTAACCATTTCCAATGTACTTTGTAACGAATGCACATAAAAATTTAAAATATGTGGAATATTCTTTACAATAAATTCTTCCAATTCTTGTTGAAAGGCATGTTGAAGCCCTAATATAGTTATAGTTCCTGTAAACAGATCTGCAAAATAGCAAATCTGGAATTTATTTCTTGGACAATGACTGTGACTCTTTATCCTATCACCTATAAAAAAGTAGAACAAAATTGGACTCAATTTGCAACTTCTCAAACAAATTTTGTCCCATGTAAACTTTTCTATTTTTTCCCCATCTGATACTAAATTTGATTCCATCTATCGAGATTTAACTGTATTGGAACACCACAGTGAAGCGAAATAATTATTAATTTTTAGATGAGTTACGACTCATCTAAAAATTAATAATAATTGATTCCATCTGTTATGTTTTGTAGCCTTCAGCAGATTTTTTGCCAACTCCTTGTGATTCAGTTTATGTCAGTGCATCTCAATTTTATTGATAGCCTCAGAAACAGGAAAACAAAGTTTATATATATAATAAAAAGAAGTATTTCAGTCAAGTGGAGTGCCATTGTTACTAAAATTAGGCAAATGAGTCAACCTTGTATATACTTTTCTCCACTTACAAGTTTTTTGATGAAGACTAGTTTCTGGGAACTTTTTCCCTATCGTCAGTTCATATTTATACTGTCCCATAATAACTGCATTGCATTAATTACTGGCAACAGAGTATTTGTATTTACTTGCATGCAGAGATGTGCAGTAGGTCAGCACTCTAACCTGAAAACTTCTTTCTTAATAAAGACACCTATTCCACCTGATGCTTTCTCTTTCTGCCCACTTCTGATTCCCACTTGACTAAAATAATTATAACCTTCTATCAATTATCACACTTTTCTATAATGTATCCATGACCACAAGAATGCCCACAACATTTAATAAATGATTAATTTCTCCATTCTTGATTTTACCTAACAGACCCTCAACAGGATCATAATAAACTAATCTACATCTAGGAGTCAAGGTGTTTTCCTTCACAGAGCTACGAGTCAGGGCGTACCCAACCCTGAGTTTCCAAATAAGAGCCTCATGCCAGCTATACCAAAGGAAACTCCAATCTATGACCAAAATCCCTTGATCCTTAATCCCCCATCCGTTAACGATTAACCATATGAAGTGTTGAATGACTGAGGGATCATACGAGGATCCCACTGGGCAGAACGGCTTCAGACACTAGCCGGTCGATTCCATCTTTGAAGAAGTTAGTAGGCTGCTGTCGGATCTAGGCCTGGACCCATTCATATACTTCGTCATCCGTTGTTAATTGATGTCCACAAATAGCTTGTTTTAGAGGTCCATAAACATAAAAGTCACATGGTGAAAAGATTAGACTGTACAGTAGATGTTCTGTTTCCCATTGAAACTGCTACAATGTCATCTTCACCGCATTGGCAGTGTGTGGTCGGGCATTATCATGCAGGAGAATAAAGTCAATGGACAACATGTCTGGGCATTTTGACTTGACAACTCGTCTAAGGTTCTGTAAAGTGTCTTGATAATGCTGGGCATTGATGGTGGTTCCCTGCTCCAGGAACTTGATAAACAGTGGGCCCTTGTGGTCACAAAAGGACATCAGGATCTTACCAGAACTGGTGTGCATTTGCCTTTGATTTCTTTGGAGGTGGTAAAGTTACAATTTCCATTGCTTGCTCTGATGCTTACTTTCTGGTTCAAAATGGTGACACCATGTTTCGTCACCAGTGACAATATGCAAGAGAAAGCTGTATTCCACCTCATGATAACGTTGCAGATGACTCAAAGATAGGGCCATTTGAGTATTGCGCTGTTCGCCAGTCAGTTGCGCTAAAAATCTAATCACTCTTTGTTGTTCTTGCTTACTTGCCTTCATGTTTAGTAGTGGATAATAACTTGTGTGACCACCTTCTCTTTGGCATGAAACCACACTGTTGCTATGCAATGTCAAATGTTGCACACAGTGCAGTTGCTCTACCAATAGATTATGTCAACATACACGCAGTTATGTGGTGCCACCTTACATGTAATGCAAGGTTAGACACGGCCGTGCCGTGGCCCAGTGGTTAGACCGCTTGGCTCTCACCAAGGCGGCCCGGGTTCCATCCAGGCGACCGCAAAGTGAGATTTGTGGTGGACAACACGGCACTGTGGTGGGTTTTCTCCGGGACCTCCGGTTTCCTCCGCCATCTCATTCCACCAGTGCTCCATCTTCATCTCATGTATCATCAGTCACCACCTGCGGTGCCGTATGTAGTAAAAGCGGGCATTAAACACTACACACACACACAAGGTTAGACGCACTGACCAGGTTTCATTTGAATGCCCCTAATACATTCCTGATCTTAAATTTATAGCTTCCTGAGATATGCAGTTATCAGGAGAGTGAACTAATTATTGCCATGTCTGAATGTTTAGATGTGAAATAATGTTAACACTCGGTGATGCTACCAAAGTGAAGCTGGCATGCCAGTTTCTTGTGATGGAGTTCTATCACTCTAATTCCAGTATTAACTGTTATATTTACACTGCCTTACTTTTACACCAAAACCAATATTCAAGTAATTGATTAACTTCACTGTTTAAAAAGGTCTAATTTGAAACAGTTGTTTTAATTTCAAATCCCAAAATATTAAATTATAGATGAGTCGTATTTAACACACATCTATAATTTAATCATTATTTTGCTTCACTGTGATGTTCAAATACAGTTAAATTTTGATACATCCAAAAATATTGTTATTTTTATATTTATTTTAAACTTATTTTAAAAATATTTAAAAAGAAATCATCATAAGTTGTTAAAAGTATTGTGAAGTGAACTACACTAAATGTGAAAAAGTAAGACATGTAAAGTGACTTAGGAATAGAAAAGAATAATGTTAATTCGTTTTAACAATGTTATTAGAACTTTGAAATTATTTGAAATTGTATTTCAGTATTAGATTGTTTAAATTAAGTTTTAAAAGAGAAATTATACAATTAAACAAACATAGAATGATTATTATTGATGACGTGACCAATAAGAAAATGTTTAATTGCCATAGTGATGGCAAAATCTAAACTTTGATTTTGCAAAAGGAAAGCATCATTCCGAGTGTAGACGCGAGATGTTAAGACGTGTTCTTACACATTCTAGTAAAAGTTTTCAGTTATGAGTTCTTAAAAAGAGTATCTGTGAGTTTTGTTTAGAAGTGTTAATATTGTACTTTTATATTTAACTGGTAAGTCTAAAGCATGCGGAAAGAGGAATTGGAATTATAATTATTTATTAAACCATGCCAAGCTTCTCCACCTCAATTTCAAACCACGACCTGAGAAAAGTAAACTCACATTTCAAATCCAAACCAACATTTCATTTTAAACAGGAATCATAATTACATCACGAATCCAAACTAATTCTCATCTCAACCGGGAACTTTAAATCTAATTAAGGTTTATTCTACAAAATCTACTTTCTTTTTCGTTACAAACTGTCATTAAACTCTAACTCCAGACAAAATGAAATTTTCTGAACATTACACTCTGGCAAAATTCAAGCACGTGTGATACTACGCAGTAAAGTACAATTAATTCTAGATGAAATATTCTATTTATGTAATTTTCATAATTTAACGGATTTACAGCGCAACCATGCTGGAAAATTAAATAACACTGTGAAAAGGAAAAGAAAATAATTACCAATCTACACATACTGCACATTCTTTCTGCTTACCTCATTGCATCCCCTTGTTCATTTGGCTTTTGCACTCCTTCAGCATCTACCTCCATGTTTCTGTCCTCAGCATTACCCCTCTGAACAGCAACATTGCGTGCTGGTGAAAAAATACAAATTTTTTATACCATGGAAACAGCAGTATATAGATTTAGGTTTAAATGCATTAGTTTCACTAAAATACTTTATGTAATTAAAAACATTTTCAGCTAATTCCTTATATGAATAGGCACGTTTTCCGGTCCGGTTCACCATGTGGAATTTCAAACAAATATGGCGGACATGAAGGTAAGACCAGAAATAACTGCTTTTAATTCAAATTTTAAAGGGGCTAGGAGTGATGTAAAACTTTACCTGAAATTGGAACTAAAAAAAAGAAACACATGTGCCGATATACGGTTTTTAGATCTATGTTTATACCATAAAGTCACACCAAAATTCGTGAGGATAGTAAAATTAAAAAAACAATAGTAAAGCTCAACTTGCAGCCGAAAAAAAGTAATTCAGCTGGAAAAGCATAAACACTATGCTAAATTGGAATCACTTGACCTAGAAGCATATGCTTTAAATCTAAAACTAACGAAAAATCTTGGATACATCCTCTGGTACAATTTGAAAACAAATATACCAGAAATCCTTAATAAGAAAATGAAAACAAAAACTTTTCGACAAAAACAGAAATTAAAAAAATAAGAAACAAATCCACGAACACACATAACCCAAAATTACCGGAAATTTCTATTGCTTCTCAGGTAACAAATCTATCTTAAACATTCAACTAACGAGAACTTTCGTTTCTTAATTAAGGCCTAAAAACATGTGTAGGTTACTGCAATAACACTGATGATTTAATAGCAGACATAGAAATAGCTTCCTGTAACTTAAAAGAACAAGAAAAAATTGCCATACGTAAACAATGTGAAATAGCCATTTTGGAAATACAGAAAGACGTTTGAAATAATTTTCTTCCAAACAAGTACTCAGGGCCCTCAAATCAAAACCGGTAATATACACAAAAGCGGACAAAGGCAACCAAATAGTTATCCTAAATAGATCAGATTATATCTCTAGAGTAGAAAACATGTTACAAAGCAATGAATTCACAAAATTGGAAAGTGATCCACTGAAACTCTGTATGGAACAATTCGAGAGAACCTTAAAAGAAGTCCGGATATTATCTGATACACAGAAATCTAAAGTCAAACCAGACCACCCAATATTACCGAGACTTTATGCGTTGCTGAAAATTCATAAACCAGGAGATAAAATGAGGCCCATAATCAACAACATAGACGCACCTACCTACAAGTTAGCCAAACATCTAGCACATACATTTGCATCACTGCCACAGTTCCACAGCCTAGCCATTCAAAATTCATTAGAATTAGTAGACAGGATCTCAAAAATGCATTTGGACACAGAAGACCAACAAGTATCATTTGATGTCACCACTCTTTTTCCCAGTAGTCCAACAGTTGAACTCATGTTACTTCTCAAGAAATGGCTCATGCAAACTAACATTTCAGCAGAAGAAATAGAAGATCTCACAAAACTTACTCATTTATGCATACTCTTTACATTCAACGGTAAATTCTATCAACAGACCTCGGGCCTAACAATGGACAATCCACTTTCACCTTTCCTAGCCAACCTCTTTATGAGCTACTTTGAAACACATATTACATCATCCTTCCCATACATCTTCAAATATATATATATATATATATATATATATATATATATATATATATATACACATATATATGTTGATGATATTTTTGCCATTGTTCCACACAAATTCATACAAGATTCCTTAAAACTATTGAACATACAGAATACAGCAATAAAGTTCACCAGTAGAGATAGAAAAAGATGGCTACTTACCTTTCTTAGATTTGAAGATAATCCATGAATTAAATAACACATCTTTTGGCATTTACAAGAAGCCAACACAAACAGATAATTACATCAAGAATGATAGCTACAACCCTACACCCCACAAACATGCAGTTTTCGACAGCTTAGCATATAGACTAGTCAACATCCCATTGAGAAAGAATGAATACAACAAAGAATATAACCACATGATTAACATAGCTGCAATTAATAGATACAGTAAACAATTAATAGATAAGAAAATTTGGAAATTCAAGAAACAGAAACACATATTGGATACCACAAAATTAACAGAATCAAAAACCAAGACACAGTTCAGGAAATTCACATATCATCCCAGAATGCATCATAAATTCAACAAGATATTCAAGAAGTACAACATCACCCTAGCTCCAATAAATAAATTCAGTTTAAAAAACTTATTATGCAACAACCTGAAAGACCCAGTACCTGAAAACAAGAAATCAGGTATATACAAAATCAACTGCTCAGATTGCAATAAGTTTTATATAGGAAAAACCAAAAGAAGTTTACATATTAGGTTACATGAGATGCATGAAATACAAACAAATACAAAAATCAGCAATAGCTCACCATTTCTGGTCTACCAATCATGAAATTGTACCAATATAAAACTATTAAAAGCTAGCCAGTAATGCAGCGAAACTCTATGATTGGAAAAATTGCTAATTAGAAAAACAAACAGTTAACTTTTAATTTCGAATTGCCGCCTGAAAACTCTCTTTGGAAGTTCATCTCACAGACAACAGATGCCGCCACAGACAACCAGCTCACTTCAAGAAACCATGGATCCAACCAGTCAGATAACTGCTGAGGATGGGGACAAAATGTTCTCCGAAACATGTCCAAGTAACGATAATTTAAGTGATGTTTTTTTTTGAATTACCGACTCATTATTTTCAAAAGAATAAAATTTATTTATAAAGCTTACTATATACAATATTTTATCTACATTACATACTTATTTCTTAGTCAAGTTGTAATACATTTTTGGTGCCTTTTTTAACCTAGCTAGCTCAGCCTGCTTGGCACCCAGGCCTTCTATCATTGCTGACTAGCACAGTCACTCTTCTGTCATCTACTCTAGTTTGCTATTCTGTTTCCTCCTGTCATCCCAGCATATTTTTTTCCCCACTCTTTACTTTCCTCGTCCATTTCTCTTTAGCTTTCCAAAACAGGTTCCCCATATTTCTATTTCTACTTTCATTTTTCCTGTAACCATTTTTATGGCTATCAACTTGCTTTGCATCTTTCCGCATTTCTTCTCCCATACTCTCTGTCTTCATTCTGCTAGCTCTTTGCACTCTGTCAGAATATGAACTCTACTTTCTTTTTCTCCACATAATTCACACATTTTTACCTGCTGCTTCTTAGTTCCCTTAAGAACATTGATCTTGTTCTAATCCAAGCCATTCCTTCCCCTCCTGTCTGTTACATTGGTCTACATATATTTCTCTTCCCCATACTACTCTCCTTATTAACCTATAAAATTTCAATGATTTTCTGTTTCCTAACCCTTCCCATTTCTTCTCTTTCTACATCCTCCATTCTGGTTCTGACTATTTTCCAAAAGCTTTCTACATTCCTATTTTCTGGTCTCCATAAATCCCCTATTCCTATTTCTTCCACAGTTTTTCCGCCTTTGACCACCGTTTTCTACTTCTCATTTTCTTATGTTGATTCAAATACACCTTTAGGATTTCATCATCTTTTATCAAGCATTTATACCAAAGTTTTAAGACTCTTTCAATTATTATCCCTTTTCTTTTGGTTTTTACTAACTCTACTAAGGTTACTTCTCCTGGAGCTGATCTTGACAATCCTAACATCTCTTTTGCTCTCATTTATTGCTCATTGTAATCCTAGGTGCTTATACCAGAAGAGTAAAAAGTATGGAACAATACCTGTAACCCCACTGTTGCAACTCTATGAAGTGATATTTTTTTATAAAAGCTGTAAGATATCAACATGCCCTCACATTACCATGATTATGAATAAAGGGTGTGAGTTAAAAAAAAAGGGGCAACACTTCTTTTTTCTGCACTCCTCCAGTCCTCAACTCTTAGAATGTACAAATACCCTTTCAAACCACAATTTAAATTTATTAGGACCTTACGGCATGTGTACTGAGCAAAGGAAAACACATCATTGCTTCAAATCGAACAAGTTTTGAATTAAACAATACAGTAGGCTACTTCAATATGTGAATAGTACAGACAAAAGCTAAGCTAATAAGGACAATACATATTTAACTGCAAAATCTTCCTGAAAGTAATTAGTCATGGCACAACTTACAGAAAGGCAACAAATTGAAACACTAATTATGACTGGATATGGTGACATGAGGAGGATCCAGGAAGAGGTTTGTCTTATTTAATGAAATGCATCCAGAATGAGGGATTACTCTTTTCTATGGGAAGCAAAATTTTGAAAAAATTCAATGAAATTGGAAGTGTTAAAAATAAGGCAAAGTATGTAAAGCCAAAACAAGTTACAGATAGTGATTTCGCTCTTGAGTTTTATTATCAGTGGAAGAAAGCCCACATTTATCTACTCACCAACTTGCAATGGACTACAATGTCAGTCAAAAGTCCATATGCAAATTAATGAAGGCAGTCAAATGGCACCCATACAATGTACAGCTGCTGTAAAAACTCAGTAAAGATGACTTTGACAGACGTACTTAGTATGCTGAAACCTTGAATGACATGCTCAATCAGAACCCTACCATCGTGAATAGAATTGTGCATCTACCTGTATGTTTTGAGAAAGAGGGAGGGAAAAAAGGAGGGATGTTGCCATTAAAAAAAAGGAAGTTATGCCCTATTCACAATCATAGTAATATGAAAACATGTTATTATTACTAAAATTAGGCAAATGAGTCAATCTTGTATATACTTTTCTCCACTTAGAAGTTTTTTAATGAAGACTAGTTTCTGGGAACTTCTTCCCTATCGTCAGTTCTGTGGTTGACTGATGATGCATCCGCTGTCTGCATCTGGCTTGGTGTCGTGCTGCCATCTAATGTTCTGGTAAGTTTGACGACGTCATCTACAGTGGGAATTTCCAAATTCATCAAGAGGTCCTGTTTCTTCGTAATAAATATGTTTTCCCAGATCTTAGTTCTAGAGGTTTCTAGAGGTTTCAACCACAGAACTGACAATAGGGAAGAAGTTCCCAGAAACTAGTTTTCATAAAAAAACTTGTAAATGGAGAAAAGTATATACAAGATTGGCCTAATTTTAGTAACTATGGCACTCCACTTTCTGAAATACTTCTTTTTATTCTATATGTTGACATTGTCGCAAGGCGCTTATGTGGCGAGGGAGAGAGAAGCGGGCAGTGAAAGAGGCAGATTGCATTAAGCCATACCCACACATCGCCCAGCATGTGCGCATCACTTGCGGAGGAGAGACGGGGTGGGGAGTAAAGAAACCTGGGAAGTTACTGGACTGTTCCTTCCCCTTCGCCTGCCGTCTTGAAAGGGCATGAAGCTTCACCAACCTAAGTGATACAGCGAATGATTGTAAAAAAGGATGGACCGGACTAGACAGTTCAGTTTTTGGTAAGGAGCCAAGTCAGTGAGTAATCTGTGTACCTGTGGCAGACGGACTGCATACATGTGTGTTGCGTAATTCTGCTGTTATCAGAGGTGTACAAAGTGTGTTTCTACGGAAAGAATGTTTTGAATTTCTGCAACTTGGACTTTTAATCTTATGAACCCACAAGTTCACAATTGGTGTCAGTAGTGGGATGTTCGACAATGGACGCTGCATTGGAAAAGATTTTAGAGAAAATGGAAGAAATGAAGGCCGCATTAACAACGAAGTTGGGAACGACAAATAACAACCTGGCCGCGATGATGACTGCAATGAAGGCCGAATTAACCACAGAGATAAAAGCGGCGAATGACAGCCTGGCCACAGAAATGACGGCTGCAAACGAGGCCCTCACCACCAAATTTGAGGAACAGTTGGCCGGCATGAAGGAGTACATCACGGAGCTTGGCAAGCAGATGGGTCCAGTGGATGCGTCGATGACCTGGCAAACCGCGCCAACGACCTAGAGGGAAAGGCCAACAGCAACACGAAGTCCCTGAACGCCATGGTAGAGGACATCGTCGGCAGGAGGTTGAAGGACTTGAAGGCCGACGCACTGGGATGCGTCAAACCTCCTAATATGGCACGACACCTGCACGCGTCAAACCTCCTAATACCATGCGACAACTTTCGAAGTCTTCCGCCGCCAGTTCGACACAGTGGACAAGCACAACAAGTGGTCACCGGAGGAAGATGCAGCACAGCTAATAGCCAGCCTCCAGGGACGGGCCACAGAAGTCCTAATGCGGTCCAGACAGCGGCGGTGCCCAAGGACATCTGGGAGGCCCTGGAGAACTGCTTTGGAAACCACCGCTTAGGTGCAGCCTACCGCAGCCAATTGAAGTCAAGGTCACAGCAGCCAGGGGAGACGCTGCAGGAGTTTGCCCTGGCAATTGAGCAGCTGGCCAGCAAAGCCTTAGTTGACCTCCCACCCGAGATCGTATCCCGAGAGGCTGCCTACATATTCGTTGACGGGGTACGAGACACAAGATACGTCAGCGCTAATGCTCGGCGACTACAAAACCATCCACGAGGTGCTAACGGCAGCATTGAGGATGGAGGCGGCCAAGGTGGTGGCCATCCCGACGTCGAGAAAGAGGAGTATCCACTACAATGGAGACAGAAGGCCAGCCGAGGGACGCCGGCGAAGACCTAAACGCATACGCTGGGAGTGTGGCCAGCCGGGACACCTGGAGAGAAACTGCCGACACCAGAAAGAGCAGCCGGAAGAACAGGAAAGGACCAACGTGGCGAGAGGCACGTCGGCACTGTCATCATCCCCTCGAGTGACACCGTGCGCCGTCAGGCGGCATATGGATGACAGACTCATCGCGGACGGTTGGGTGAAAGGGAGGCCGTGCCATGTGATGGTGGACACCGGGACAGCTGTGACCATCATCAGACCTGACGTGGCCAGGGTTTGCCGTCGAGAAAGCAGAGCCGACCATACCAGCTAGTGACAGCATCGGGCGACACCTTGCCCGTGGAGAGTAGACCTTGCTGCAGTTGACCTTGGGGCGGAGTACCATACGTCTGTGGTTGTTCATCGCGAAGGTGGCTGAGGAGGTGATACTGGGATTGGATGCTCTCAGGGGCCACGAAGCGACGGTCGACTTCGGCAGGAAGATATTGCGGCTCAATGGAGAAGAGGTCACACTCCAGCAACCCTAAGTACGCCTTGGAATCTGGAGGGTCATCCTGAGGAAAGACGTGGTTGTCCCCACGAGAAGTGAGGTGGTGGTGACGGCGCGACTGGAAGGCCAGCGGACAAAGAATATGATGCTGGACGAGAAGATGCCTGTGCACGGACTCTGTGTAGCCAAAACATTGTTGCCGTGCCGAGAGATGCCGGCGAGGCTGCTCAACCCAACGGACACCGACAATGACGTCTAGACCAGGACGGAGTTGGGGACGTGTGAGCCCGTGGTCAGCGTAACACCAATCGACCATGAGCCGGTGCCGATGCAACACCTGGGTCCCGGCTGGAAGGCTTACTGGAGAGGGCGGCAGACCACCTAACCGCAGAACAGCTCGAGAAAATTCGACAACTACTGAGACGATACCAGCGCATCTTCAGCCAAGGCAATAGAACTATGGCCGCACGGACAGTGCTCCATTGCATTGACACCGGAGATGTCCGGCCTATTCCAAAGATGCGGTAGGGACATGTTGGAGGACGTGAGATATGAGATGCAGGGGCGTGATTGAAGAGTCTCACAGAGTGTTGCCCTATAGTTCTGATGATGAAGAATGGCAAGCTACACTTCTGCGTGGACTACAGGAAGCTGAACGCTGTCACCAGTAAGGACCGTTTCTCCTTATCCCGGATTGCAGACACCCTGGACACGATTGCTGGCGCACAGTGGTTCTTGACCCTGGACCTGAAGTTGGGTTACTGGCAGGTAGCTCTGGCAGTTCAAAGTTATGCCCTTTGACCTCTGCAAAGCACCAGCTACCTTCAAATGCCTCATGGAGTCAGTGATGAGAGGACAGACTTATGACGCCTGCCTGCTATACCCGGACGACATCATCGTCGGCAAGACCTTCGAAGACCATCTCAACAACCTGAATAAAGTGCTACAGAGACTGCAGACGACCAACTTGAAGCTGAACGCCAAGAAGTGCCAACTCTTCCACAAGGAAGGCAACTACTTGGGCCATATAGTCTCACCAACCGGAGTGGCCACAGACCCGGAGAAGACACAGACTGTGAGAGATTGGCCTCGGCCAAAGGGTAAGAGAGAATTGCAGTTTCCTGGGGCTGTGCAGTTATTATTGCCATTTCATAAAGGGGTTCTCCAACATCACCAAGCCCCTCAGCCGCCTGAGAGGAACACTGGTCTTATGTGTGGATGAAGGACACTGAAGTAGCTTTTCAGCAGCTGAAGAAGACACTTTGCAGTGCTCCTATTTTGGGATTCCCACAAAAAGACAGCACCTTCATTGTGGACACTGATGCCAGCGACTATTGCATTGGAGGCGTGCTATTCCAAGTCCAGGACTGCCACAAGTGGGTAATATCTTACTACAGCAAGACGCTGTCCAAGGCAATGAAAAACTACTGCGTCACTCACAAGAGTTATTGGCGGCAGTAAAGACCTTGGAGCATTTCCACAAGTACCTGTATGGTCAGCCATTCCACCCGAAGACTGACCACTCCGCCCTCACCTGGCTATTGAGTTAAGAACCTGGAAGGCCAGACAGCCCATTGGGTTCAGAGGCTGCAGGAGTACGTCTACCTCTGAACATCATAGAGGGAAGAGCCACAGAAAGGCAGACGCCATGTCCCGAAGACCCTGTCCAGAAGTGTGCGGCCAATGCACAAGAGTGGAAGAGAAGGAGCGTGCCGCAGCTGTCCGAGTGGTCACGGTAGTGCCTGCGGATGGCTGGGATAGCGCAAGCCTGAGGAGGGAGCAGCTGGAGGACGCCAACTTGGGGCCACTCTTGAGAGAAGTGGAGGCAGGGACAAGACTGACCTGGGAGGGTATGGCACCGAGGAGCACCACATACAGTTGAACTGGGACCAATGGGACTCATTGAAGATCAGAGAAGGCGTGCTGTTCCGGATATGGGAATAACCTGATGGGAAGACCCAGAAAGAACAGTACTTCCCCGGAGTAAGGTCCCAGAAGTCTTGGAGGAAGTGCACGTAGGTACTTCAGGAGGACACCTGGGAGCAAACCAGATGATCGACAAACTCTGACAGCACTACTACTGGCTGAGGCTCCGAGCAGATGCTGAGAGATGGTGCCGTCAGTATCACGTGTGCGCGACAAGTCACGGCCCCCAGAATAGGAACTGGGGTCGCATGCAGCAGTACATCGGAGCGCCATTCGAATGCATTGCTGTCAACATAGCTGGACCATTCCCAGTGTCCGACCGAGGCAATAAGTACCTGATGGTGGTCGTGGACTACTTCACCTACTGGCCGGAGGTGTATGCCATCCAAACCAGGAGGCGAAGACAATTACAGACTGCCTCGTGGAGCAACTGTTCTGATGTTTTGGGGTGCTGTTAGAGCTCTACAGCGACCAGGGCACCAATTTTGAGTCTAACCTGATGGAGGTACTGGAAAGACTTGGGGTGAACAAGACCCGCACAACACCCCTACATCTGCAGTCGGACGGCATGGTGGAGAGGTACATCAAGACCTTAGAAGAACATCTGAGAAAGATCGTGGCCAGCCATCAGCGAGAATGGGAGATCTAAGTGCCACTGTTCCTTCTGGCCTACTGCTCGTCAACACACGACACCACTGAGATGACACCAGCAAACTTAATGTTCGGCCGAGAGTTACGCCTCCCTTGTGACCTGGCTTTTGAGAGTCCCTCGGAAGCGAAACAGCCAGCAACCAAGTAAGTGGAGAACCTGATGGACCATCTCCACAACATGCATGAGATGGCTCATCAGAGCATCCTGAAGGTGAGCGAATGCATGCAGACCCGATACGACAGGCAAGCCAACAGCCAAGGGTTCCAGCAAGATGACCTGGTCTGATTGTACCACCCTACCTGGCGTAACGGACGCCACCTGAAACTTCAACAACCGTGGCAAGGACTGTACCAGGTCGTAAAGAGGATTAACGACGTGGTCTACCGCATACAGAAGGTGACCTGAGGAAAGATGTTGGTGGTACACCTGGATCGTCTGGCCCGCTACGATGGTGCTGTTTGAGATGAGAGGAGGGAGCAGTGTCATGAGGCGCTTATTATGTGGAGAGAGAGAGAGAGAGAGAGAGAGAGAGAGAGAGAGAGAGAGAAGCGGGGAGTGAAAGAGACATAGCATTAAGCCACATCTACACACTGCCCAGCGCGTGTGCACAGTGCTAATCACTTGCGGAGGACAGGGTGGGGAGAAAAGAAACCAGGGAAGTTACTGGACTGTTCCTTCCCCTTCGCCTGCTGCCTCGAAAGGGCGTGAAGCTTCGGGAAGTTTCGCCAACCTTCGTGATACAGTGAACTATTGTATAAAAAGGATGAACCGGACTAGACAGTTCAGTTTTCGGCAAGAAGCCAAGTCAGTGAGTTATGTGTGGACCTGCGGTGGACGGACTGTGTACGTATGTGTTGCTTAATTCTGCTGTTATCAGAGGTGTACAAAGTGTATTTCTACGGAGATAAAGAACGTTTTGAATTTCTACAACTCAGACTTTTAATCTTATGAACCCACAGGATCACAATATGTTACAACTTTTCTAAAAAAATATCACAAAATTATAACAACAAAGTGACAAGCACGGTTCCATACCTTTTACTCCCCCTGAATATTTTTTACTGTGTTCTAACTAGTCTAACTTTAGAGGGACAGGTAAAAGTAGGTGTACATGTAATATTACGGGTGCCTTCGAAACATTTTCAAAGGTAATTTCTATATTTGGTTAAATCTGTCTATAGGATACATTCTGACTGGTTACTGAAAATTTCTGTAAAGCATTTTCTTTGAAAAGAAAGACTTTCTTTACCCATACAACCAAAGCTAAGGAATGCAATTAGCAGTACTTTATCATGACAGAAAAATAGCAAATTAGTACAGCACTTTTATTTGTTCATGAATTCTGAAAGATTTTTTTGGCTATTCATTAGTAGAAATCCACAAACCTGATGGATGAGCCATTCCTGGAGGAACACCAAATGGAACTCTAAGCATTGCTTCACTGAGTCCAGGGAGGTTGGCTTCTGAAGTAGGAGGGGGCACACCTACTGGTGGTGCCGTGTGAGGCAGACCTGTATTTGGTTTATCCTGTGGAGCTGCTGGTGCTGGTAGTGGAATCTGTGACAGCTGACCATGCGGGTGTCCTGGCATCATACCTACTGCTGCACCAGCTGAAACAATAACAGAAATTTTAAAAGGATTTTACTAACACTTATGAAAAATTTTGGTCTGATAATTTAAAACTCATTTAGAAAGGCCAGGGTCCAGCTCTGGGTTGCCCAAATATATTTCCTTTAGTACTCAACACAAGACTAAAAACTATTTGTAGTTGGTTTATTGAGACTCGTCACTTACTTTTTTATATTAATGAGAGACTAGTTTCAAAGGCAATCGCCTCTATTTTCAATCTCTTTCCAACTGGAAGTGACGAGTATCAATAAACCAACTACAAATAGTTTTAGCATTTAATTTTGACGTCACTGTTACTAAATTCCTCCAAACACATAACTACAGTGTTGTTCATTCTGCCTGCCAATTCCTCACCAGAACTTGGAATGTGTGGTAGCCTCACAAACCGATGCACTTCTCTGCATTAACTTGTGAACTCAAAATGCTACAAACTCCCATTCTAGGTTTTGCATCAGCTCTTATAAACACCCGTGATGCTATTAGAAACTTCTAGTAATGAAATCTTCTCGAATTATGCATTGGAACTGTCTCATACAGTATTTGCACAGTAACTGTACAGCCTATTCCTGACTTCATAATGTCAGCTAGTGGTTGCCTATGAATGCAACGCTTCTCCTGTCCCACCAAAAATAAGGTTAATAATCAAAGTCGGAGCGATTCCCTTCAACTTCTTCAATGCAAGTTTGCATGATCATTGATATGACAGTACAGTACAGGTGTGGTAAAATAATACAATGTTGAGGGAGAATTAGAATTGAAAGAATTTTTAGTATTATATTTATTTTAGCAGAAGGAATGGTCCTAATATAAACAATAAACAAAAATGATTCCCTCTGCTTTCTCACTCTGATTGGAACATTAACCATAACATTCATAACCACATGTAGCCAAGGAAGGTATCATATTGTTCACAAACGCAGGCAATTTCTTGATTATAGGTGATTCATTAATGAAAGAGAGGTTAACTTTTTGATGCACTGCATCCTTAACAAATTTGTCATACTGAACTTCAGTAATGACTTTTTATTTATTAATTTATAGATGAGTCGTATTTATTACACATCTGCTTCACTTACGTACCTATTTTGAGGACATGTTTCGCAAATCATCGTTTGCATCTTCGGCTCTTATGCGACTAAAGGTTGATCCAGTGGTGTGGGTAATTCTGGAGTTGTTGCCACCATCTGTTGATTTAGTGATGAACTTAAATGTGGGATTCTCTTCTGGCAGGATTTGGGATTCTCTTCTGGCAGGATTTCAAAGTTCATTAGTTGGTTTTTATGTTTTTCTATGTATATTCTCTCCCATATGACGAGTTCACTATGTTTTCATACGTATTTTAGTAATTCGGTGCTATCTTCAATTTCATGATTTACAGACCAGAAATGAGCTGCTATTGCGGACTTATCAATATTTTTGTATCTTAAGTGCCTGAAGTGTTCTTTCTTTCTAGTGCCTATGTTTCTTTTTGTCCTCCCTATGTAAATTTTTTCACAGTCTTTACACTTAATCTTGTAAATGCCTGACTTTTCCTCTGGTTTTATCTTATCAGTATTATTACTGTTAAAAAGGTTTTTAATGTTGTAATTGTTTTTTGGTGCCAATGTTATATTGTATTTCTTGAATATTTTTTGGAACTTTTTTGTGGCCCAGGGATAAGTAAATTTAGCAAATCTAATTTCTTGTTTTATTGGTGTGAGAGCTGTGATCTGTTTTAATTTCTTTTGAAGTTTGAATGATTTTAGTTTTTTATCTACAAGGTTATTTCCATATCCATTTTTAATTGCAGTTTTTAAGATTTGATGGTATTCTTTTTGATATTCTTGCTGGCTGAGGGGTAGATTTACTAATCTGTGTGTGAGACTGTTGATGCTGGCATGTTTGTGTGGAATTGGGTTGAAACTATTTGCTTTGATGTAATTATCTGTGTGTGGTGCTTTTCTATGGATACCAAATTCTAGTTTTTCATTGCTTTTTGTGATTTTAAGGTCCAAAAAAGGTAGAGTAGAGTCCTCTTCAGTTTCTACTGTGAATTGTATGCTGGGTTCTTGCAGGTTGAGTAGTTTCAAAGCATCATCTATTTGTTTGTAGGGCACTATTGCAAAGATGTCGTCTACGTATCTGTACCATGTTTTAAAAATATGAGGGAGGACTTTAGTTATATGTGTTTCGAAAAAGCTCATGTATAAATTGGCCAAAAATGGAAATAGGCTTCCCATAGCTAGTCTTGAAATTTGTTTATAATATTTTCCATCGAAAACAAAATAATTTTGATGTATACATATTTCAGTCATTGCCAAATATTCTTCTATTGCATTGGCATCTAGGTTAATAGAATTTAGCCATTTCTTAAGTTGAATAAAATGTTTGTCTAATGGAATGCTAGGGAAGAGAGAGCGGACATCAAAGGATACTAAAATGTCATGAGGGTTTAGTTTAAGATTTTGAATTTTTTCTACCAGGTCTAAAGAGTCTTTTAATGCTCAGAGTATGGAATTGTGGAAAGGACTGAAATTTTTTGGAAAGTCATTTTGCCAGAAAGTAAGTAGGAGTGTTGACATTATTTACAATGGGTCTCATGGGTATGTTGGGTTTGTGTATGTCATGGGTATGTTGTGTTAAATCTCGATATGACTTTTTATGTTTTCTCGATTTTTCAAGTGTGATTAATTTGTCTGTTTTTCACCTTTCACTGTGCACTAAATTTATACTCAGGCAGATACACCTGTAAACTCTACTTTCATGTTAACATGCATATGCCCGATTTCACCAACAGATGTTGAGACTTAACACGAGTTTAGCAATAGTTAAAACAAAAATTGCATTTCACCAACAAGTGTTTGCGTATGTTAAATTTCTTGTTAAACTAACACACCAAATTTCTGATGTTAAGTCCTTAAATTCAGCTGTTGATGTAAGGTTTGCTATATTTAAGACCGTCTAAATGGCATTTGCAATAGAGTACGGCCTATGAGGAGAAATCAATTTGAGGAGCTATCCGAAGAACATTTTTTACATAGGTATAGACTGTCGAAACAAGTTGCTATGAAGGTTACTGCGGAAGTACAAGAGAGGCACTTGTACTTCTTCACACCTAGTTTTAAATTTATGAAATACGTTTCGTGTTTCTAGTAATGACACATGCATTTGAATTAAGTTTCCAAATTTTTCCCAAGTGACCTCTTTCTCTTTTACATTCACTGCATCCGTCCTATTTTCCACGATATCGTTATACTTCGTCATCAATTCAATTAACAATCCTTTCTCCATTTATGAGAAATTTGTTTCACGGCTTTTGTTTATGATTTTGTTAATCTGCCATTTTTTTAGCTGTGTGCAGTCTGCGGTGCAGACGAAAATGAAAACAAAAGCAGTACGTTCAGAAAATAATACAACTCATCCACAGCCTTCTATAGCTGTAATATTTACAAGTTTCTTGGCATTAGCACGTGTTGTTAACATTTTCAGAAAACAGGTTGGTGAAATGCAAGAAATTGTTAGCGCTGTTACAATTGTTACGTTACATTTGTTAACGTCGATTTTAACATCTGTTGGTGAAATCGGGCATAACCACTTAAATAAGATGCTTCTAACATAGTTTGTTAAACATATTCAAAATTATAACTTCCTCACCACTCGTTAACATACTTCCGCTGTGATGTTCTACAAATAGCACTGTTTGGCCATGGTAGTTTACTAATTGTCTTGCCTTCCCATTTCCACAGTTAACTAACAAGAGGCAGTCTGTGTATGCTTTTCACTCATTTTCTGATTAAGTACAATTAGTTTAAATTAATTTTGCTGCAGCTCTATATACTATAACATGTTAAACATACTGGTTTTGCATAATACAGAGAAGATCCAGTAGTTCTTGTTAGTATTCAATAAACTACTTTGAAACCAATATATCTGTAATGTGCAGCATCAGTCAATGAACACACACTTGATTCAGGTTTGAACACGTGTTTCTGTTTATGTGAAGACCAATTCTCCCGATAAAACCAGCTTAGGAAAGAATTTTTCACATTCCTTCATTAACTGCTTGGAGAACATTTACAACACAACATTTACGCATTCAGCTGTATCACCCAAAATGCAATTGTTACATACCATGCGAGTGTCTCGTACCTGAGTACAGGTATCTTATAAACTTTCACTATATGTTTGCTGATTGTATCGTAATTATGCTATTACAGCACTTTTAAGGTTAAGAATATAATATGCACATATAAATATACGTGAACGTTCACAAAATAAAAAGTGAATTTTTGACTATTATGTGCCTATTTGGTGAAAATGCTTTTCTGACACAGAAAGAGTATTTTTCTATCAACATCCAAGCGATATGCGATGCAAATATGGAGATTAAGAACTTTTTTTTTTTTTTGTAATTTATGTCCTCCAACATTTAGTCATATCGGACGATGAATGAAATGGATGAAATGAAGCTCAATGCGTCCGGGGTGCATGGAGCTTTCGCCTTTCAGAATAAGGGAAAACCCCAGAAAAAACTTATCCAGGTAACTCACCCTGACCGAGATTCGAACTCAGGACCTCTTGAATGTGAGGCAGACACGCTACCATCTACGCTCCTGAGGCGGGATTAAGAACAAAGTTTGCAAAAAACTTCAAGCTGTTTTTCACTATACTTCCAGGAGCTCAAAGTAATAAAGCAATCCGGCACAACTTTTCTACAAGATCTTTTCATTGCATTTTAAGCACTATATTTTTTAATTGGATTTACGTTATTTCTATAAAAACACTTTTCTCTCTTTTGCTGAATTTTTCACCACAACCTCATGACACATAATCTCATTTGTAATTGCTTCCAATAAACTGTGCAAACATAATACTCTGGGGGAAAATAAGTTCTTGTTTTCATTATGATCAAAAGAATAAATTGTAGATGAACTCTCCTACATTACTTTCAGAGTAAATTACTCCTGCAAAATTGAAATTACGTTTTTATTTATGGATGCTCTGTAATGCCTGTAGATATAAAAGACCACTTAATTTTGCTCCGAGGTCTCTTTACCAGATTTGAGGTTCTTTTATGTGACATAAATCTAAAATACAGGACCACCAAAGGATGCCATGCTGAGGATTTATATGCTGGAAGAAATGGCTTGCAGGAACAAAATTTAGATCAAATGAAGTGGTTATCATAGAGACGAGGTGTATTTTGCAGAGCTTGACAATTCTTATTTTTTTAAGGGTTAAAACAATGGCAGATACATTAGGAGAAGTGTATATCCCTTAAAGGAAACCTTGTTGAGAAATAATTTGTGTTTAAAAAAACTGGTGTCTTCATTCCTAACACAGACATTTAGTGAAATGTCCTCACACATATATTGAGTTTGCTTTGATAGCTTAATGCTTCAGGCTCTTGACATATACTGCTTCTACTAAGCCACGGTCTAGGGATAATACACCTAGCATCTAGTATCAGGATTACGGGTTAAAAACAAGCAGAGAGCAATGGATCTTTTGGGCTTAAAAATCCTTCCTTTGGAAGGGAAGTAAAGCTGTGATAAAGAGATCTCAAAATTAAGTGGTGTTTCACACCCAATGTAGAACGGGACACCGACAACCATAGCAGGTGAAGACCATTCATCAGGGGAAAAAAAAAAAAAAAAAAAAATGCAAGCTAGACTACACAAAAAACAGCAGCTATGCTACTCAGCTGTTTTCTTCATCGAATATCTCTGATAATAAAGTTTTATGTTTTTTATACTATGGCAGCAAAGAGAAAAATTTAAGAGGGGCAGAAAGCAAACCATACCACCAACACGTGTACTGACACCAAGATATGTAGTAACAAATAATTCTGTTTAAAGTAACAGAATGGAATATACTATACTCAAGATCATTGTTCTTAACCTGTGGATTTTGACTTTAATGTCTTCTAAGTACTTATTAATCTCTGTTGTGATAACATTTTGCTGCTTTTCTTTATTTCTACAATCTGCAATATCTACTCCTCACAATCAATCTTTGGTATCAATGAAATCAATTAGCTCATTCATTTAGGCACTATAACCTTTAGGAATTTGGAAAGGTAAATTGGAATTAACACTATGAAATAATGTAATAATTAAAATTGTACTATGAGTCAAATGTAACACTCTGTACTTCACATACCACACATTTTCTTTCAATGCGTTTCACCTTCACTTAAAGGCCATATCAAGAAGTTGTCGACAGGCTATATAAATGCCAGCCTTATACCATTAATTGCTTAGACTGTAGTTAGATATACATTGGAAAGAAGAAACATAATATTGGAACCAGATTTAAGAAGCACTTTAGGAACACCAAGCAAAAAGAAATAGATAAATCTGCAGATGCAGGACATTTCTGGGATTATAACCACAACATAGAACATAGAACATAAAACCCAACTACTAAAATCAGTTCACTTGAATCACGAATTAAACATTTGGGAAAACATTTACTGAATTTTGAACATTCCAGCAGAAGAAAATATTTTACTTAGCCTCACTGGATTGCCACCAGATGTCTAGTCTCCAGAGAACAATCATCAGCTAGAACACCAAAGTTCTAGCCAGTCGACAAATTCTTGATAATGCCTTCAAGTGGAGGCAAAACGCCTTGAAAGAAAATTTGTGGTATGTGAAGTACAGAGTGCCTCAGTTGACTCATAGTATAAATTTTATTACCTATTAGGAGGCTCAATAATCTATGTTCATACAAACTATAATCCTTGGATAAAACCCCTCCAACAGCTATTATCATCACAATAAATGTGATTAAGTTTCATTGATTATGTAAAAAAATGTCCTGTTTAATCCACTTTCAAGAAGCACAACTTTATATCTTCCATTGCATATATGAACTAACTTAATTTCCAAAAAATTATGTAAAAAATGAAGCTAGCTACAGTGAAGCAACAAATACTACACAAATATAAACATTTGCAACAAAAACTTCACTTATCTTAAGAAAATTATGTACATTTTTCTTATTAATTGATGAGATCGATTTCGTAAACCTTGTTTACATCCTCAGCCATCCAATAACTTTGTTGTCAATGATACTACTGTTTTTGCCAGTGTTACCAAAATCTGAAAATGAAATAAACTTAAATACAGAATCAACTGCTGGTATTTCAAAATTCATTAAGCAATATATTGAAATTTAACTGTAAGTACGTAAGTGAAACCGATGTGTAATAAATACAACTCAGCTATAATTTAATGATCATTAAGTCTATTGGACCATTTAATTGTTTTAATAATTTAACTTCTGGATTTATTTCATGGTTAAATGACCAAAAATGATCTGCTACGCCGATTGATCACTCTGTTTATACTTAATGTTATGAAAATGTTTTTTTTGTTCTGGTTTCCAAATTACGTTTTGTCTTTCCAATATAAACCTGATCACAATCTAAACAATTAAATTGACAAATACCAGATTTTTTAGCAATATAAATTTTATCCTTTTTTAGAAAAATGTAGTAAATTCTGAATACTATATTTATTTTGAGGAACCAAAGTTATACCAACAGGGGTTAAAAAAGGGGTTAACCTGGTATAGATATGTTGATATTTTTGCTTTTGTTCCTGATAAACACAAACGATGCTTTAAAATTACTAAATTTACAAGATAAAGCCATAAAATGCACATTAAAAATTGAAATTAATGGATTTCTTCCTTTTCTAGATTTAAAAATAAAAATAATAATAAATTGAACTTTGGTATTTATAGAAAGTCTACTTATATCGATAATTACATAAAAAATAAAATTTTAATCCCTTTTTCACATAAATTTGCTATTTCAATAGTTTGATTTTTAGATTAATAAATATACAACTGAATGAAAAGGAATTTAATAAATAATATAAACATATTATTACTACTGCTTTAATTAATAGTTTTACAAAAGACTTTATACAAAAAAAGATTTAAAATGTTAAATATCAAAAAACTGTTAATGATATTTCTACCCTTAAAAAATAAAAAGATAAAATTCCTAATAATAAAAAATCTGGTATTTATCAATTTAATTGTTTAGATTGTGATCAGGTTTATATTGGAAAGACAAAACATAATTTGGAAACCAGAACGAAAGAAAATTTTCTAACATTTAGTATAAACAAACTGATCAATCAGTGTAACTGATCATTTTTTGTCATTTAATCATGAAATAAATCCGGAAATTAAATTATTAAAACAATTAAATGGTCTGATAGATTTAATGGTTTGGGAAAAAATATTTATTTTAAAAAATGAATTTTGAAACACCAGCAGTTGATCCTGTTTTTAAGTTTATTTCATTTTCAGATTTTGGTAATACCGGCAAAAACATAGTAACCTCTGATAGTATCGTTGACAACAAAGTTATTTGATGGTTGAGGATGTAAACAAGGATGTGTGTGTAGTGTTTAACGCCCGCTTTTACTACATACGGCACCGCAGGCGATGACACTGATGATACATGAAATGAAGATGGAGCACCAGTGGAATGACATGGCGGGGGAAACTGGAGATCCTGGAGAAAACCCGCCCAGCGCTGTGTTGTCCACCACAAATCTCACTTTGCGGTCGCCTGGGATCGAACCCGGGCCGCCTTGGAGAGAGCCAAGCGGTCTAACCACTGAGGCACGGTGCGGCCGGATGTAAACAAGGGTTTACAAAATCAATGTCATCAATTATTAAGAAAAATTTACATAATTTTCTTAACGTAAGTGAAGTTTTTGTTGCAAATAGCTATATTTGTGTAGTATTAATTTCCAAAGTTGAACATCACATAGAAATTGTGCTGAAATCAATTGTTAATTGCAATGTTCGGACTTGCAGGACTGTTTACATCTAAAACTGAATTTTTCCAGGCTTACAAACTACTTAAGTTGTATCATGAACAAGTACTTTATGGTATTTTCAGCTAATTATGTTACACACAGTGATAATGCAATGCATAAAATTCTTTCGACAACATTTTTGTGACTAGCATATTAAAAACAAAATAGTCTTTAATATAACATTTTTTAAAATAATTTATTTGTATATACTTACGAGCAGCATTAAATGGAGAATTAACTGGCTGAGGAACCCCACCAATCATCTGCTGATGCATGATTTGAGTGGTTGGAGGCATGAGAAGCCCCTGCATTGCTGGTGGAGGAACTCCAATTGGTACATTTGGCATCATTCCATGACTCATTGCCATACCCATTGGAGCTATAATTACAGAAAAACAAAAGTTACAATGTTTCCCTTAAGGTAAAAGCAGGAGGAAAATAACTCATATTAAAATGGATCTGCTCCATCCTCAAGGATATCAAAGGAACTTTCAAGTGTAATATATGCACCAGGAATTTGTGGCTGTTCCAGGAAGAGGAAGAAGAAGAAGAATTTTATATATATAAAATTAAAGATTAAGATAAAAAAGTATATTCTATTTCCCATTCCTACAAGAACTAAAGGAAGTCCAAGTCTAGTGTCCTTTGTATGGCAGTTAGTTTTTGGATGATATATAAAACCAAATGATTTGTACAAATATAGCACTAGTTCCAAAGGTCCAGAGCCAGGATCGCATCAATGTAACCAGTGTGCCAAAAAGCTGTACTCTCAGTTCTTTTACATTCCAGCCTAGGCAAGATTTGTACCCACAACAAATTTGCACCTAACCAACTGAGCCATCCTGACTAACTAAATACGAGTAATTTGTCACTTAGAACTGCTGTCCCAATGTGAAAAATATTTAACACTATTCAAGGAACATGGAAACACGAAGTCCATCTTTAGACAAAATGGCTTTTGATACAGATCCTCAATTTTGACAGTACTAAATCGAACTGTTAAAATTTGTTAAAAATAGTACTCTTTCCTAGTTAAAATAGCTTTGAAATAGTGTTTCGTTCAGAAAAAGCTAAACCCTAGACAATGGAACACAGTACATCACTTTGCCCGCCTCGGTAGCGTGGCGGTAGAGTGTCTGCCTCACGTTCAAGAGGTCCCGAGTTCGAATCTCGGTCAGGGTGAGTTACCTGGATAAGGTTTTTTCTGGGGTTTTCCCTTATCCTGAAAGACGAATATCGGGTAACTCTAAGCTCCATGGACCTTGGGACTCATTTGAGCACCATTTCACCCAATTCATTCACCGTCCGATAACTTAACGTTGGGGCGGACGTAAATTACAAAAAAAAAAGAAAAAAGACATCACTTTACAGAAGCAAAAATTGTTTGCACTACATTATGGATATACATGCTTGGGCTGCATTTGTATTCTATGGAACCAGAAATAAACATGTTACTTCATTCAGTTTTGCATCAATAATATGTCATGCTACATAAACATAGAAAGGAAAATCTCCTTACTTGAAGGCCTCAGATAGGGAGCCATGTCAAGGAAGGATTTACTGTAGATTTGCTTAGTATTTCACGGTGAAAAAGGACATAATTAATATAATTTTGAGTCAAACTAATACTCAATGCTCCATTTATTGCTAGTATTTAACTAGAACACGTTTTGTTAGGATCTTCCTAACATCATCAGCTGTTGTCGACTAATGGATGTAGGTTTGGTGAACTCATTGGAGGCGATAGGTGCGTCTCTGTCGGTATCTTGATGAACTTGAAGTTTGGGTTTTCTTCAAAGGTAGTGTTGAAATTAAACAATTTTCTTCCATATTTCTTTATGAAGATTTTTTCCCACGTGGTTAATGCAGCTGGACCTTGGACACTTTTTAATAAGTGGATTTCTCATTCTATATCATGATTCGCCTTCCAAAAATGGTATGCCACCGCCGATTTATCTATTTCTTTGTTACTGATGTTCCTAAAATGCTCTGTAAGCCTAATGTTCAAGTTCCTTTTAGTTTTTCCAATGTAAAAGTTGTCACAGCCTTTGCAGTTTATCCGGTACACACCTGATTTTTTGTCTATGGGTATCTCCTTTGTATTATGTGATTTCAAAAGGTGTTGTACACTAAATTTGTTCTGTGGCGCCAAAGTAATATTATGCTCTTTGAAAACTTTTTGTAGACGGTGTGTAGCTCTGGGATGATATGTAAATTTTCTGTATGAAGTTTCATTGCTGATTGAGGAAAGAGTAGTTGCTTGTTTGCATCTTTGTTGTCTTTTGAATTTATCAATTTTCTTTTTGACCAATTCAGCACTGAATCCATTGTATTTGAAGAAAATTCAAACAAGTTCATCAAGATACCAACTGAGACGCACCTATCGTCTCCAATGAGTTCAACAAACCTACATCCATTAGTCGACAACAGCTGATGAACTGCATATTTGTTTGGTATTATGCTTGATTTTGCTATTGTTTTTTCATATGACTGTATGCAAGTTTTTAGAGGATGTTTTTAAACTTTTTCCCGGTATTTTTGTGTGAGGACATGTTGCACAGATTGGCCAATTTGTGTACGACTTAAACACAAATTGGCCAATCTGTGCAACATGTCCTCACACAAAAATACCGGGAAAAAGTTTAAAAACATCCGGAATATCAAAGTATGTCGATCAGCAATCGTCACACACGCTAAATTCAATAGTGAAATAAGTTGCGTAAACGAAAAATCGAGCACGCAAATCTTTGAAAACGTAGTAAACCTATCTAAGCAAAATTTCTCCACAAAAGAATTGGATCTTTTAAATAATGGATTAAAAACATGCGTCAGTTTCTCAAACAAAATTGAAGATTACATTGCAGATATCAACATTTCGACACAAATTCTGCCAGTATCCATACAAAATTCAGTAAAAAGCCATTGTAAAAATATTTTGGAGGAAATAGAGAACAGATCCTTTCAGAAGAGAAAACATAATACTATCCATTCTTTGAAACAGAAAAACGTTATTTACACAAAGGCAGACAAAGGCAACAAGATTGTCATAATGGAAAAATTAGATTATATTGAAAAAATGGAAAAAATGCTAACTGACAATGAATATGAAACCATTAACAAAAATCCTCTAAAAACTTGCATACAGTCATATGAAAAAACAATAGCAAAATCAAGCATAATACCAAACAAATATGCAGTTAAACCGGATAACCCAACCTTACCTAGACTTTATGGCTTACCCAAAATACACAAACCATCCATAACAATGAGACCTATAGTTAGCAGTATAAATTCACCAACATACAAACTTGCAAAGTGGCTAACAAACAAATTCAATTCATTTCCAAAATTCGACAGCCTAAGCATCAAAAACACCTATGAACTTATAGAACACATTAAGGATACGGAATTAAAAGAAGAGGACACACTAGTCTCATTTGATGTTAAATCACTGTTTCCCAGCATACCAGTTAATCAACTCCAACCGTTGATAGAAAAATGGCTCAAATCACTTGGAATGGCATCATCTGAAATTTCAGACTACATTGAACTAACCAAATTATGCATAGAACAAAATTTCTTCCAGTTTCAAACAAAATATTATCACCAAACTTCAGGGTTAGCAATGGGCAACCCACTATCACCCTTCCTGGCCGATCTGTACATGAGTGCATTAGAAATAAGGATCAACAAAGGTTTCCCTTGGATGTTCAAACTCTGGCAACGATATGTAGATGACATCTTTGCAATAGTACCAAAAAAACACATCAGTGATGCACTAAAACTTTTAAATATCCAAGAAAAAAGCATCAAATTCACTGTAGAAATAGAAAAAGACGAGCATTTACCATTTTTGGATCTAAAAATAATGAGGAATAAAAACAGACTAAACTTTGGCATTTACAGAAAACCAACACAGACAGACAACTACATAAAAGCTAATGGCTACAACCCAAGATCCCACAAACAGGCAATCTTCAATAGTTTAGCACACAGACTGGTAAACATCCCTCTCACAGCAGAAGAATACAAAACAGAATACAACAAAATAATTGAAATAGCACAAAAAAATAACTTTCCCAAATCATTAGTGGACAAAAAAGTGAACTTAGCAAAAAAGAAGAAGCTACTAAAGGAAACCACAACTCTCTCATCTACAGAAACTAATATGATTTTCAAAAAATTCACTTACCATCCATGGGCCTATGATAAATTCAAAAAAGTCTTCAAAAAACAAAATATTCAACTAGCACCAGTCAACCATTTCTCCTTAAAAAGCCTAATTTGCTCAAACATCAAAGATGCTATTCCATCAAACAAAAAATCTGGTATATATCAAATTGAATGCAATGACTGTAGTCAAATTTATATTGGAAAGACAAAAAGAAATTTAGAAACAAGAGCAAAGGAACACTTTAGAAACATAAAATATAAACAATTAGAAAAATCAGCAGTTGCCACACATTTTTGGGAAAAAAACCACAACATAAATCCAGAACCAAAACTACTGAAACATACATCAGGAAAACAAGAACTATCCACATGGGAACAAATCTTCATTTCAAAAAATAGGAACAAAGTATTCAATTTCGACATCCCCCAGAAGGATTTGTTCAGCAAGTTCCTTGAGCCGCCACCAGAGGAGACCTGTGACAAGGTATCGTCAGCTACACCAACAAGAATCAGTCGAGAGCCGGCCGATGATAGAGGCAAAGCCTCTGAAACTAGTTCCGGAAAAATTTAAAAGTAAGTGTTGTCTAGTGTCTTTAATCGACTCTCTTTAAAGTTAACTATGTACAGAGTTTAAAATGTTTAGTCTTCTGCCTACTTCATGTTAAAATAACATAATCAAATATAATCTAAGATAACAAATTTGACAAATACATCATGCCATCATCTACTGACGACACAGAGGAGAAAAACACTACAATTTGCACCAGTCAAGACTCAGCTGATAGGAGCAACAGCTCTTCTAAAATGTCCTGTGAAAAACAGTGTGAGTGAAGTAATGTGACAATATCTTCTCGATACACTGATTTTAACTTGTGCTTCACTGTCTCTACGCTTCTTTAAATTGCTTAATAGAAGGATCTCAAATTTATTACATTGTTATTCTGTTTAATAATATGTATTTTTACCTGTATGTTCAATTCTATTGGTGAGGTAAGTAAGTGGTTTAAGCTATGAGTGAATTAGAGGAACTTACTAACAGTGACATCAAAATTAATCGAAAAAGCTACTTGTAGTGGGTTTACTGACACTTCATCACTTACATTTTTATATTATCGAGCGACTAGTCTCAGAAGCCATCACTTCATTCCTCAACCTCTTTCCAACTAGCATTTGTTGTCGTCTGCTCTCTTAACTCTGGCAGTGGAACTATGAACTTCTTTGTCAAATTATCTACAGGCAGGATTTCAAAGTTCATTACTCAGTCTTTATTTTTCCATATGAACATGTTTTTCCATGTTGTAGGTTTATTTTGGTGTTACACCTTTTAATAATTTTGGATTTGGATCAATGTCATCATTTTCATTCCAAAAATGAAATGCTAGTGCTGACTTATCTTCTTGTTTCATTTTGAAGTTTCTGAAGTGTTCTTTGACTCTGGTTTTTAGATTTCTTTTAGTTTGACCTATGTAGCATTTTTCACAATTCTTACAATTTATTTGGTCTATTCTGGATCTGTTAATTAACAAGATTTCATCTTCTGTTTTTGAATTTAGTAACTTTAAAACTTGAGTATCCATTAGTAGCTGCCAAGATAGTATTTTGTTCCTTAAAGATATTTTTGAATTTATTAAATGTTTTTGGTGGTATGTGAATGCACTAAATGTGCTGTTGCTTTCTTTTTCTTTAGAGAATGTGGTTGCTTCCTTAATGGTTTTCTTTAGATCAGTCTTTTTAATTTTCTTAAACATCAGACATTTGTTATATTCATTTTCCTCTGCTATGTGTAGTATGACTTTTTGTTCTTTGAAATATTCTGCTTTATCCATGGGTATGCTGACTAGTCTCTGTGTAAGGGTGTTTATTATTGCATGTTTATGTATAACTGGGTTGTAGCTATTATGTTTTATGTAATTTTCTGAATGTGTTGGTTTCCTCTAAGTTCCAAACTTTATTTTTGTGTTATTCCTGATGTTATTTAGATTAAAAAAATAAAAAAAATAAAAAAAAAAAAAAAAGAATTGTCCATTAATTTACTTTTCTACTGTGAATTTGATTGATCCTTTCTTGCAGATTGAGTAATTTTAATGCATCATCTAAATGTGTATTAGGAATTATTGAAAAGATGGCATCAATGTATCTATACCAAACCTTGAAATTCCATGGGAAGGCCTTTTTAATTTGTGTTTCAAATGTACCCATAAATAAGTTTGCCAAAAAGATTTTTTCCTAGAGAAAAACTTTTGATTTTTTTTTTTTTTTTTTTTTAAATGGCTGGATTCAATAAATTTACATGAGGACTTAATTGTTTATTTTGTTAAACTTACTAATTTTGGTTTGGATCAGAATTTTTTCACTTTTAATTGTGGATTTTTTTCAACAAACCTCTCGCCTAGCAATGGATAATCCTTTTTCACCTTTTCTAGCTGATCTTTTTATGAGCTATTTCAAAATGCAAGTCACTAAGCATTACCTTTAATTTTTAAAACTAGGTATAGCTATTTATTAAATTATAGATGAGTCATATTTATTACACATCAGCTTCACTTACGAACCTATATTGAGAACATGTTTCGCGAACCATCATTCGCATCATCGGCTCTAATGCAAGTCGCATGATCATGATGCAAACGATGGTTCGCGAAACATGTTCTCAATATTAAATTTATTTCATTTTCAGAGTTTGGTTGTACTATCAGGAATGTAATGACCTCTAGTGATCGTAACACTGATGAGATTGAATGTGATTGAAGATGTAAACAAATGTTTAGGAAATTGCGATCTAACAATTTCTTGAAAATTCCAGCAATTTCTTTAAAGATAAGTGAAGTTTTTGTTACAAATGATTATATTTGTGTAGTATTTTTTGCTTCACTGTTACCAGCTTCATTTCTTTCGTAATTATGACTTCTGTGGAAACCACAATACCAATCACAGTGAATTATAAGAAGCAACTAAGTTCTGAGATTTAAAGACACATAAGTCTCTGAAGGGTAAGTGTCAGTGGCTGCCTGTCATGCAACGGTTGACAGTTTTATTGCCTGTACAGGGTCATGCATTGATAAATAAATGCTAGCGTTCAGCACTGAAATTGTCTTATCAGTCATCAGCTCACTGTATAGAAAGATAAGGGATAGGGAATAGTGAAGCACACAAGGGATGGTTTGTTTTAACTACATTTACAGCCTGAAGATGCGTAATATGTTACTTTATTATTCATCCTTTGCTGCAAAATATGTGAAAAACATTATTTTCAAAATTAGCAGTTTGCTTCCGTGTAAGTAGCCTATTTTCATAAAAACTGGGAAAGTGTCACAACAGATTAATTTGATAAAGAAGTTCATAGTTCCACCACTAGAGAGAAGGTAGCAGACAACAACAGATGATTGTTATCTTCAAGGTTGAGAATGGAAGCAACAACTTCCCTAACTAGTCCCTATAAAAATAAAAATGTGACTGAGTGTTAAAAACAGACTAGAAATAGTTTTTTCCAATTAACTTGAATGTCACAGTACTAAATTCCTTCAAACATGCATAAATGCACTGCTACTGTCATTGATCATAATTCCCACTAAAAATAAAATGCCTCCTAGTGCATTGGTACCTGTAAACCATTGCAACAAATTGCCCGCCTCGGTAGCGTGGTGGTAGAGTGTCTGCCTCACGTTCAAGAGGTCCGGAGTTCGAATCTCGGTCAGGGTGAGTTACCTGGATAAGGTTTTTCCGGGGTTTTCCCTTATCCTGAAAGACGAATGTCGGGCGACTCTAAGCTCTATGGGCCCTGGGCTCATTTGAGCATCATTTCACCCATTCCATTCATCGTCCGATATGACTTAACGTTGGAGGACGTAAATTACAAAAAATTGTAACAAATTCATTGATGAAACCTGTATGTTAAGTTTAAAATGTAACACTTACGAGGTACATTTGTTAATGCAAAAGGTGGAACCATCGGCATAGCTCCAGGTGGAGGTACTCCAGTTATAGGTCCACCTGGCATTCCTGCAGTCATTGCAGCTGGCATACCAGGAATTGCAGGTCCTGTTAATCCTGCAGCTGCTTGACTTATCTCTGGAGGACGGAGTGGAGGGGGCTGTGATGTATCCACAACAGCCTGAGCAACTGAAGTGGGAGGTATTGCTGGAGCTGCTACTGGTAATCCTTCAGGCAATGGAATGAATCCTGGAGGTGGTGCAATATCTGTAGTAGACAACTCATTGCCTAACACTGGTGTAGATGGAACAGAACCTTGCTGATCTTGCTGTTGTGATTGCTGCTGCTGCTGTTGCATATGACCTAAAAATAATGTGTCATTAGTACTGACCTATTAAAGTCCCTGAATCTGGTATTAAACCTGCATTGTTCAGAAATTCAAACAATCAATGGAGCATGAAAGTAATGCAGTAAATGGTAAATTATTTAAATCCTACAAGTATCGAGCTATTCAATAATATATACTGTATAGAATACTAGTTATTGCAGTTTGTGTTCTTAAATAACATAGTATTTATAAATTAGAAGGTTCATTCAATATTAATCATCAAACTGTTTAGCATCAAATCAACTTTAGCCAACTAGCATAAGTCAATGTGCTGAATTACGTGTTGATACACTCCATTAGTTAAGATGGCTTCATAAAAACTGGAATATAAGGTATGTAAGTTCAAAATTGTTAGGAGTCACTTTTGAGAAAATAAACAATTTCAAAAAACTTTCTAGAGTAGTTCAGGGTGTTAGGGATTTTCTTAACAATCTTCATGTCGCTTCCTTGGAAGGTGCTGAATTTAAACTGACTGACTACACAGCACTCTATTACATATTAAAAATAATATAAAATCTGCATATCTAATAACCTGGTTTCTGGAATCTATACCAGGCCTTATTATGCAAACTTTATTTTTAACTTTATTCATTTTTAATCAAATTACACAAAACAATTTACAAATTTTGCAAATATAATCTACTATCTACCTTAGCAAACTAACTCTACAGATTACTGAATTCCAGTAATCTTACAAATCTAATCTACCTAAAACAGTCTTTCTTCTACTTCTACACCAACAATATCAATCAAATCTACATTTCTACTACAGCTTTAATTGTTATAACAAACTATGAAAGACTGTCTCCTACAATTTTAAAATTTCCTCTTCTCCAAAGCTTCCTCCTACTGGTATCAGTGGAGCTGGCTCATCAGTTCCAGATATTCGGGTTGTCATCTTTCTTCTTCTGCATAATCAGTTGTCTGTTCACTGATACTCTCCATATATCTCCTCTGGCTCTCCTGGGATTCTCCTTCTTTCTATGGTTTCTGCTCTTCTGCATCTTCTTCTCTTTCTGCATCTTAAATTAGGTCTTTCCAGTCTGGTAATCTGTGTCTTCAGTTTCTCTTGGCCCTATTTCCCTCCAATGATCTCTTAAGTGATATTCTTTTCTCGTCGATTGAAATGTTCCTACATTTCTTTCTTAAAGTCTTTTATCGCGAGTCATATATTCCTCTAACGCCTAGCGGATATTATCCGAGATGTATTTTCTAAATGTGCATAACCTTCTGCATCTCTTAAGATGTTCCATAAACATTTTCTTTGCACTAGTCGAGTATCAGCTGAGGATAGGAGCAAGAGCTCTTGAAACATGTCCTGTGAATAAACAGTGTGAGTGAAGCAATGTGTCAATATATTCTCGATACAATTTTGTATTTTCTTTGAATATATCGAGATTTAACTGTATTGGAACACCACAGTGAAGCGAAAAATTAATAATTTTCTTTGAAGTTTCCTTGGACCGCCTTATACTAGTTCACTATATTTATTGCACTATAAATAACATGTTCAGGCGAATTTAAACAGTTACATTGCTCACATAAATCTGAGTTATTTTTTCCTATTCTTTTTAAATATACATTATATGGGCTGTGTCCTGTAACAAAATGAAAAAAATCCTTTTCTTGGTTTTATATATTCCAATTTTAGCCTCTCTTTAATGTCTGGAAATAAATCATGTACTCTTCTTCCTACGTGTGCATTATCCCATTCTTCTTGCCATTCCTGTAATAAATAATTTTTCACTTCTTTCTTAGTACTGCATCTTTTTCCCATAATTTTAAAAACATTTCCACATTCTTCCTTCTTTAGCCAGTAAGTTGCACCCTTAAGCTAATGATACACTCAATAAGCCAAATTCCCATTACTATTATAATTGCCGCATCGTAAGTTGGTGATTGGCGTTTTGCCTCCACGTGCTATTCAGCTGCAAAAACAAGGAGAGGGAATAAACACGTCACTAACACGTCATTGCGGTCGCCTAGCAACCAACAATCCACCAATCAAAAGTAAACTGTTGCCATAGCAACCCGGCACGCTTATCCTACGTTGCCAACTCTATCGTACTACACCACGTGCTTTATGCATGATGCTAGTCTATCGGCATGTTGAGGTTTGCAATAAGCAGACACTGCTATTGCTGCTTCGTGTATGAATCAGCGGTATCACAATACCGTCGTCGTTCGTTGCCCTTTAGTATGAGACGGTATGCATTGTTGGAAGGGAACAGGTGTGGATTTAGTTTTCAAGGAATATCTTATGAGGTTTTCTGGGTGAATGACCAACCTTTTCAGTTTAATGACCAACCCTTCTTACCTGCCTTTGTCCGGTCCAGTTCTAACATGAATAACCCTTACGGTACTTAGGGTATTTCTCCCTGTCATCACTGCCAAACTAAGAGTGTACTGCTTCAAGTAGTGAATGTTTCACAGGGTGTAAACAGGTTTACATTTTTGCAACATAATTCGTGTGTTTCGGTGATCAACTTTAGTGTTTCAGTGTAACTTTAATATTTAGCTAATTATCGTTACTAATGGCTGTCACAAACACCGGCCGGTCCTCGTAGCCATGGTCGCTAAAGCGTATTTCTCTAGTGTTCCGCTGCGTAGAGGGTCGCGGGTTCGAGTCCCGCCTTGGGCATGGGTGTTTATGTGTATAGTGAATATTTGTGAAATTAGAAAAATAGATAAGAAAATAAACAGAAATAATGAAAAATCGGTTAAATAAAAAAAGAGAAAAATATATATCTATATACATAGATATATATTTTTATATAAAAAAAAATAAACACTTGTGCTACAGAAACAAATTATCTGTGAAGATCACAAAAATGTTTTTGGGTACGGAATCCCAATTGAAGGACAAGTAAGGGAAATTATATGTGCATGTTCAAGACCAAAGTATGAATTGCTTGAACTGGTAAAAGCAAACTGCAATTCCCAAAATATATAATTAATGAAATTGCTGCAGAAAAGGCCACAAAATTATTAGACTTCCTCCCTACTATTGCCATTTTAAAGCAATAGAGTTGATTTGGGCCCAAATAAAGGGATATGTAGCGCGCAACAATACATTTTCACTATAACATCTGTTATAAAACTAACAGAAGCAATAGCAAAAATAAGTGCTAAAAATTGGGAAGATGCTGTTTGTCACACAAAAAAACTTATTGTATCAGCATGGGAAAACGACGGCGTTTTGGAAGAAAGTGGAGAACTCATGATTTCCGTGGGAGATTGCAGCAGCTCTGACGGCGACAACGATCAGAAAAGCAGTACCAATGACAGCAGCGACTCTGAGATAAGCGGCATATTCCCGTTGGAATAGAATGCATAATTCTGTGCAGGTATGGCACTTTTGTTTCTCTAAATCTTAACTGTAGCTAACCATTTATCTTTTGTTCATTTCGAAGATTTCATATGCTGTAATTAGGTAACTGCTCATTTAAACGTGTAAACAGTCTTATGGCAGTCTTATGATTAATACTGCAATATGCAAATTTCTAGGAATATGTACGTGTACATTACTGCAGTCGAACTTCCTCCCCCCCTCTACCCGCTATCTTCGTTGCCTAGCACGTGGCGAGGAACGGTACAGCGGCAACAGCGCTATCCCCTCTCCTTCCCCACTCCTTCAACCGTCAATCACCAACTTATAATGCACCCATAATAGTAGGGCCAAAGTAGATGTCATTTTTGTAGATCCGCTGCTGCAAAGTAGTATTTGCCCAGATAGAGTCAACATGAAAAATTCAATGCCATGGCCGGGATTTGAACCACGGATCTCCTGATTTCCATCCAGTCATTCTTATCCATTGAGTTACCATAGCCAACTTGCCGTCATGACATTAAATTCTCCATTTGACTCGTATATTTCCCTGGTAAACCACTAGGGGCTCTCACATTTGAGATATACTGTTTGTGGCAACTTACTATCATAAGTACTTGAGTCCCAGGATAATTTTATGTCAAATTTTGAGTCAAATAGAGAATTGATGACAAGTTGACATATCATGATGGCAAGTTGGCCATGGTAGCTCAATGGATAAGAGCGACTGGACGGAAATCAGGAGATCCGTGGTTCAAATACCGGCCATGGCATTGAATTTTTAAAGTTGACTATCAAAAACCTCAGCCTATATGCAGCTGGTATGAAGAAATGATTAATTTCCGTCAGTTAACTAGTACTTGCCTCTGAGATTTTTGGATTAAATTTGCACAGGATTTGACCCTTAACCTAGGTGCCTATGTACTTGTGCCATATCCTATTATACCTATTACAAAATTCCTTGTTGCTGTGAAAGGAATTCTATAGCTCTTTTGAATAATGCATGCTAATTTCATAACATTTACTGCCTTTTCTCTTACATACTTCATATGACTGTTTAGAAGTAATTTTCCATCTAATTCTATGCCTAAATACTTAAAATGTTTTGTGTCTTTTTATGTTCACCTTATAGATTTTAACAGTAGGATCTCTTTAGACTTCTCACTTAAACATCACATATGCGGATTTATGTGGGGCTAATTTTAATTTGGTTCTGACACACCATTGTTCAAGATCGTCAATCATACACTTTGATTTCTGTTCTAATTCTAACCTGTTCTTTGCTTCTACTATAATCATTAAATTGTCAGTGTAAGCAATGATATCATATACCTCTTGCATGTTCCCAATTTCCTCTAACATCGGTTCAGTTATTACATCCCAAAATAAGGGCCCTAAAATGGAACCCTGTGGGCAACCTTTATTAATTTCTCTATTTTCCCTGAAGTGGTTTCAACATACACTCCTCTATCTGTACAGAAGATTTTTATGCTCTTACTGTATCTTCCATGAATTTGTTTCTTCTAAAACCAAATTGCTTATCACTCATACCTATCATAATTCTGTATTTCAGGATGCATTTATATAAAAGTCGTTCCTGTTCCTTTCCAAGAGTATTAAGCAAGCAAATTGACCTGTACGACTTTACTTGTGATAGGTTCTTATCTTTCCCTTTCTTAAGAATGACTACTTTAGCTTCCTTCCAACAATAGGGGATATTTTCCTAAAAATAGGCACTCATTTAGTAGCTAGGTTAATATTGGTGATAAATTTATCTGCCAGATTTTGAATTACCTCTGATACTTCCCATCTGGTCCTGGAGATTTATTTTGCTCTCCTTGCCTAATGGCAATTTTTACTTCGGTGATGTCATATGGATATACTAGTCTTTCTCCCAAGTATTCTTCTTCATAAAGGCATCTTTTGTGTGTGTTCTTGTTGCTCATCTTCTATTCTCTCCAATGGTAGTAACTTTTCTAGTAAAAATTAATTGATTCTTTTCCTGTTTTTGTTTTTTCTCCATCTTCTTTTTCCAGGGTTGAGATAAATTCCGATCCTCGTATTTTCTCCATGATCTTATACGGAATACCCCATACATTATCAGTCAGTATCTCCTGTACATAATTATTCCATGACTTCTTCCTCGAATTTTCCAACTCCATTTTATAGTATATACAAATATAATTTGTAACTTAAAACTTCACTTATCTTATAAGAAATTATGAAACTTTTCTTATAAATTGATCAGGATTGCGATTTCATGAAATTTTTTTTCACATCCTCACACAGAGTCATATATTTGTTTGCTTCACTGTTAATAGTTTCATATTTTACGTGTCCACTTTAGTTTTTCTTTTATTTCCTTATAAATGTTTAAATTCCTGTCCCTTTCTGAATATACTACCAATTTTTGGTAAATTCTTCTGGATTTCCTCATCTTCCTCTAAAATTTATATAATTTATCATTCCATAGGCCATTCACTTTGTTATCACTTCCTTTTTTAGGTACAACTTTCTTAATTACTTCTTGAATTGTATTAGTTATAATTTTAGCCTTTTTGTTTATATCATATAAAAATTTGGTACATCAAATTCTTCCCGCACTTTATCCCAATCTGCCTTTTTAAAGTTCTATCTTGTCTCTTTCCTTACACATTCACAATCTGACTTCGGTATTAACTTGTAGTCGAAAATGATTACATTATGATCGCTTATTGTTTGATTTTCTGTAACCCTCCAATTAAAAATGTGTTTTGATATATTTCCCTTAGCTAAGGTTATGTCTATATTTTCTTCTGCTCCAGCTCGATTTTTAAAGGTGTATATTTATTGCGCTCATTTATAACTATTAAGTTGTATATATGTATTAATTCCTCCACTTGTTTCCATTTTTTTTTTTTTTTTATTTACGTCCTTTAATTTTTTAAAATCATATCAGACGATGAATGGAACAGGTGAAATTATGCTCAAATGGGCCCAGGGTCCATGGAGCTTAGAGCTACCTGACATTTGTCTTTAAGGACAAGGGAAAACCCTGGAAAAAACCTTATCCAGGTAACTCATCCTGACCGAGATGCGAACTCGGGATCTCTTGAACGTGAGGCAGACATGGCACCATCTATGCTACCGAGGCAGGCATTTCCCCTCTATTATCTGGATTTTTGCTTCTCCATAAGGTTGATTCGTTGATATATGCTGATGACGTCATATTAATAGCAAATAGTAATAATAATTTACAATTAGCGCTAAATGAATGGAAAGAAGAATTAACTAGAAAAGGTTTAGAATTAAACATACCCAAAAGTAAATCCATGTATATAGGAAGGAAAGAAGAAGTTAAAATTAAATGTAATGATGAAATCTTAGAACAGTAGACAGTTATGAATACCTGGGTACAATTATAAATAAGGATGGAAAAATAGAGCAGGAAATTTTAAACAGAATAAGAAAGGCCAATTCGGTCTACTATCAGATTAATAATACTATTGTGGGAAAAAAGGAAATAACAAAAGATACAAAAATTATAGTATTTGAAACAATAATACTACCAATTCTATTATATGGAGCAGAGAGCTGGACTCTCCTACAGAAACAAGAAAGCAAAATAACAGCTATGGAAATGAGATATTTAAGACGAGCTGTGGGGAAGACAAGAAGAGATATGATTAGAAATGTAACAATAAGGGAAGAGTTGGGTACACACTCCGTTAAAGAAATATTGGAAAAAAGACAACTTAAATGGTATGGACATGTACTCCGCATGTCAGAAGAAAGAAAACCCAAACAATATTTAGAAGCAAGACCAGAAGGTAAAAGAATTAGGGGAAGGCCACACATGTATCAGGAATACATTGAGAAGTTGGGGAAGGATAGAGGGAAAACCATGACAGAAATGAAGAGAATGATGATGGACCGAGAAAAGTGGAGGAAATGGGTAGAAGAGGCTTGTACTCCACGCTTAACAGCACAAAGGAGTTAGAGAAAGAAGAAGAACATAAGGTTGATTTTGCATTGGCATCCATTATCTTTTCGTTTGTATACGTATCTAGTACCCTTTTTGTTTTCTCCAAATGTACATTTATGTTACTAAAATTAGGCAAGTGAGTCAACCTTGTATATACTTTTCTCCACTTACAAGTTTTTTATGAAGACTAGTTTCTGGGGACTGTTCCCCTAACATCAGTTCTGTGGTTGACTGATGATGCATCCGGTGTCTGCAACTGGCTTGGTGTCGTGCTGCCATCTAATGTCCTGGTAAGTTTGATGACGTCATCTACCGCGGGAATTTCAAAACTCATCAAGAGGTCCTGTTTCTTCGTAATAAATATGTTTTCCCAAATATGTATTTCCAGAGGTTTCTTTGCCTGTTTGATCAGTTCTATTTCTTGTTTTATGTTGTGATTCTCAAACCAAAAGTGATGAGCTACGGCCGACTTGTCCATTTGTTTGAATTTAATATTTCGGAAGTGTTCTTTCATTCTTATTCCTAGATTCCTTTTGGTCTTACCAATGTATATCTTGTCACAATCCTGGCAACTCATTTGGTAAATGCCTGATAATTGAGTTTTCGGTGTGCTATTTTTTAGAGGGTCGTTTAGTAAGTTGCAGATGTTGTGTTTGTTCTGAGGGGCTAATTTTATGTTGAAGCTCTTAAATATCTTTTCAAATTTTTTGAAGTATTTTGGATGAAATGTAAATTTTCCATATCTGGTGTTTGGGTTTTCTAGTTTTTTTAACGTAGTAATGTCTCTTAAGTTTTTGTTTCCTTTGTGTCTGTAGATCAGTTTTTTGATGAAATTTGTGTTATAGTTGTTCAGTTCAGCAACCTGGTGTATGTGAGTGTACTCCTGTTCATATTCTGTTTTTGTTAGTGGAATGTTGATTAATCTGTGAACTAAACTATAGAATACTGCATATTGATGTTGTACTGGGTTGAATGGGCTGCATTTAATGTAATTGTCAACATGTGTTGCCTTAGTAATGTGTATTTCCAAATTACTCATGAACAGATTAGCCATAATCAAGAAATAGAACTGATCAAACAGGCAAAGAAACCTCTGGAACTACAGATTTGGGAAAACATATTTATTACGAAGAAACAGGACCTCTTGATGAATTTTGAAATTCCCGCGCTAGATGACGTCATCAAACTTACCAGGACATTAGATGGCAGCAAGACACCAAGCCAGATGCAGACACCGGATGCATCATCAGTCAACCACAGAACTAACGATAGGGGAGAAGTCCCCAGAAAGTGGTCTTCATAAAAAACTTGTAAGTGGAGAAAAGTATATACAAGGTTGACTCACTTGCCTAATTTTAGTAACAATGGCACTCCACTTTCTGAAATACTTCTTTTTATTCTGTGTACATCTATGTTGTCTTTATACTGATAATATTGATTGCAGACAATATTACTAACTCCTTTATATATCATTTCTATGCATATCATGTGTTCTTCACAGAGTTGAGAAATTTTGGCATCTAGGAGTTCTTTGTTAGCTATTATAATTGCATTATTTCTTCACACTTTTCCCAAAACTTCTCTCCTTTAACCCTTCTTCCAATGAGCAGAGTGTATAAATTATTCGTTTTTGGCCTGCATTCAAAAAGAGGCAAATTTTGTTGCTCAAAAACTTAAAAAATGATATATATTATTTTTCAATCACAGCAATTCGGTATCCACATTACGTAGAAAATGAAGCTAGTTACAGTGAAGCAATGAATATTACACAAATATAACTATTTGTAACAAAAAAATGATGTCAAATTTTTCTTATTAATGGAGATCGATTTCACAAACAAATAACTTGTATCGTCAGTCCAAAACACTTCGTCGTCAAGGATACCAGTTACCATGTAATTATGTTTTTTCAGTATTACCAAAATCTGAAAATGAAACAAACCTAAAAGCACAATCAACTGCTGGTATTTCAAAATTCACTACAATTTTTTTTTTTTTTTTTGTGTAATTTGCATCCTCCAATGCTAAGTTATATCGGACAGTGAATGAATTGGGTGAAATGATGCTCAAATGAGCCCAGGGTCAATGGAGCTTAGTTACCTGACATTCGTCTTGAAGGATAAGGGAAAACCCCAGAAAAAACCTCATCCAGGTAACTCACCCTGACCGAGATTTGAACTCAGGACCTCTTGAACGTGAGGCAGACATGCTACCATCTAAGCCACCGAGGCAAGCATTCATTACGCAATGTTTATTTTTTAAAACCTATTTTCACAAATAGACAAAATTCTTCTTAAGATAAGTGAAGAAGTTTTTGTTACAAATAGTTATTGTAGTAGGTATCCACCTACTATTTGGGTTGGCAGAATTTGCTCAATGTTGATTTCAATGTTGCACAGTTGGCAATAGCCACTGAAGTCACACTTTTGATGTTAGCAGAAGACTAACCGCTTTGTTACATTACCAATTCACAGTAATGAATGTACCTGCTGTCTTGCTCTTTGCTACTTTCATTGGAAGAAATATTGGCTGATTGCCAGCTTCATTTGCAGAATCATTGGAGCTTCCAAGGTTGAATATATCATTGAGTCATCCAACACATTACATATTCTATTACTTAATCATGCATTTCAACTTCAGGATATTTTCCACATTTCGGGCTGAAAAACATTTGATTAGAGGACTACTTTCTTTTCATTCTGAGCCCTTCAATAATGAATTAATTTTGATTCTATGCCAAACTCTCTCACAGCAAACTTAACTCAATTTTCATTCATAAAATGAATTTGCAATTTATATAATGTTGTACAGCTATGACTTTTTTGCTCCATTACACACAATGCACAACTTTGTTGTTGTGAATGTGAAACTGAAGCTGGAACTTAATATTCTGAAAATAAGTTCTGAATTCTATGGGAAGGTAAATTGTTGTGCATTATGGTAAGTATGATATATTTCTTCCTTCTACACACATTCAGAATTCTAAGTGAGAAGTGGATGACAGAATGAGGGTGAAATGAATGAAGGACAGATGATCATTGAGCAGTTGGTGGAATGATGCAGGGGAGGGGGTGGATCAGAGGTTCCAGAGAAAACTCATCCCTGTGCCGTGTTGTCCACCAGAAATCTCACATGCAGTCGCCTGGGATCAAACCCCGGCTGCCTTGGTAAGAGTCAAGCAGTCTAACTGCTAGGCCATGGCACGGCCCTGACATAACTATGCAAAGTAGGAAAATTTGTTCAGTGTCAGTAATTAAATTTCTAACCATTAAAGCTGAGGACCTTGCATTGCCTTATTTATACACATCTCACTTGCACCAAATAATATGATTAATATTTAAATACAAAATTGCTAATATCTTACTTACTCTTAATCCATTCTGGCACTGTTTCCTCGTCTATCATGCCACCTTCTTCCAAGGCATCTAAATCTATATCTCGAGTTAATTTGGACCATGGAATGTAGGAAACTCCTAATTCCACTTCCCAGTAGTCCTTCCACTCTTTCCCTTTCACTCCTTTTCCAGGTGCCCAAGCCAGCTAAAAAACATATGATAGGTTCATATTATTAAAAACAAATATATATTTGTAAATAACATACTTTTTATATGTGAAATAAAAAACGGAGGTACTTCCTCCATCTTACATTTATTTTCAATTTTTGGAATCATTTTATCTTCACCATTATCTTTTGTATTTAGTACATTTGTGAAGATTTTAACCATCCCCCTCCCCTTAAGCAGGATAACACCAAAAGGGCAGCTATTTATACTTTCATAAACATTTATCTCCCATTTTATACTACATGGCAAAGAGTAGAAGTGTATTGGAAAATATGTGAACAATGGAGTTAACACAACCCTATTGCACACACATGGCGAGTCAGTTTACGTACACTCTCTTCAGGTACAATTATATCTTCTGTTGTCATATATCAGCAAGGGCTAAAAATAATAATGTGGTGAATATTGTTCCAGGGACAAGAGAAGAGGGAATCAAAATATCTTTGTATCAAGCGACAAAACTGGTGGCTGGGGTGATAATTTATCATTTGTGATAATAATTGACTAACCATTCATATCACACATATATAGCTCCCAAGTATTTTATTTGTGATTCGTAACAGTATTTCTGTTTTATTTTGTATTTCTGTTTTTCCGATGAAGCTATGAATTACGTTGTAATTTTTATAACAGATAAATGAATGAATGAACCTGCTGTATGCCAAGTTACTAATAACTTCTAGTACACAAGATAACAAGCAAATGCAGCAGTTGTCACTTAAGGCCAATACCCCTCAATGCTCTGCCATGTAGCACATCTGAATAAATCTGCTTTTGAAACACATATCACAAAAACTTTTCCAAATTATTTCAAAGTGTGGTATCGCTATGTTGACGACATTTTTGCCATAGTACCTAAAAAAACTCATACACGATGGTCTTAGACTTTTGAATATACAAAATCCAGCTATAAAATTTACATTGGAAACAGAAGAGGATGGTGTGCTCCCCTTTTTGGACATCAAGATAAAAAAAAATGAACAACAAATTCACTTTTGGTACAAATTCACTTTTGGTATTTACAGGAAACCGACACACACAGATAATTATATTAAGAACAACAGTTTGAACCCAAAACAACACCAACATGCCATTTTCAACAGTTGAATCTTTCGGATGATCAACTTTCCACTAAACAGAGAAGATTATCAAGAAGAATACCAACACATAAAAAAAGTAGCTATATCCAACGGTTTCAACCCAAATTTAGTAGACAAAACTGTTAACAGACTCAACAAAGCTAAGAAAATAAAAGAAACCACCACCCTAGAACCTACAGGAGAAAAAGAGAAAAAACTTTTTAAAAAATTCATCTTCCATCCATCAGCCTATAATAAATTCCAAAAAATCTTCTCAAAACACAACATAACTCTTGCACCTCAAAATAGGTTTAATATCAGAAATTTGTTAAAAGGCCCTCCCAAAAATTCAATCACTACCAAAGAAAAACCAGGAATCTATGAGATCAAATGTGAAACTTGCCCTAAAATTTATATAGGAAAAACAAAATAGAAATATTAACATCAGAACTAAAGAACATATAAGAAACATTAAAAATGGTGAAACAGAAAAATCAGCAGTGGCTTTTCATTTTTTGAATACTAGACATGACATCAACTTGGAAACATATCTAATAAAATATGTTAATCACCCCATAGACCTTTCCGTATGGGAAAAAATCTTCATTAACAAAAATTGTCATAGAGTCATGAATTTTGAAACTCCACCACCGGACATCTTTGACAAGTACATCACGCCATCTATTGACAATAGGGAGAAAGAGGAAACCACAACTTGCACTAATCGAGTACCAGTTGATGATAGGAGCAAGAGCTCTTGAAACATGTCCTGTGAATAAACAGTGCGAGTGAAGCAATGTGTCATCTTCTCGATTCACTTTTGTGCTAATTTGTGCTTCACTGTCCCTACGCTTCTTTCAAGTTTATACTTTGATATTTCAGACATTTTGTCAATACAGCATCATTTGTTTTGTTTACATTAACTTGAAAATTGTGTCTCAACAAAAACATGGAATTCATGAATTTGTTCGTGCAATGATTTATGACGACTTTAGACGTGGATTATCAAGACAAAAGTGCATCGATAAACTAACTTCCGCATTTGGCGATGAAGCTCCATCCGTTGCCACTGTGAAACGCTGGTATAAGAAATTTAATTGTGGCCGCCATTTGCTCAATGATGAAGTTTGTGAAGGTCGTCCAAAATCAATTGTTGTGGCAGAAAGAAATGATGCTGTGCAAAAACTAATAAAGCAAGATCGTCAAGAAACATTGTGAGATTGAGGCAACTCTAGGTATTAGGTCCGCAAGCATATATAAATTAGTGCATGATTATTCAGCCGTGAAAAAGGTTTGCTCTTGTTGGATCCCACATAGTTTTACACAACCCCAAAAAGATGCTCATGTCGATTGGTGTACAAAAATGCTCAAAAACTACAATGGCAGTGCCTCAAAAGACGTATATAAGATTGTAACAGGTGATGAATTGTGGATCTATACATATATAAGCTGTAACGTAAACAGCAGTTGACTGTAAGCATGTTTCAAGAAGAAGCAAATCCAACAGAAGTGTTCGCGAAGCAAATGGTCGACTGCTTTTTCAGAAAAACTATCCATTTGGCAACAATGCCTTTAGAGGAATGTAAAATGGTCAATGCTGAATGATACACAACCATTCAAAAAACAAAACATTCAACTAGCACCAGTCAACCATTTCTCCTTAAAAAACCTAATTTGCTCAAACATCAAAGATGCCATTCCATCTAACAAAAAATCTGGTATATATCAAATTGAATGCAGTGACTGTAGTCAAATTTATATTGGAAAAACCAAAAGAAATTTAGAAACAAGAGCAAAGGAACACTTCAGAAACAAAAAATATAAACAATTAGAAAAATCAGCAGTTGCCACACATTTTTGGGTAAAAAAACCACAACATAAATCCAGAACCAAAACTACTAAAACATACATCAGGAAAACAAGAACTATCCACATGGGAACAAATCTTCATTTAAAAAAATAGGAACAAAGTATTCAATTTTGACATCCCCCAGAAAGATTTGTTCAGCAAGTTCCTTGAACTGCCACCAGAGGACACCTATGACAAAATATTGTCAACTACACCAATGAGAGAACCAGACGATGGCCAGTTGAGGATGGAGGCAAAGTCTCTGAAACATGTTCTGGAAAAATTTGAAAGTGTTGTTTAGTGTCATTAATCGACTCCCTTTAAATTTAATTAATTAACACAACCATTTGTTTGCCAGAAGTTTTCGTTGCAGTAAGGAAAACTAACAAGAACCATAGGATTAATATAAAAATTATTTGTGGTTGGTTTATTGACACTCGTCACTTACTTTTTCATATGTTTATGAGAGACTAGTTTCAAAGGCCCTGGCCTCCATTTTCAATCTCTTTCCAACTGGCATCTGTTGTCTGCTCTCTCTGGTGGTGGAACTATGAACTTTTTTGTCAAATTATCTACTGGCGGGATTTCAAAGTTCATTACGCGATCCTTATGTTTCCAGATGAATATGTTCTCCCATATATCGAGATTCAACTGTATTGGAACACCACAGTGAAGCGAAAAATTATTAAATTTTAGATGAGTCGCATTTTTTACACATCTGCTTCACTTTCGTACCTATTTTGAGGACATGTTTCGCAAATCTTCGTTTGCGTCAGTCGCACAAGAGCCGTAGGTGCAAACAAAGATTTGCGAAACATGTCCTCAAAATAGGTACGAAAGTGAAGCAGATGTGTAAAAAATGCGACTCATCTAAAATTTAATAATGTTCTCCCATGTTGTCAATCTATTTTGGTTTATCACTCCTTTTAATAATTTTGGATTTGGATCAATGTCATGGTTTTCATTCCAAAAATGAAATGCTACTGCTGACTTGTCTTCTTGTTTCAATCTGATGTTTCTAAAGTGTTCTTTGACTCTGGTTTTTAAATTTCTTTTTGTTTGACCTATGTAGCATTTTTCACAATTCTTACAATTTATTTGGTATATTCCAGATTTGTTACCTGAAGGAATTTCATCTTTTGTTTTTGAATTTAGTAATTTTAAAATTGAGTATCTATTAGTAGGTGCCAAGATGATATTTTGTTCATTGAATATCTTTTTAAATTTATTAAATGTTTTTGGATGATATGTGAATGAACTGAATATTCTGTTGCTTTCTTTTTCTTTAATAAATGTGGTTGCTTCCTTAATGATTTTCTTTAGTTTAGATTTTCTAATTTTCTTCAACACCAAACTTTTGTTGTATCCGTTTTCTTTTGCTATGTGTATTATTGCTTTTTGTTCCTTGAAATATTCTTCTTTTTCCATGGGTATGTTGACTAGTCTGTGTGTAAGGATGTTTATTATTGCATGTTTATGTGTAATTGGGTTGTGGCTATTATTTTTTATATAATTTTCTGAATGTGTTGGCTTCCTGTAAATTCCAAATTTTATTTTTGTATCATTCCTGATGATATTTAGATCCAAGAAAGGTAGTTGTCCATTGATTTCCTTTTCTATTGTGAATTTGATAGTCCTTGATGTGTGTTTGGAGGAATTTCGTAACAGTGACGTCAAAATTAATATAAAAATTATTTGTGGTTGGTTTATTGACACTCGTCACTTACTTTTTCATATATTTATGAGAGACTAGTTTCAAAGGCCCTGGCCTCCATTTTCAATCTCTTCCCAACTGGCAACTGTTGTTATCCCCTCTCTCTGGTGGTGGAACTATGAACTTTTTTGTCAAATTATCTGCTGGCGGGATTTCAAAGTTCATTACGCGATCCTTATTTTTCCAGATGAATATGTTCTCCCATGTTGTCAATCTATTTTGATTTATCACTCCTTTTAATAATTTTGGATTTGGATCAATGTCATGGTTTTCATTCCAAAAATGAAATGCTACTGCTGACTTGTCTTCTTGTTTCAATCTGATGTTTCTAAAGTGTTCTTTGACTCTGGTTTTTAAATTTCTTTTTGTTTGACCTATGTAGCATTTTTCACAATTCTTGCAATTTATTTGGTATATTCCAGATTTGTTACCTGAAGGAATTTCATCTTTTGTTTTTGAATTTAGTAATTTTAAAATTGAGTATCTATTAGTAGGTGCCAAGATGATATTTTGTTCCTTGAATATCTTTTTAAATTTATTAAATGTTTTTGGATGATATGTGAATGAACTGAATATGCTGTTGCTTTCTTTTTCTTTAATAAATGTGGTTGTTTCCTTAATGGTTTTCTTTAGTTTAGATTTTCTAATTTTCTTCAACACCAAACTTTTGTTGTATCCGTTTTCTTCTGCTATGTGTATTATTGCTTTTTGTTCCTTGAAATATTCTTCTTTTTCCATGGGTATGTTGACTAGTCTGTGTGTAAGGCTGTTTATTATTGCATGTTTATGTGTAATTGGGTTGTGGCTATTATTTTTTATATAATTTTCTGAATGTGTTGGCTTCCTGTAAATTCCAAATTTTATTTTTGTATCATTCCTGATGATATTTAGATCCAAGAAAGGTAGTTGTCCATTGATTTCCTTTTCTATTGTGAATTTGATAGTAGACAACAAAAAGCAGCAGAGAGAAAAGTATTAATTGTAGAAAAGAATAAACACTATAGAAATAAAAACACGCTAGAAATAAAATTGTACAATTTGCATCAAAAACTTACCAAACAATTAGGAAGTATATTTTGGGAAAATTTTGAAAACAATTTATTAGCATATCTTAATAGAAAAATGAAGACAAAAACAGCAAAGTTAAAGAATAAATTAAAAAAAATTTATGCCAGAAAGCAGGCACTTTTAAAAAGATAAATCAAAAAGACAAACATAACCTAAAAGATCATCTAAACAATGTGGTAAACCTATCAAACCAAAATTTTACAAAAACAGAACTGAATATGCTGAATCTAGGTTTAAAGACATGTGTAGATTATTCCAACCAAATTGAAGATTACATTGCTGACATCCAAATTGCTACACAAACACTTAATGAAGAAAGTAAAAACACAGTAAAAAACAAATGCTCCAAAATAGTAGAAGAGATTAAAAATGAAAAGAAAAATAATTTTAGTAACCAAATCATAAAAGCTCTTAAAAAGAAACCGGTTATTTATACTAAAGCAGACAAGGGAAATAAACTAGTAATTCTGGAAAAAGAAGAATACACAAAGAGGATGGAAGATTTGTTAGAAGACAGTAATTACCAAAAAGTAGAAACCAATCCATTAAAGTACTGCATTGAAACCACAAATAAAACGCTAAAAGAGAGCAAAATAATCAACAAAAAAGAATTGCACAAAATTAAAGTATATAATCCAACATTACCAAGAGTATATGGGCTGCCAAAAATTCATAAAACAGGGAAAGGCATGAGACCTATTACTAGTAGCATAAATGCCCCCACATATAATTTGGCCAAATGGTTACTAAGTAAATTTAATAGTTTTCCAAAATTTGAAAGTGCAAATTTAAGAAACTCTTTAGATTTAGTAGAAAAAATCAAAGATATAAATTTGGACAAAAATGACAGACTGGTTTCATTTGATGTCACATCTTTATTTCCAAGCATACCAACAGAAAAATTGCAGACTGTGTTAAAAAAATGGCTAGCTACAATTGATATGGTAGCAATAGAAGCAGAAGAATATATTTCTCTAACAAAAATATGCATTGAACAAAACTTCTTTAGCTTTAATGGAAAACACTACAAGCAGAAATCAGGACTATCAATGGGCAATCCACTTTCACCTTTTTTGGCTAACTTATTTATGAGTGCATTTGAAACACAAATTAAAAAGTCCTTCCCATTGATCTTCAAGGTTTGGTATAGATATGTTGACGACATCTTTGCAATTGTACCAAGTAAACATTTAGATGATGCATTAAAATTACTCAATCTGCAAGAAAGGACTATCAAATTCACAATAGAAAAGGAAATCAATGGACAACTACCTTTCTTGGATCTAAATATCATCAGGAATGATACAAAAATAAAATTTGGAATTTACAGGAAGCCAACACATTCAGAAAATTATATAAAAAATAATAGCCACAACCCAATTACACATAAACATGCAATAATAAACAGCCTTACACACAGACTAGTCAACATACCCATGGAAAAAGAAGAATATTTCAAGGAACAAAAAGCAATAATACACATAGCAGAAGAAAACGGATACAACAAAAGTTTGGTGTTGAAGAAAATTAGAAAATCTAAACTAAAGAAAACCATTAAGGAAACAACCACATTTATTAAAGAAAAAGAAAGCAACAGCATATTCAGTTCATTCACATATCATCCAAAAACATTTAATAAATTTAAAAAGATATTCAAGGAACAAAATATCATCTTGGCACCTACTAATAGATACTCAATTTTAAAATTACTAAATTCAAAAACAAAAGATGAAATTCCTTCAGGTAACAAATCTGGAATATACCAAATAAATTGCAAGAATTGTGAAAAATGCTACATAGGTCAAACAAAAAGAAATTTAAAAACCAGAGTCAAAGAACACTTTAGAAACATCAGATTGAAACAAGAAGACAAGTCAGCAGTAGCATTTCATTTTTGGAATGAAAACCATGACATTGATCCAAATCCAAAATTATTAAAAGGAGTGATAAATCAAAATAGATTGACAACATGGGAGAACATATTCATCTGGAAAAATAAGGATCGCGTAATGAACTTTGAAATCCCGCCAGCAGATAATTTGACAAAAAAGTTCATAGTTCCACCACCAGAGAGAGGGGATAACAACAGTTGCCAGTTGGGAAGAGATTGAAAATGGAGGCCAGGGCCTTTGAAACAAGTCTCTCATAAATATATGAAAAAGTAAGTGACGAGTGTCAATAAACCAACCACAAATAATTTTTATATTGATAGTCCTTTCTTGCAGATTGAGTAATTTTAATGCATCATCTAAATGTTTACTTGGTACAATTGCAAAGATGTCGTCAACATATCTATACCAAACCTTGAAGATCAATGGGAAGGACTTTTTAATTTGTGTTTCAAATGCACTCACAAATAAGTTAGCCAAAAAAGGTGAAAGTGGATTGCCCATTGATAATCCTGAGTTCTGCTTGTAGTGTTTTCCATTAAAGCTGAAGAAGTTTTGTTCAATGCATATTTTTGTTAGAGAAATATATTCTTCTGCTTCTATTGCTTCCATATCAATTGTAGCTAGCCATTTTTTTAACACAGTCTGCAATTTTTCTGTTGGTATGCTTGGAAATAAAGATGTGACATCAAATGAAACCAGTCTGTCATTTTTGTCCAAATTTATATAATTTTTATATAATTATAATTTTAATTATAATATTTATTATAATAATATTTATAATATATAATATAAAATTATAATATATAATATTTATAATAATTATAATTGTAATATAATTATAATTTTATATAATATAATTTTTATATTAATTTTGACGTCACTGTTACTAAATTCCTCCAAACACACACCATAGGATTGTTCATCAAGAGAATGCGAGTGTATGCACATCTCGTCTAACAAGAGTATTTGAAGGCTCAAAAAGTGAAGTGATGGGTCATCCGCCATACAGTCCTGATTTGGCACCAAATGACTGCCTTTTGTTTTCAAACATCAAGAATAAAATGCGTGGACGACTTTTGTTGGCAGAAAAAGTCACTGATGCCTTCAAAAACATGTTTTGAAGGTGTCTCAAGGAGACAGGAATAAATGGTTTGACAAATGATTCAAATAGATGCAAAAGTGTATTGATCATAAAGGAGAACATTTTGAAAAACGAAGTTTTCAATCAGATATTACTTTATTTTAATTATTAGACACAAAATATAGTGTCCCTCGTGTCATATCTTTTGGTGCAATACAATACATCCTGCACTTACTATAGGTAGCCAGTACAGAAAGTACACATTAACATGACTTTCCCTACCTTTTATCATTTATTTTAATTTTATTTGTGAAGCTAATCCTCTTTATCTATATAATTATTTTATATATCATTATCAAAGATAAGTGAACTGTATTTCAATGTAATTTATTATAATTTGTGAATTATATTTGCTTCATTGTCAATTGCTTAAGCGTTTTTTATTTATTAGTTTGTGCAAGTTTATAAAAAATATTAACAATACCTAGTTTTTGTCTATAGATTTCCTTTATATTTCTTTATATCTTTTCCCACGTGGGGAACGTGGGAAATCAGGTGTGTACCAGATAATTTACAAAGGCTGTGTATTTCAGGAACATCAAGAACACAGAAATGGATAAACCAGCAGTAGAGTATCATTTTACGAATGATAATCACAATATCGAACAGAAAATCCATTTATTAAAAAGTGTTCAGGGTCCAACTGCATTAACCACATGGGAAAAGATATTCATAAAGAAATACGAAGGAAAACTGTTCAATTTTGACACCACCTTTGAAGAGAAACAAACTCCAAGTTCATCAAGATACCAACAGATGCCCCTATCACCTCCAAGGAGTTCACCAAATCAAAATTCAACAGTTGACATTCACTGAGAATGTTAGGAAGGTCCTAAATGTTCTAGGTAAACACTAAAGTCCGGCCGTTGTATCTCCGGCTCTGACGTTTTGCGATTGCAAGAGGTGGAGGGGGGAGGTTAATAGTACCAACATACAGTAATGAGCAATTGAAAACATATCCTCAAAATTATCTTTAGAATGAAAATATAGGACTATACTTGTGTGTGTTTGGAGGAATTTAGTAACAGTGACGTCAAAATTAATATAAAATTATTTGTGGTTGGTTTATTGACACTCGTCACTTGGGAAGAGATTAAAAATGGAGGCCAGGGCCTTTGAAACTAGTCTCTCATAAATATATGAAAAAGTAAGTGACGAGTGTCAATAAACCAACCACAAATAATTTTATATAGGACTATATTAACTTTAAAACACTGAAATACAACCTACAATTTCATTATCATGCAAGATATTTATTACAACACCACTCTATTCGAATATTTCGTTCACACCTTTCACACACACTAACAGCATCTGTTGGTAGTACTGGGAATCTCTACATCCGGTGTCGTGGTCAGGAAGTTAAAACTGTCTGCTAGCGCCAATCAGCATTGTCGCTGCTATGCGTGACTCCCAAACCCAACACTGTGTTGCCAGGTTAAATTTGTTTGAGCCACGTGGTTTTAGCTGCTTGCGCTGGTAAACTTTCTTTACTTATATTTTGTGTGCGTGAATTCAGATTTTTAGTGTTCGTAAGTCCTATTATTATCGCTATTATAATAATATGGCTCCTGGTTCGTGTAATATGCAAGTACTGAAATATTTAAAATACGCATTGTTCCTCTGCTTGAAATACCCGCTAAAGAACTGGCAACAGCCTGCTTTCCCCCTCTCGAGAAATGTCAGAGCCGGAGATAGAGCGGCCGAACAGTAGCAATATACGGAGCATAGAGTACCAGTTTGTCTCAAAATTATATTAATTTTGTGCTTCATTGTATCATAGTCCTACTCATAACAAAATGTATTTTCATGTTGAAATGGATTTTGTTTTTGGAAATATTGTTTATATGTAGTGCTTTTACTAGATTTTAAGGTAGCTATTACATGTTATGAACCCTAATGTAATTATTGCAATTACTGAATGATGAATAGTTATCTTTATCATACAGGGATACATTGTTATGAGGGGGTGTCGTAAAGTTTTAATTATCACCCTTTAAAAAATGTGATAGTTGTGTTATGTGCTTGTTAGTTCTACTCTAAGTAGTCACCATCCAGATTTACACATTTTTCCCAGCATTTCTTGACCTTCCGAATGCCTTGATTGTAGAAGTCTGCAGTTTTCACTTTAAACCACTCTTCCACTTCATTGATGAGGTCATTTATATTGTCAAATCGGCGACCACGCAACAGATTCTTCATTTCCGGGAACAAGAAAAAGTCATTTGGTGCGAGATCGGGCAAATAAGGTGGATGCTGTAAGGTCTCAAAGCTACATTCCCTTGTTTTGTCTACTGCAACTTGAGATGAGCTGGTGCATTGTCAGCCAGAAGACGAACAACTTTGGAGAGCATACCACATCGTTTCTTAATCAGAACTGCTCGTAACTTGTCCAGAAGATTGCAGTAGTATCTGCAATGATAGTTTGACCCTTGGCAAGATAATCTGTAAGGATGACTCCACGACAGTCCCAGAAAACTGAAAGCATGACCTTCCCAGCTGACTATTGCACCTTTGCCTTTTTTGGGAGGGGGGAATCGACATGTCCATTCCATGCACATGGTTTTTGTCTCTGGGTCATACTAATAGATTCAGGATTCATCCATGGTTACCAGATGATAAAAAAAAAAAAAAAAATTATCTTCATCCTGTTCCAACAGCATCAACATGTCTTGAAAGGTCACGCCATGTTTGCTTTAGGAAAGGGGTTAGCAAACGTGGAATCCACCGTGCAGATACCTTAGACATGTGCAGTTTGTCATGAATAGTTTTCTACACACTACCATAACTAAGATGTGTCTCATTCATGATCGTTTGGATGGTTGCTCATCTGTCTTCCAGTATTAAATACTCCACTTTCTTCACTGTGACAGCATCATCTAATATTGACGGTCTACCAGTTCTTGACTCATCTGTCAGGGACATGTGACCAGTTTGAAAATTCCTTTTCCACCTCACAATAGTGTCATACGATGGGCAATCATTTCCATACACAGCTGTCTCTCATCATGGATTTCCCGGGCAGTTTTGTCCTTCAAATGCAGGAACTTGATCACACTACGAGCCTCAATTTTCTCCAACTTACATCTCAGTCACTTCTGGCAAAAGGACTCAAATCACTGAAACTACCAACATTATGTCCCGAGGGATCAATGATGACACCGAAAAATTTTCATCACTCTAGCATAAAAACTACAGGGTGATTATTAAAACTTTACGACATCCCCTCGTATATGGGTCTGTCATCATATTGAAATGAAGGAACAAGTACATCATCATCCTTGAAAGGTAACGGTACATACTTTTCTGTTCTCTATTAGTGGAGCCAATAAATATCCAGCCCCCCTATCTGGTTATCTTCTTGTTACAAGGATCAAAGAGGAATAAAAACTACACAAAGTACATACTAGTTTTAAATTCAGCATATTGTTTACATATTGTTTCTCCTAATTTCAGGTAATTGATTTGATGAATGTTTGACTTACAGTTATTGCCTTTCCCTGAAGTTTATGATTCTTTAGCCTCTGCAGCGCTCTATATGCATCCTGTCTGCGATTCATGCATATGAAAGCACATCCTCGTGGTGGTATTAGATCAATAGATACAATATCTCCATATTCACCAAATGTGTCGGACAATTCTTCCTGATGAACAAGTTTTGAGAGATGACCAACCCATAATGTAGTACTGCACACTGAAAGCATTTCATCAAACATTAGAAAATATGCATTTCAATCTATTGTGAAATTACCTACAACATCTAACAAAATTAAAATAGAAATGATATGCATTACAGGTAAACACACTACTATGGTGAACTGAAAAGCATGTTTTATTTAATCTTAACATAAAATATTATTCATGCTGAGTACATGTTGAAAACCATTTCTCTCTGTAACTATTCTAATTATACAAGCAATTTGTTTATGTAATGCTTTCAACTTGGCTTGCGCGGAATCACGCAATATTGTATCACAAACCTGTGTGGAAGATGTTAGCTTGTCAAGGAAAATTTGGTAACTATAGCCTGTCATTTTGGCATTTCATTATTCACAAAAAAATTGACAGGTTAACACAACATTGGCAAGACTGTGCGAGACTTGCAGAAAAACTAAAAGAATGTTTTTGGAAAAAAATAGCACATGACAAAATATTGGAGCTTATCATCGTTGATTTGCAAGACTCAAATGATAAAGATGGTGATAATGATAAATTGTTTCTTGTAGGTGACATTCACAGGAATATGACTGGCAGTTCCATTGGATAAAAAAAAAAAAAAAAAAAAAAAAAAAAAAAAAAAAAAAAAAAAAAAAAAAACAGCTAAATTCAGAAACTATAATTATAGCATTTAAAATATATACATAACAAATGTGCTTGTTCCAATTTTGATTTTAGCAAGTTTGGAAAGGTGCCCACTGCCGGTTGATGTCGGTTGACAATGGAGGAAAGTAGCCTCCGAAACAGGTTCTGAAAAATTTAAGTGTTGCTTGTTGTCATTAATCGACTTACCCTTAAATTTAATGTTAACAGAGATGTAAAAAAGTGATGTTAGTGTTACTAGTACTGACTCATCTTAAGTAAATACATCTTAACACATCACTGTTTCTAGCTTCTTCCATATATAAACAATTGGTACAGTAAAGGAATGAATCTGAACTATTAGCCAAAGTGCATAGCTTCACTGAGCACAATCATGGATTTATAAAAAAAAATTTCTCCTGTGAAACATTACATATACTTTGCATTAAGCTGCAAAATCACCACTTATTTGTTATGTACATTATGTTTAACTTACCACATAAATGTTCCTTTTTGATGGGAGGTAAGCCCCTTTTCCGCCTTTCTTTTTCTTTCTCGTGCTCCTTCTCTCGCTCACGCTCCCTTTCTTTATCCCGCTCACGGTCCCTTGATCTTGACCTAGAAGAGAAACAATCAGCATTGTTGATATGTCTTGAATTCTAATAAGAATAATTTTTAACTTACATGCATTTACAATGGCAGTGATCACACTTACTTTTGTTGTTTCCATTACAAAATTCATAAAATATTAAAAAAAAAAATATGTATGCAAGAGGCCACACCGATTATTGCACCTGCATCCAATTGCATGCCTCTACTTTCTGATTCACCAAATTACACAAACCTTCTCCTTCTAGATCTTGAGCGTGACCTCCTGCCATCTGAGACTGACCTAGACCGAGATCTCCTCCTACGCCGGCGATCACGTGACCTCGACCGGCTACGCCTTCGCCGGTACATCTTGGAGTTATTCATGGATGGACTCCTAGACCTACTGCGATCTAGGTTGATTATCTCTATGGAGTTTGATTCCGGACTGAAAATGCATGTCATTAAAGTTATTGCTTAAATTCATCTGCGCTGGTTTTCTAAGAAACGGAAATGTAAAAATGCTTTCTACTGAAATTCTGTAACATATGAGACTATGAGAGTGAGAAACTTGGAAAATGAGGTCACAGAATTAACTACAGAAATTTTAAAAAATATGTATGAGGGGCATGCTACTGGTAATTCAAATTTTAAGTATAAAGGTGCATTATTTATTATTAAAGCTAAAGTATGTAACTTTTGAAATGAGGAAACTTACCAAGATCTTTCTACAAATTCCACCTCTGAATCTGCTTGTTCACCATCTTCTAAAGAACTTTCCTTCCTTGCATGTGAAGAATGATCTGTTTGAACTGGAGGGTACCCTGGTGGTGGCTGAGACATATCCATCACTGGATATGTATATGCTGGTTTATGCTGATCATAATCATGCTGATCATATCTCAATGTCTGTGAAGCACCCTGTTTTGTGTCTGATGGTTTCAGGTCACATTCAGATGCAAAGGGTAAATTCTGAAATAGAAACATGAAAGCTACATTATGCATTTGCTGACAGCTCTTAATCAGAAGAGAAAAGAGAGCTTTCAAAGTAACAAGAAGTTAAAGCCCGGCACTGTAGCTCGCTCTGTAGGGCATCTGTCTGCTGTGCTAGGGGTCCCGGGTTTGATTCCCCGCCATGGGAGTTGGGATTTTTCTCTGACCAAGATAATTCCTCATCTTCACCAGTCTGGAATAATGAATGAGAGTGTGAATGTGTGCGTAATCTAATGATCAAAATCCAATGAATACGAATTAACACATTCTATATGTTCCAAAGGAGAACGGCTGCCGATATGACCATTGCAGTTAAAGGCGGGATATAAATGGAACAATTAAAATTTAAAAAAAAAAAAAACTAAATTCTTCATTCTGTACATTAAGTTTTCATTCATGTTCATTTTTAAGACTATTTCATATCGTGAACAATAGCACCTATTATACATTTTCTTGACAATACTGAAAACATTTCTTATTCAAATCAAAAGAATCACTTTTGTCATTAACTTCTATTCCCACTTTACAGAGCCATGTAATAATAAAATTAAAATTAAAGGTTAATAAGGAAAACAGCACCATAATTTATACAACTAGATTAAGGAATATGTATGCATTGTACATAAAATATTGTCACCAATCGCATTGTTGGTCGGAGCCCCTGCAAAGCCGGAGCTATGCGTGGGCAGAGACATAGTGGCGCGCAGCGAGAGAGAGAAAGAGACAAAGATAGTTCCATCTTTCTCTCGCTGTATCGCGATCGTTATCAAATGATCGATTGCATTCTAGAACAATGACTAGAGGTATAAAAAACATGCAAAGTATTAGAGGGAGTCAGTTCCTAGTGAGTTGTTACCTGAGTGTGCAGCTGTGTAGTAATTGTGAGTGCGTGGACATTTGAAGTGTACCACAGTGATTTCTTTCGTTTAACATGTGGCGGGAATAACAAGACAACCATAAAAACTGTGTTTGTGTATGTTACGTCATTTTGTTGCAGTAAGGTGTGAACAAAGTGTCTTTTTACTGAAATACAGAGAATTTTAAATTTCTGCAAACAAGACTTTTAATTCTATGAACCCACAATTGATATCAGGAGTGGAACATGACGATGGAAGCTGCATTGGCCAAGATCTTATAACAGCTGAAAGAAAGAACAGCGAATGACACTCACTGCGAAGAAGGGAGCAACAAATAAATGGTCGCGGAGCTAAAAGAAATGAAAACAGCAAATGATACCCTTGCAGCGAAGATGGAAGTGGCAAATAACAACCTGGTCGCGACTGCAATGAAGGCTGAATTAACCATGGAAATGAAAGCAGCGAACGACAGCCTGGCCACGGAAATGAAAGTGGCAAAAGACAGCCTGCCTACAGAAATGAAGGCCGAATTAACCGAAATGAAGGCTGCGAACAGGCCCGCGGCGCCAAATTTGAAAAGCAGTTGGCCAGCGTGAGGGATGACGTCGCGGAGCTGGGCAATCGGTTGGGTCAAGTGATGGAGCGCATCGATGACCTGGTAAACTGCGTTAACGACCTAGAGGGAAAGGCCGAGAGCAACACCAGTCCCTGAACGCCATGGTGGAGGACATCGTCGGCAGAAGATTAAAGGATCTGAAGGCCGACACGACACATCTGTGCGCGTCAAACCAACAAAGTACAACGGCACGTTAACGTTTGAAGTCTTCCACTGCCAATTCGACACAGTGGTCGCCAGAAGAGGCCGCACAGCTAATAGTCAGCATCCAGGGACGGGCTGCAGAGGTTTTAAACGTGGTCCAGACAGCGGCGGCACCCAAGGACATCTGGGAGGCCCTGGAAAACCGCTTCGGAAATCACCACTTGGCCGCAGCCAACTGAAATATAGGACACAGCAGCTAGGGGAGACGCTGCAGGAGTTCGCCCTGGCCATCGAACTGCTGGTCAGCAAAGCCTTGGCCAATCTCCCACCCGGATTGGTATCCCGAGAAGCCGCCTACTCTGTCGACGGGGTGCGAGATGCCGAGATACGTCCATGCCTAATGCGAGGCATCCACGAGGCACTAACGGCAGCATTAAGGATAGAGGCGAACAAGGTGATGGCTACCATGACTTCGAGAACAAGGAGTATGTGCTACATTGGAGACCAAAGACCAGTCGAGGAACGCCGGCGAAGACCAATTGGCATGTGTTGGGAGTGTGACAAGCCGGGACACCTGGAGAGAGACATTACGAAAGGCAGCCAGAATATCAAGTAAGAGCCGGCGTGGCCAGAGGCACGTCGGTGCCATCACTACAATACCCTAGGGTGAGCCTGCGCGCTGTCAGCCAACGTATGGATGACAGCCTCATCGCGGACGGTTGGGTGAAAGGGAGGCCGTGCCGTGTGCTTGTGGACACCGGGGCAGCCGTGACCATCATCAGACCTGACGTAGCCAGGAGTTTACCGTCGAGAAAACCGAGCCAACCATACCAGCTAGTTACAGCATCGGGCAACACCTTGTCCGTGGAGAGGGAGGCCTTGCTGGAGTTGACCTCGGGACGGAGTGCTGTGCATCTGTGGGTGTTCGTCGCGGAGGTGGCTGAGGTGATACTGGGATTGGATGCCCTCAGGAGCCACGAGCCAACGGTCGACGTCGGCAGGAAGTTCCTGCAACTCAATGGAGTAGAGGTGATACTCCGGCACCCGGAAGAACGCCTTGGAATATGCAGGGTCATGCTGAGGGAAGACATGGTTGTCTCCGCGATAAGCGAGGTGATGGTGACAGCGCTACTGTAAGGCCAGCGGACAAAGAACTAGATGCTGGACCGGATGATGCCTGTGCACGGACTGTGTAGCCAGGACATTCTTGCCGTGCCAAGAGGAGGTGCCGGTGAGGCTGCTCAATCCATCAGACACAGATCACGACATCCAGGCCAGGACGGAGTTAGGGACGTGCGAGCCTGTTATCAGCGTAACACCAATCGACACATCCAGGAGCCGGTGCCGACGCAACACCGGGGTGCCCGGCTGGAAGGCTTATTGGAGAGAGCGGCTGACCCCTGACAGAAGAGCAGCTAGAGAAGGTTCGACAACTGCTGGGACGATACCAGCACGTCTTCAGCCAAGGTAAAAATTCAATTAAATTCATGCCATAGGATCTACTCCCATTAGTCCTGGACCCGTAGAATCAAGGACCCGGCCTCCTTCTACCAGGGAGTTACCGAGCTGTCCCGAAAGGGCGCCCGGCGCCTCCGAGGCCCTTCCATAGGGCAAGGCCTAGAGACTAATAAGCCCCCCATCTGGTCCCATGGACTCAAGACCGGATGAAATTGGATACACCACTTACGTGCGCCAACACCATAATGGGAAGGCTACCGATATGACCTCGGTGGGGCCGCCTAGCGATCTAGCACACCTACTAGCTATGCTGGCTAGTACGCGGGAATATTGATGGCTTCCCCCAACCTAGTTCGGAGACGTAACCGATCTCCCATGGGTATCAGGAACCACTGCCCCCTCGAGTCCAACCCAATCCGAACTCCCTATCAGAAAGGGGCTCGAATGTATGGCCCGAGGTTCCTCTAGTAACGTCAGAGGTAACATCTAGTAACGTCTAGGGGTCTGCAGCGCCCGCACCACGGCAGCTGAAGGGGACGGATCCCCTTCCCTGCGACTACGGCCGCATGGACAGAGTGCTTCACTGCATCGACACCAGAGACGCCAGGCCTATTTGGCAACCACACAGACGTGTTCTGCTGGCAAAAAAAAGCGGCGGTACGGGACATGCTGGAGGACATTAGATCCAGGGGAGTGATCGAAAAGTCTGACAGCCCTTGGTATTCCCCTTTAGTCTTGATGATGAAGAAGAATGGCGAGCTATGCTTCTGCGTGGACTACAGGAAGCTGAATGCTGTTACCAGGAAGGACTGCTTCCCCACACCGGATTGATGACATCCTGGACATGGGTGGTGCGCAGTGGTTCTCGACCCTGGACCTTAAGTCGGGTTACTAGCAGGTGGCTCTAGACCTGAGAGATAAGGAGAAGACTGCATTCTCGACATGCCAAGGGCTTTGGCAGTTCACAGTTATGCCCTTTGGTCTCTGCAAAGCACCAGCTACCTTCCAACGCCTCATGGAATCAATAATGAGAGGATTAACTTATAATGCCTGCCTGCTATACCGGCGACATCATCATCGTCGGCAAAACATTCGGAGACCATCTCGACAACCTGACCAAGGTGCAACAGAGACTGCAGGTGATCAATCTGGAGCTGTAAGCAAAGAAGTGCCATTAACTTTAAAGAGAGTCGATTAAAGACACTAGACAACACTTACTTTTAAAAGTAAGCTGTAAGCAAAGAAGTGTCATTAACTTTAAAGAGAGTCGATTAAGTTGTTTATCATAACAACACTGTTTTCAACACTTCCAAGAAAGGAAAGAAGTGCCAGTTCTTCTGCAAGAAAGTCAACTATTTGGGCCACATAGTCTCACCAACCGGAGTGGCCACCTACCCGCTGTTGAGAGATTGGCCTCACCCAAAGGATACACGAGAATTGCGCAGTTTCCTGGGGCTGTGCAGTTGTTACCATCGCTTCATATAGCGTACTACAGCAAGACCCTGTCTAAGGCAGAGAAAAACTACTGCGTCACCCGGCGAGAACTGCTGGCAGTAGGAAGACCTTGGAGCACTTCCACAAGTACCTGTACAGTCAGCCATTCCACCTGAGGACCGATCACTCTGCCCTAACCTGGCTACCTGGTAGGCCAGACAGCCCGTTGGGTCCAGAGGCTGCAGGAGTATGACTTCACCTCCAAACATCATAGAAGGAAGAGCCATGTCCCAAAGACCCTGCCCAGAAGAGTGTGGTCAGTGCACGAGTGGAAGAGAAGGAGCGTGCCACAACTGTCAGAGTGGTCACGACAGTGCGTGCAGATGGATGGGATAGTGCAGGCCTGAGGAGGGAGCAGATGGCAGATGTAGACTTGGGGCCACTCTTGAGAGAAGTGGAGGCAAGGACAAGACCAACCTGGGAGGACATCGCACCCAGAAGCGCTGTGTATAAGTTATACTGGGCCCAATGCGATTCGCTGAAGACCAAAGAGGGCGTGCTGTTCTGGGTATGGGAATCACCGGATAGGAAGATGCAGAGAGAGCAGTTGGTACTTCCCCGGAATAAGGTCCCAGAAGTCTTGGAGGAAATGCATGCCGGTATTTCAGGAGCACAACTGGGAGCAAACTGAACAATTAACAAACTCTGACAGCGCTACTACTGGCTGAGGCTCAATTAACAAAATTCATAAGATTGCCATATTCATGCTACTCATGGCACCAAATTTATCAGTTTTTCAGCAATTTTCAGCCAGTGTTCCCTCTTTGACAGGGCTGAAGAAAAGTTTACCAAGTGTACAGTCAAGCAAAATCTCAGGATTTCAAATTTTATCAAGGTTATGCTTAAAAATCTGAATATATGAATTCAGTTTTTCACTCTCAATCATATTAATTTCTGTCTTAAGAAAACCTAATCAATGTTGATATGCACTCTCAGGATTTAGTCTGTACACCTGTAGCGCAACAATGTAGTGCTAATCAAAGTCCAGTCTTACAAACTGCTCATGCAGAAACAAAGCAAAAAATTCTAAGTACCACTAAAACAACCCCTTATTAGTGTTATACAGGATGTTAATGAAATATATTGAAATATTTTCAGAGCAAGTGGAGATGTCTTAAACAAGTAATTTGAGACAGGAGACATGACCTGGTGGTTCAGATGTGGAAATTACAGCCATAAGTTTCTGAAGTGCCAGTGCACCACTGCTAATGGTGATACAACTAATGTGCACAACACACAAAATTGAAGAAACATATTGGAGCACACTCCCTCTGACACAATGGTTATGACATTAGCTTTCAAGTGAAAGGTAAACAAGTTTGAGTCTTTCACTTTTTTGTAATTTTTTATATATTTATTTATTTTGTTTAAGCTTTTAATCCCTGCATTGTTTGGAGTAATTTCATTTTGTCAGTGCAATTAATTGCAATTATTTCTCACAAAGGTTGCATCTTGCTTAAAATGTTCACATGCTGTAAGTCTAAATGGGCGGTGGTTTAAAGGGTGGACAAACTTATATGAAATAAAAATTAAATGCAAATCTTTACATCAGGTTTATGCTGTCTACCCAGCACAAGGAGGCAAGGTAGAGGAATGTTTAACATAATCACTTTTAATGTCCACACAGTGTTTATGCTGGCCTTTGAGGATTCTAGGTTTGTTTAAAATACATTGGAGTTGTCACATAATTCACCCATACACAATACCTATCACTACAGTTACTTCGAGCATTAGATCTGGTAAACTGGGTGACTTATATGCACTTTCATACACTCATTTACTAGTAAAGAGATCCACTAACAGAGCAGATAAACAGTTCAAATCCCTCTCCCCTTCATTCCTCTCTTGCCTTTTTGTGGTGGGCAGAAAGTAGGAACTACATGAAATGGTGACATGCATTTTCAATGCAAAGTTGACAGTGGCAAAGGAACAACTGTCGTACTCTAAGATTACTTGTATGTGTCAAATAACTTCACATGCTGTTGGTTAGATCCTTTTCTGAGGTAATAGGTGTTTCATACACTGTAGATTTAAGGTGACTTCAGAAAAAGAAATCAATTGGGTTGAGGTCAGGAGAACATACTGGCCAAGCTACAGCTGGAATCCTCCTTCCGATCCATCAGGCAGCATAATATGATTTAAATGCTCTCGTACAACCAGGGTGAAATGAAGCAGAGCTCCATTATGTTATAGCCACATTTGACAATGAATATGAAAGGACACATCTTCTAAAAATACAGGTAAAATGTTCTGTAACACATGAAGATAAACATGTGCATTTAAGAAGAAGGGAGCAGGTATGGGCCAATGACATTGTTTGAAATTATTCCAATCCATATATTGATTGAAAACATTGGTTGTGACTCTTCTCCACGAGAGCATATAGATTCACTTTAGTCCCACACATGGCTGTTTCTTGAAATAGAAACTAGACCATCCCTGGTGAACAAGTGAATCAGTAAATAATACTGCTGAAAAGAATTTGGACTGTTGGAGTAAAGCCCAATTGCAAAATTGTAGCCAATGGCCAGTCTTCCAGTTTTAGTGCTGGCACATTCTGCAGGTGAAATGCGTGAAGTTGTTCTTCATTTATGACTTGCCATATGCTAACATTGTTACTGTCTAGAGCATGTGCAATTGTACATGTATTGGTACATGCATCTTATGTAATGCTTTGCAGTATATTCTCCTCGAATTGCACTTTATGTTGGCTTTGTGCAACATCCCTATTGCCCCAGTTGATTTGGAAGGTTCCTCCCCCTTGCAAAAGTCTATAAATGGACTGGAAGTTTGAATGATGTGGTTGGATTTATCAGAATACCGACCGTTCCCTATACAGCACTGCAGCAGTTAATCCATTACCTCGTGATTCACGTAAATAAGATGGATATCTGCTAGTTCAGAAAAGCTGTACACATTCTCCATGTTGTCCAACAGGAAATCCTCAGCACACTAAATACAGTGTCCTAAATCTAGAAAATCATAGTAGTGTTATTGCACTGGCCAATCAGATTCATGTTCTTAGTCACAAATCATGCCATTTCTTCTCATTAGAATTTACGTATTAAAAAGATGAAGAAAGCAAAAGTTAAGCACATGACAGGAACCAAACCAATGACCTTTGGAACACCAGTTTTCAGCATTATGTACTGGCCCACCACAATAGTTACAGAAACACCATTAGAGTATGCTACTGATGTAACAAGGCAGTTAATTGCTGTTCAGTGTCGCACTGGCAGGTGATTAGTTTAGATTTGAGAGATCTTTGAAGCATCAAATCTTGAGAATGCCAATTAACAAGTTACTAAGAATCAAGCAATTTGGAAGCAATCTTCAACACTTTATAGTCCAATAATTTCAGCCACCTTGTTTAAATATCAACTTATCAGCATCTGATGCCAATTTGGTTTAACACAACTGTTTTGAGTGATTGGAGAAAGTTGGTAACAGTAATGTCAAAATTAATTGAAAAAACTATTTGTAGTCGGTTTATTGACACTTCAGCACTTACATTTTTTATATTATTGAGGGACTAGTTTCAGAGCCCACTGCTTCCATTCTCCATTCAAAATTAAACAAGAAGATAAGTCAGCAGTAGCATTTCATTTTTGGAATGAAAATCATGACATTGATCCAAATTCAAAATTACTAAAAGGCTGATAAACCAAAATAAACTGACATGGGAGAACATATTCATATGGAAAAATAAGAACCAAGTAATGAACTTTGAAATCCCACCTGTAAATAATTTGAGAAAGAAGTTCATAGTTCCACTGCGAGAGAGAAGAGAGCAGATGACAACATACACTAGTTGGAAAGAGGTTGAGAATTAACTGTGTTATGTTTACTGCAGACCATGCATTACCTATGCCAATATATTCTGCAATCACAAATTATTTTGGTGTAGTTCATTAACACCCTGTATATTAATTTAACTTGTGACAAATGAAAAACTTACAGGAACAGTTTGAGCTAGATGCTTGTCAAATTCCTCCTCTTGCTGTTTCATCTCCTGCAGCTTACGTATTTTCTCTTCCATTTCAGTTTGTTGTTTCATTTGCTGCTGTGAAATTTGCTGTTGAAGAGTCTGAAGCTGGCGCATTACTTCAGGATTTGACAATATACTGCAAATCAAAATTCAAATTAACTGATTTTTTAAATTATGCTACATGCACAAAAGCATGCACACACACAACTGATTTTGTTAGATTCAAGGAGTCCAAACACTGCTTCTCTGATGAAATCTTAATATCAAATTGTTGTATGGAATGTAATATTTCTGTTACCCTCTACCATTTATTACTATTAGATAAGCTTATTTTTTCATCTACCTTATTTCAATCAACATTAGCAGTTGCAGAAATAGCTACATTACAAACTTTGGTTAGAATACAAAAAGAAAATTAGAATAAAAAGAAGTATTTCAGAAAGTGGAGTGCCATTGTTACTAAAATTAGGCAAGTGAGTCAACCTTGTATATACTTTTCTCCACTTACAAGTTTTTTATGAAGACTAGTTTCTGGGGACTTCTCCCCTATCGTCAGTTCTGTGGTGCATCATCAGTCAACCATAGAACTGACGATAGGGGAGAAGTCCCCGGAAACTAGTCTTCATAAAAAACTTCTAAGTGGAGAAAAGTATATACAAGGTTGACCCACTTGCCTAATTTTAGTAACAAAAAGAAAAGCTGATATTCAAATGTATAAGAACCAGACGCTACTTGCTGTACTTAGAAGTCCACACTCTTTCCATGTAATCAAAAAGAACAACTGAATATTGACAAGAATTAGAAAGTAATTGAACAATTCAAACCATTCATAAAGTACATCTTGGAAATGGCTTATGTCACAAAAACTTATTTCAGGAGTGGAAACGTTGAGTCAGACTGAAAAATTCAATGCCATAGTCGGGATTTGAACCACGGATCTTCTGGTTTCCATCCAGCCGCACTACCATTGTGCTACTATGGCCAACTTGCCGATATGACATTAAATTCTCCAACTGACTCGTATTTTCCCGGTAAACCACTTAGGAGTTCTCATAAACACATGAGACAACTACCTTAATGGCGACTTACTACATGTAAGTACTTTAAGGCCCGGGCTTTATAGTTAACCACTATTAGGTTAATTAATGGAAATTAATTATTCTTTCACACTGGCCGTGTGTAGGCTAAATTGTGGAAACGTTGAGTCAGACTGAAAAATTCAATGCCATAGCCGGGATTTGAACCACGGATCTTCTGGTTTCCGTCCAGCCGCACTACCATTGTGCTACTATGGCCAACTTGCCGATATGACATTAAATTCTCCAACTGACTCGTATTTTCCCGGTAAACCACTTAGGAGTTCTCATAAACACATGAGACAACTACCTTAATGGCGACTTACTACATGTAAGTACTTTAAGGCCCGGGCTTTATAGTTAACCACTATTAGGTTAATTAATGGAAATTAATTATTCTTTCACACTGGCCGTGTGTAGGCTAAATTGTGGAAACGTTGAGTCAGACTGAAAAATTCAATGCCATAGCCGGGATTTGAACCACGGATCTTCTGGTTTATTTCAGGAGACCTACACCTTTTTGCATAATAAATTCCTTCTATTGCTTAGTGCTTACCAGATATGCAATACTACACAACATTTCTTTCAAATGGAGAAAACCCACAGTAATGTTATATCATGAGATAATCACAGTTATAAGCATTACCAAATATAAATGTTTATAAACAGGTTTTTTCATATATCGAAATTTAACTGTTTTGGAACACCACAGTGAAGCAAAATAATTATTCAATTATAGAGGAGTCGTATTTATTACAGTCGCTGAAGCTGATGTGTAATTAATACGACTCATCTATAATTTAATAAGGCTTTTTTCACTCCATTTATATACACTGCATGTCAGTGTCAATCTGTAATGCTAAACATGGATGAAGTGTCATGACAAAATAATTTAGTGATTTAAATTTCCTTCCAGATTCTTGTTAGCGTCACATCACCAACAAACAAATATTCTGAGCATTTTTTTTTCTAAAACGAGCTGGTTTCCAAAACTAGTGGCACTACAGACTGACATTACACACATCTGGTGTTTCCTGTTGCTCTCAGTTGGTAGAGAGGTTTTTATAAGTGCAGAAGCAGGCAGCTAAAATAATACGCAGAAAGTTAATGTGAATACAGACACCATCTAAGGGGACAAGGTCACTATGAAGAACACAAAAAGAAAGAAAATGCTGCTAAGGCAGTAAAATGTCAGCAAGACTAAAAGAAGAAAAGAACAGAATATACAAACAGATGCTGCAAATCAGAAACAAGATGCACAGAAAGCAGAAGGATATGCTCCTGATATTATGACATCTGCAAGAGCATTTTGGAAAGTGGAGAAAATGTGCTGCAGACGCAGTTTGCAAGCCAGGGAAAACAGCATCAAAGCATGCACTTTCGGAAGACATTAAAGTTGCAATCTTGAATTTCTGTGAGGACGACTCAATATCAAATCAGACTCCAGGTAGAGATGCATTCAAAAGAGTGCTTTAAAAGAGAAGCTGAAGAACTCTGTATAAGATATCTGGTGGTTACCTTAAAGGAGGCATAAACCTATGCATTAAACTATTAAAAATAGCAAATGTATATGAAAAAAAAAAAAAAGGATGAAAACATATGTTTTATATAATTATCATTACGAGTTCATTTCTATATAAGCTTAAATTCAATATACTATACAAGTATTTTTATTATCTTCAAACAAGCTTAAATTCAATATATTATACGAGTATTTTTACTATCTTTAAACTTAGGAAAGAAAGGCAACTTTTATTTTCAATTTCTAATGTGACTTTTATAGCTATTATCTTACAAATTTTCAGTTTTAAAGCATCATTTATATATTTATTAGGAACAATACAAAAATATCAATGTATCTATACCAAGTTCAAAAAATCAAAGGCATTTTGAATATTTATGTAGTAAATCAACTCATACTGATAAATAAAAAGGAATAAATATAAAAATATTATTGAAGATATTCCTACTCTGGAGAAAATAAAAGTAGATTATAATTTTAAAAATATGGTATACAAAAGTATGAAAAGTTAAAAATAGCTCCATTGATCATTTAAAGGAGTGCATCAAGCATGCAGTACTTAAAATCACACCTCAAATGCTGAGAATGTTTCACTCAGCTGTTCATTGCTGTAAATTATATACTTTATTGCTGTGAATATAATTATAGGATAGTCATAAAGAATAAAATTTGATGAATATGACTGTGTTCCAGCAGTTACATTTATTGTATTATTTTCATTCTAAAATGTTTCTTACAGAAATGGGTTAAGACTTTATATCCATCCTGTATTTTAAGATTGCTAAATTTTAGGCTTAAGTCTGTGGTCCTTGAGCAAACATTAAGTGGAAGTCTCAATATACTTAAAATCTTTAATCTTGCAATGGTTACTAACGTGTTGAGAGCATCAGCACAGACAGCTCAAGATCTGTGGTTTATATCCTAGGCTGCTACAGAATTTTATGTGTGATTCAATTTTCCAAAAACAAATTACACAATTTAGCTCACAATGATAACAATCAATTCATTTTGGCTGTTGTTTAAATACTTTTGTTTCATCTACATGTTCGAAATAAATATTGTTTTTTAATCATCATTACACTTCTGCATTTCCTCTTATTTGTTGCTCTATTTCAAATAGAGCTATAGCTTTAGCCTTCAGATTTCTTAGTTTCCAAATTACAATAGAAACATCAACGCCCATTCTCCTTATGTTGCAGATGGTTACACACGTCACAATTTTCTTCTTTCTTTTTTTTTTGGGGGGGGGGAGGGGGGTTAATGGATTAACATATTTCATTAGCTAATCTTTGTAAATACAACAGAATACACACATATAATAAATACTGCAGAGCTAGAAAAAGGTGGAAAAATATGTTTTTCCCAATTTTTATTTCTATTAGTTATAACACACCTTTCTAAACCTGACTGCTGCTGTTGCTGTTGTTGCTGCAGCTGCTGCTGTTGCTGTTGAGGTTGTGGTGATGGTACAGCATTTTCATCTTCTTCCTCTGAACCATAGTCAAAATCTAACAACTTCTTGTCAAATTTTACCTAAGATCAGAAAATTAATTCATTATCAGCATAATTTAAACTATACTGCCTTCCTTTTACACTTATGTGTAATAAAATCTTCAATGTATTTATTTATATTTATTACATACTATTGCATGAACTGCAATACTTAGAAAAACTAGTCAATCTTCTAAAATTTGTCATAGAATGTATATTAAAAATAATTTTTGCACTAACTTTATTTTCTCATTGTTCTAAAACTTGTTAAGAGAGATAAACTTTCATTAGACAGTACATTATAGGCATAAGGATACAAAAGACTGAAGTGACAGATTCTTATTACTAAGTGATGGCTTTAAAATTTTGTACTACAACCATGAGATAAATTAATAGCGTCTAACACTTGAAAGAAGTATTAAGTATTTAAAAATTCAAACCATTAGCAACATCTCAGAAATAGCTTATGACAAAATAACTTTTGACATACGTTTTGTGCATTGTTACCTGGATGAGGTTTTTCCAGGGTTTTCCTTTATCCTGATAGACGAATGTCGGGTAACTCTAAGCTCATGGACCCCGGACTCATTTGAACATCACTTCACTTCACCCATTTCATTCATTGTCCGATATGACTTAACGTTGGAGGACGTAAATTAAAAAAAGAAAATCAAAATCATAAGAAGCCTTTTTGGGAAAATAAGTTTCCATGTATATATATATGTGTTTGGAGGAATTTAGTAACAGTGACGTCAAAATTAATCTCTAAAACTATTTGTAGTTGATTTATTGATACTCGTCACTTACTTTTTTATATTAATGAGACTAGTTTCAAAGGCATTCGCCTCCATTTTCAATCTCTTTCCAGTTGGAAAGAGGCGAATGCCTTTGAAACTAGTCTCTCATTAATATAAAAAAGTGACGAGTAACAACAAACCAACTAAAAATATTATTAAATTTTAGATGAGTCGTATTTTTTACACATCTGCTTCACTTTCGTACCTATTTTGAGGACATGTTTCGCAAATCATCGTTTGCATCTACGGCTCTCATGCGACTGAAGCTAGATCCAGCGGTGTGGGTAATTCTGGGGTTGTTGCTGCCATCTGTTGATTTAGTGATGAACTTAAATGTGGGATTCTCTTCTAGCGGGATTTCAAAGTTCATTAGTTGGTTTTTATGTTTTTCTATGTATATTCTCTCCCATATGACGAGTTCACTATGTTTTTGTACATATTTTAGTAATTCTGTGCTATCTTCAATTTCATGATTTTCAGACCAGAAATGAGCTGCTATTGCGGACTTATCAATATTTTTGTATCTTAAGTGCCTGAAGTGTTCTTTCTTTCTAGTGCCTATGTTTCTTTTTGTCCTCCCTATGTAAATTTTTTCACAGTCTTTACACTTAATCTTGTAAATGCCTGACTTTTCCTCTGGTTTTATCTTATCAGTATTATTACTGTGAAGTAGGTTTTTAATGTTGTAATTGTTTTTTGGTGCCAATGTTATATTGTATTTCTTGAATATTTTTTGGAACTTTTTTGTGGCCCAGGGGTGGTAAGTAAATTTAGCAAATCTAATTTCTTGTTTTATTGGTGTGAGAGCTGTGATCTGTTTTAATCTCTTTTGAAGTTTGAATAATTTTAGTTTTTTATCTACAAGGTTTTTTCCATATCCATTTTTAATTGCAGTTTTTAAGATTTGATGGTATTCGTTTTGATATTCTTGCTGGCTGAGAGGTAGATTTACTAATCTGTGTGTGAGACTGTTGATGGTTGCATGTTTGTGTGGAATTGGGTTGGAACTATTTGCTTTGATGTAATTATCTGTGTGTGTTGCTTTTCTATGAATGCCAAATTCTAGTTTTTCATTGCTTTTTTTGATTTTAAGGCCTAAAAAAGGTAGAGTACAGTCCTCTTCAGGTTCCACTGTGAATTGTATGCTGGGTTCTTGCAGGTTGAGTAGTTTCAAAGCATCATCTATTAGTTTGTAGGGCACTATTGCAAAGATGTCGTCTACGTATCTGTACCATGTTTTGAACATATGAGGGAAGGCTTTAGTTATATGTGTTTCGAAAAAGCTCATGTATAGATTGGCCAAAAATGGTGATAGCGGGCTTCCCATAGCTAGTCCTGAAATTTGTTTATAATATTTTCCATCGAAGACAAAATAATTTTGATGTATACATAATTCAGTCATTGCCAAATATTCTTCTATTGCATTGGCATCCAGGTTTATAGAATTTAGCCATTTTTTCAGTTGAATCAAAAGTTTGTCTAATGGAATGCTAGGGAAGAGGGAGCGGACATCAAAGGATACTAAAGTGTCATGAGGTTTTAGTTTAAGATTTTGAATTTTTTCTACCAGGTCTAAAGAGTTTTTTATACTCAGAGTATGGAATTGTGGAAAGGACTGAAATTTTTTGGATAGCCATTTTGCCAGAAGGAAAGTAGGAGTGTTTATATTATTTACAATGGGTCTCATGGGTATGTTGGGTTTGTGTATTTTAGGCAAACCATATAGTCTTGCAAGGGTAGGGTTGTCCGGTTTGATAGTTTTTTGTTCTGTAGTTGTTAAAATTTTACTATTAATGATGGTTTTTTGTACATCTTTTATGCATCGGTTGAGTGGATTAGAATCTATTTCCTGGAATTCTTTTTGTTGTAGTAACTCTAACAATGAAGAAATAGATGTACTTAACCAAGGCCTAAAAACATGTATAACATACTCCAGCAACCCGGATGAATTCATTGCAGATATAGAATTAGCAGTAGAAGGCTTGGAAACCATGGACAAAAATATAATTAGGAAAAAATCAGCTCCTATATTGGAAAATTAATAAATAAAAAGCCAAAAAAACATTTGAAACAAATTCAGATAATTAAATCTTTAAGGAAAAAGGATGTAATCTTCTCAAGGGCTGATAAAGGGAACAAAATAGTAATCTTAGATACAGCTACATACAAAGAAAAAATGTTAGTTACTACAACAAAAAGAATTCCAGGAAATAGATTCTAATCCACTCAACCGATGCATAAAAGATGTACAAAAAACCATCATTAATAGTAAAATTTTAACAACTACAGAACAAAAAAACTATCAAACCGGACAACCCTACCCTTGCAAGACTATATGGTTTGCCTAAAATACACAAACCCAACATACCCATGAGACCCATTGTAAATAATATAAACACTCCTACTTTCCTTCTGGCAAAATGGCTATCCAAAAAATTTCAGTCCTTTCCACAATTCCATACTCTGAGTATAAAAAACTCTTTAGACCTGGTAGAAAAAATTCAAAATCTTAAACTAAAACCTCATGACACTTTAGTATCCTTTGATGTCCGCTCCCTCTTCCCTAGCATTCCATTAGACAAACTTTTGATTCAACTGAAAAAATGGCTAAATTCTATAAACCTGGATGCCAATGCAATAGAAGAATATTTGGCAATGACTGAATTATGTATACATCAAAATTATTTTGTCTTCGATGGAAAATATTATAAACAAATTTCAGGACTAGCTATGGGAAGCCCGCTATCACCATTTTTGGCCAATCTATACATGAGCTTTTTCGAAACACATATAACTAAAGCCTTCCCTCATATGTTCAAAACATGGTACAGATACGTAGACGACATCTTTGCAACAGTGCCCTACAAACTAATAGATGATGCTTTGAACTACTCAACCTGCAAGAACCCAGCATACAATTCACAGTGGAACCTGAAGAGGACTGTACTCTACCTTTTTTAGACCTTAAAATCAAAAAAAGCAATGAAAAACTAGAATTTGGCATTCATAGAAAAGCAACACACACAGATAATTACATCAAAGCAAATAGTTTCAACCCAATTCCACACAAACATGCAACCATCAACAGTCTCACACACAGATTAGTAAATCTACCTCTCAGCCAGCAAGAATATCAAAACGAATACCATCAAATCTTAAAAACTGCAATTAAACATGGATATGGAAAAAACCTTGTAGATAAACAACTAAAATTATTCAAACTTCAAAAGAGATTAAAACAGATCACAGCTCTCACACCAATAAAACAAGAAATTAGATTTGCTAAATTTACTTACCACCCCTGGGCCACAAAAAAGTTCCAAAAAATATTCAAGAAATACAATATAACATTGGCACCAAAAAACAATTACAACATTAAAAACCTACTTCACAGTAATAATACTGATAAGATAAAACCAGAGGAAAAGTCAGGCATTTACAAGATTAAGTGTAAAGACTGTGAAAAAATTTACATAGGGAGGACAAAAAGAAACATAGGCACTAGAAGGAAATAACACTTCAGGCACTTAAGATACAAAAATATTGATAAGTCCGCAATAGCAGCTCATTTCTGGTCTGAAAATCATGAAATTGAAGATAGCACAGAATTACTAAAATATGTACAAAAACATAGTGAACTAGTCATATGGGAGAGGATATACATAGAAAAACATAAAAACCAACTAATGAACTTTGAAATCCCGCTAGAAGAGAATCCCACATTTAAGTTCATCACTAAATCAACAGATGGCAGCAACAACCCCAGAATTACCCACACCGCTGGATCTAGCTTCAGTCGCATGAGAGCCGTAGATGCAAACGATGATTTGCGAAACATGTCCTCAAAATAGGTACGAAAGTGAAGCAGATGTGTAAAAAATACGACTCATCTAAAATTTAATAATTTTTCGCTTCACTGTGGTGTTCCAATACAGTTAAATCCCAACTACAAATAGTTTTTGAGATTCCATATATAGTTTGAAATACAAGAATATAATTGAAAATCTTTGTGCTGCATACTTGGATCATGCAAACTTAAATACCAACTTTGGTATTTAGCTGTTCTTTCATTTAAGAGTTGTGTGAAACACTGAACTTTTTAAAAAAACTGGCCTTTTTTTTTTTCTTCCCCTCTCTTCTTTTTTAATCCAGGGAAACTCACTACATGTATTTTTAGTGAATTCTTGATATTGAATTTTTGGGCTGAATACAATACCTTATCTACAAATTATTAGATATATGTTGTACATTATAACAAGTTTTACATTAGTACACAAAATTTATTCAGAATGAAGACTCCCAAACTATTGATAGAAAATTCAACATATGCACTTTGATAGAAAGTCAACATGAAACATTTGAATACAATTTTTGGGTGGGCAGTAACATGCTTTCTAGCTACCATAAGTAGCTGCCAAAAAAGTAAAAATACTCATGTAACTTTTATTTGTGCTCCATTTCACTTTAATCATGAAAGGTTATATAATTTTAAAAGATTAGAACTGCAGTTCTTCATAACTTTGCAACAATTTGTTTATTTTAACATTATTGTACAAACTATCTTTTGTTTTTGTAATACCATGAAATGTTTTCTGGTAAATTGCTGAGCAAAACCAAATTAACTACAGCTAACAGTCACAATACAAAAGAAAGGGAACTTCTAAGTAAAAGCATATAACACAACCAAAAATACAGAGCAAATATATGCAACGATTTTAATAATTTTTTTTAATTAGATGTGAACTCATACCAGGTACATACAAGTGAGGATGTTCTAATTTTGAAAGACTGGATGATCAACATGAAAAAATGTATAAAAAAATATTTCATTTTATCTTATTCAAATACGATAGTGGAGCACGTGCAATTGACTAATAAATCTGTATTTTGCCTTTCTCGATTGAGAATACTATCACATTCATCAATTATTACTGATTACTGCCTATATTCAATATTTATTATTATTGAACAAATTTTAGAGAATATGGAATTAACAGATGACTTTGTTAATCTTTCCAATGTGTAAGGAGTATGATACAATGAAGCACAAAATTAATATAATTTTGAGTCCAACTAGTACTCAATGCTCCACTTATTGCTAGTATCCACCTAGAATAGTCGACAATTACTAATCTTTGTTTGGATCAAAATTTTTTCAATTGTAATTGTAAAGTCTCTTGAACTTCTACTTTAGCAATAGGTAGTCAACTTTCACTTTTTGTTGCAAATCTTTTTATAAGCTTATTAGAAATGCATGTTATTAAAGCACTCCCTTTAATTCATAAAACTTGGTATAGATAAATAGATGACATTTTTTCTATTGTTCCTGATACACAAATAAATGATGCTTTAAGACTTCTAGATTCACAAGATAGCTATAAAGTTCCCTTCAGAAATTGAATATAACGGTTGCCTTCCTTTTCTTGATCTAACATTAAAAAATAACAAAAAATTAAACTTTGGCATTTATAGGAAATTAACTCATACTGATAATTACATAAAAATAAAAGTTAACACCTTTTGACTTAATTTTTTTTGTTTTTAATAGTTTAACTTACAGGTTAATAAATATATCCCTAAGTAAAGAGGAATTTAATTGAGAATATAAATGCATTAATATTGCTTTAATTAATTGTTTAATTAATATTTCATACATAAAAAGACTGAGAAATTAAAATACCAAAAAAATGTAAATGATGTTTCTACCATTAAAAAAATAAAAGATGGCTGTAATTTTTTAAAAATTTACTTTCCATCCTTGGGCTACTAAAATATATATATATATATATATATATATATATAACAAAAATGGTATAATCTTGGTACCTCAAAATATTTAACGGTTTAGACTGCGACTAGGTTTACATTGGAAGGATCAATGTAATGTGGAAACCACAATGAAGGAACATTTTAGAAATATTAGGTATAAACAAATTGATAAATTAGCTGTGGCAGATCCTTTCTGGACATTTAACCGTGAATTAAATCTAGTTAAATTATTAAAGTAATTAAATGGACCAATAGATTTTAATGGTTTGGGAAAAATATTTATCTTGAAAAATAGAAATCCTTTTGAAATAATGCCAACTGATTCTACAAACATATTTGTTTTGCTTCCAGTAGACAGTAGTACAGTAGCAAACAATCTTATCATCTAGTGGCAGTAACCATGGGAAAATAAACAGTAAACAAGCTGAGGATGTAGTATATTGCAAAACCAGTCCCTTGGAAAACAATTTTAAAAGAAAATGATGTACACAAATTATTATATTATATTTGTATCACTTCTATCAATAGCTTCAGTTTTGAAGTACTATAAGAACATATGTCATTACTAGAGCTCAGATTTTTGCATATTTACATGTTTTATTACTTGATAGTTAAATATCTGCACGTAATCGATAAGTTTATTCCACTTTATAAGGAGTTTATTATTTAAGTTTTATAGTGCATATAAATGCATTATATATATATATATAGAAGGGGTAAGCGCATATTTAATTAATATTTTACTTTTGTAGCAATGGTTCTTGAAATTGTTATTTCACCACGATACTTTAAGAAGAGATGGATCTGAGCAAATTTCTCTTTTATTCCTGTGTATAGGAGCATTACTTACTAAAAGATCACTGAAGAAAATATTTAGTTGGTATTAATGTTGCAAACAGACCTGTCTGTCACAACTATGTTTTCAAGAATTAAAAAGTGCCATTTTCTTAACTTTTAAACCTGTAACTAGTGCACTTTTACTCGTAATTCCTGAAGTGTGAGAAGTAGGTTATAACAACAATTGGGAATATAGTACTGTGTAAAGTGTGTGAAAAACATTAAGTATTATTGCTATATATTTTTAGAATATTTTAAACATCAACATGATTTTCAATTTAGTTATTGTTGGTTTTATTTAATCATGACTTTTTACCACTGTTATAGGTGTCCTGTGACAAAAATTCCAAATTACGCAACATCTACAGACAGCTGCTCATAGAAATGCTATTAATAAAAATATCTCTAAGATCTAAACAACCTTACCAGCAGCATTTTCTGCAAGTAGAAGTGGAAATGATGGCAATAATAATTTTTTGAAGACATGTGCATAGCATTAGTTTCAGCCAACATTCCCTTTGAATAAGTTAAATAATATAGAATGTTGAACTTTACTGAAAAAATGTTCTGGACAAAAACTTCCTGATGTATCAACAATGAAAAAAAACTAAAATTAGTTTGTGTATCAACTACCCCAAACCCCTTTCCGATATTTTGAGCTTTATAAAAACTTGTCAGTTAATTAAAAATTTTAAATATATTATACAGAAATATTTTCAAATTGAAGCAAAATGATTTATGGCCCGTAGGGCCATTGAGTTTGATTTATTATTTTACGATCAATAAATTAATTTTTCTTCAACTTGTTCCCCACAAAAGTGAGACCCCAAATAAGACACATGATCTTCACTAATTTTTAATAAAATAATTATTTTCAGGCAATACAAAAAATTGGAGACAATATTAGCAACCCTAACTTGTGGTTATATGTACATGAAACAACCAAACTGTGTGAGAAATTTAATGCCAACGTTGTCATGGGAACAATTACCAAATCTGAACTACATCTCATTGTCTCCTGAGTACTGGAAGTAACAAACAATTCTGGTAGGGTTGTTTGTAATGAATTACATGTAAAGAAAATAAGTAAAAACTCTTGGTGATAGTTACAGATGCAACAAGCACACATTCTTAAGGCTCTTAAAGCATTGGAGGTATTTTATCCTAGGACAGTTTATGACTTGTTTAGCGCATGCTCTCTACTGGTTGGCAAAGGAAATTCGTGCAAATTTTCCAGAAGTAAATGCCTTAATTTTCATTGTGAAAAGTGTCTGTGAAAGCGCCATCAAAAGTGAAATTATTTACTGATATGATGCAAGATTCTTGATTAACTCCAGAGCCAATCCTCATGAGACTGAAGCAGATCTTTATTGAAGTTATCTTTGGAAGATATGAAAATGGTGTCCGACTGGGAAAAAAAAAAAAAAAAAAAAAAAAAAACCTGCTGCAGTAAGTGCTTGTAATGTCAAGTGTATCCAGAGTAAACCAGTGTTTTATTAAGACCTACGTTATTAAAATCCCACCAGCCCAATCAAATGTTTGGAAGATAAAGGTATATCTGTAATCTTCTACAGTGAAGCTATATGAAACAGCTGTCGCCGCAGAAGATAACTGAAAACCTGAGTTAACAAATCCAGGTTTAGTGTTTCGAGATGTGAATAAGGTACTACAAGGAGAGGCTGAAAATGAACCATAGAGAGATCTTTCTCTTCATATTAAAACATTTTAAGCGATAGAAGGAAATCTTCTTCCAGAAAATTGTGGAAACTATTTTTTTACTTAAAAAAAGACTAATGCTAACATAGCCTAAAAGAGAGACTAATAAAGAATTTTGTTAATGTCCGAGTTTAAGAATGAATTTATAATTTGATTTCTTCATCAAGATTAATAAATATGAAGTTGATATAATGTACTGTATTTTAAGTGCACATTATGAGTTTTTAAAGCACATTTAGCAGATTTTTAGAGCATAGATGCTGCATATATATTCATACTTATACTGCTTATCAATCCGAGTTCTAGTCATTACTCATTTTGTACTCGAAGTATATAATGGTGAAGTCTTGCTATCTGGTAAGTTATCATCTGAACACATCCATTTCAATTGCATACATAGGACATTTTAGATGCATACAAAAATTATTTTAAATATAGTACAACTGCATCCACAAATATATCCAAATGCACAGTGCTAATCCATAGCGATTCTCAGAGTTAACTTTTTGGGGGTAAGCTGCAGCTTTATAATCTAAGGGCAACCATACATAAGTAAAAAAGCGTGAAACATCTAATATAGAATCCTTTGAAGAAACCATACTGCAAAACAAACTTCCGCTTTAACTTCATATATTAGGGACACAATATCTTAGTAATACATGAAAAAAGTCTGTAACTAATATAAATTCCAATACAGATATTCCTTCTGACAACTGGATACCACTCAGATGATACACAGATTCATGTTTGCATATAATATGTAAATAGAGTATAAACAGTGGTCACATTTATTTGAAATCTGTCCACATAAAATTTGAAAAAATAACAAGTATTAATCAGCAGGCCCTAGAATCCAATTTAGCAGCCAAGACAAAACTAATGCCTAATAGAGCATTACCTAGCACACAAAGAACATTAAATTGGCAGATTTGACATACAATGGGACTATATGCAAGCAAAATGTCAATTTCACTGCAGTAGAATTAAGTGCATGACCAAGCATCATATTTTCATGATCAAAAGTCATTTTTGATCTGGTAGAATAATTCATGAAACCCCTCAATGCGATGTTGCATTATATATATATATATATATATATATATAAATTTTTTGGGTGCTTTTCTCCAAATATCAATATGTTTCGCAACAGCAGCACTTACATAAAGGGTTTCTAGGTATGCTGATATAATAATTATACCTAATCATTAATACTACAACTGTCACTTTTAATTACTTTTTGCACAAATAGGTTGTCACCTTTTCTGAGGCTATATTACACGAAAGAGGTACAGGGTCAATCCCATTAGTTTATATTAGTAAAGCTTCATTTAACTTTTCACCATTGTATGACAAGAACCTAGAACCAGTGTGTCTAAAGAGTTAACAGTGATACCCTAGGTCTGTCATGGGTCCACATTATGTTCACATGTTGCACCCCCTGTGCCTATTTTGTGTAACAGAGCCAATCTCATTCATAACAGAGGAGCCACTGTTAGATCCATATCAGGATCCATTTACAGAAGAAGCATTGCTACAACCATGGAAGCTCTTAACTCTTAGGAAAAATGTTTTGAACATAAAAGGCATTGACATACCCATGGCAATGTGCAGAACTAACTCACATTCAGACTATGAAAGGTACAAATATATCCATGCTGTCCTGATCTCCATGACCACTTTGCACACACACACTCTTCAGCAGGTCCTCAGAGCTATTTGACTATGATATTTACCCTACAACAATGGTCCCATCAATTCAAATTCTATTGCAGAAAATGTCTTAAAATTCACTTAAAACGATTAAAATTAAATGTTCTGATAATTGTGAAATTTTAACAAGATAGAAGAAAGTATCCTGATTGGAGCCATAATGCTTGTGCAATTTCAAGCCAGGTGTGCAAGTAGTAGGTCTGTAAACTTTAATGCTCCTTCACCAAAGAAAGCAACTTTGGAACTGCATGAAGTTCAATTCAAAATAATAGGCTTTATGAGTGTGTGTGACTTTTTTTTTTTAAACACATTTGGGTATCTTTTACTTAGTTAACAAGTTGATGGCAGAAGTGATGGAGGAGTAAACATCCCGGGCATCAAGTATATCATTATCAAACAGCACTTCACGTCAATTCCAGTCATATGCTTAGTTACAGTAATACAAATAAAAACAGACTCGCTTTAAAGAAAAGTATGTTTACTAAGTATAACTAACAAAAAAACTTAATTTCTTCAAAAGAAAACTTTTCTGTTTTTATTAAAAACAGAGGTTGTTCTAACCTTTCATTTAGTGAAACTGAACAAAATGTAATTTCCTATTAACAGTCAGCTCATTTATTTCTGTATATTCATTGTACATAACATCTTAAGATTACAGGTGTTATACAGCCTATCATTTATCTCTTATACATATAACAAGTTTCTTTTGCTTTACTATATTACAATACATTATATAGTAACTTCATTAATGCTAATATATTCCATAAAGATTTACGGGAAAAATTCAAAACAAAAAATTATAGTAAATAATTAAAAAATAATTAAAGTAGGTGCCAAAATACGGAAACAGCATATTGGCTTACTCAAAACATATATAATAAAAAATGCATGTCTAAACATACAAAATTAAGACATTATAGCACTGTACTTAAAAACCAAAGTGCCTCTATGGAGCAGAAACATTAATTCTGAACAGAAAAGCACATATCAAAAATATAGAAAAAGAAGTATGTAAAATTAGAAAAAATTTGGGTCCACAAGTCATAGGTAAAAAATACGGACTTAGAAGTAAAAGGGAAATAAAAAAATATGCAGACATCCATAGCGATATTAGGTTAAATTTTGTGGAAACGTTACAGATTAATTTCAAACAGGCTCACAAAACAAACTATGGAATTTTACAAAAATAGAAGTAAAGCAAAAGTAGACACTATGAAATGGACTGAAGTAAAAAAATGATTAAAATTGGTAGGAATCACTCAAGACGATATTCAAGATAGGGAGAATGAAGGTGCATAAGTGGTAAGTTCACCAATAGGACAAACTGAAGAAAAAGACTGGAACAATGTGGACAACGAGAAAAGAAAGCCTATAGACAAAGGATGAATGAACTTTGGTTCATTGAAGAGCTAAATACTTTGCATAGTCCTACATGGGCCCAATAAATAATAATAATAATAATAATAATAATAATAATAATAATAATAATTAATAATAAAAATAAAAAAGAGAATAATATTGATACCTTTTGTCCATTAAACCCAGTATTCCTGAATCACAAACACAAGATAGTGTGGCAACTTTCAATTGACTGGACATGACTGTCTAAACAAAATTGGTATACCCTTCACCTAAATTGTACAGTGCCTGGCAATATTAGAGGTACCTTGATTTGTTAATATAATATGAAGTTAAGAAGCAAAACATGCAACTAATCTTCTTGTTATTTTTACTAGCCTATATTGATATTTGATGTTTTCTTAAACATTAATAAAGAATTTGAAGTAAAATATGCATAGATATGGTGAATTTGATGTTCTTCCAAACTGTATGATGCTTACAATTTTATGAAGCTTTTAGTACTTAGATATGACATCTTTGGCAGTTCCATTATTCAGCTTGGCATGGTATTTATACATGCCGGAATTGTTCTTTGAATTATGTGGATGATTCCAAAACTCTTACGAACTTTTTAATAAACCTAATTACATAGTTTTCACAGTAATACTTTCTTTGCTGCTTCTTTCTTCATTAGCTTCTAGGCATTTTCAATGGGATTCAAATCTGGTGAATTCCACAGCCAAGGCTACAAGGAGATTTGCTCTCTCAGGAAAGTTATCACCAATCTTTAAATGTGACATCTCATCCCATCTTGCATAAATATGAACGGTTCTCCATTTCAAAACCAGTATTTTTATTTGAGGCAGCAGCCTACTACATACTTAACCCTTCCTTGAACTGTCCCTATAACAACATCCAGTGCCTTTGCGACTGACGACCAACAATATCATGACTTTCATGGTGTATTTTACAACACAACTTGGATTATATATTTTACCAGAGGATCTCCACAAAACAACTCTGTTTTCCTGGATTTTGTAAGTGCTTTCATCATAATGGGATTCAAATCTGGTGAATTCCACAGCCAAGGCTACAAGGAGATTTGCTCTCTCAGAAAAGTTATCACCATCTTGCAATGTGACATCTCATCCCATCTTGCATAAATATGAACAGTTCTCCATTTGAAAACCAGTATCTTTATTTGAGGCAGCAGCCTACTACATACTTAACCCTTCCTTGAACTAAACCTGCTGCAATGTCCCTATAACAACAGTGACATCCATGCCTTTGCAACTAATGATTGACAATATCATGACTTTTATGGCATATTTTACAACACAACTTGGATGATACATTTTACCAGAGGATCTCCACAAAACTGAACTTTTGTTTTCCTGGATTTTATAAGTGCTTTCGTCATAAAACCAAACCTGAAACAAAATAAGTCTATGTGAATTGTTTCAAATGTTAACATTAGTTCATGATAAACTCAAATGTGAAGTTTAACTCAAAGAATTTTTACAATGAAGATTTTCATATTTACAGATTTCCAGAAGTTTAAGTCTTTGTCCCTGTGCTCCTTTGCACAGATAAATGCAGTCATTCTGCAGTCACAGCAGCAGTTAATTTGTGTTTCCCAGAAGGTCTGTGTGCTTTTAAATTTATTTCAGAAAGTTTGCACTTAACAGTTATTTCAGATGAAGCAAAGCCATCATCTTCAAGCTTGAATGTAATTTCTTTTGCACTAGCAAACCTTTATATGCTCACTTATGTTTTCAAGCAATCTCCTGCTTTTGATATGTGATACTGTTTTCATTTACATTTTTTCTTCCTTTATGAGACTATGCCCATACCAAATTCAATTTCCTTCTTGGCCTTAAAAATGATACAGACATCCACAATTTTTAAAAACAATCTCAATTTGAAAATAATCAGCATTTTTAGCTTTGTAAATTTCAGGTGTCAAACCAAATTATTTCCCTATTATGTTGTAAACAGAAAATACAAAGATCATGAAGTTCACCTTTCAAACTATAAATTCACCTTTAAAGCCATAAATAAGCTGTTAAATTTCAATATTGACAAGACAAGATTAACTTACGTTTTCTCTTGTTAGTACTATATAGTGTACGGTTTTACGAGGCATGAGCTGAACCAGTGCATGCATATGGTGGCTATCTTTTTGTCATCTGATGTGCCAGAGAGCAAGGGAGGGGGAACGAGGAAAGTAACACTGTCATTTAACAAATTGTCAGAATGTAAACTTACGCAGCAGAGGATAATTATAACATTATAATCTGTAACATTCAATATTAACATGCTTATTTACTGAAAATAATATCCATATTTTCTGAAAACGACTTATTGTAGGAGAGAAGCTAGCTTAAATTAAATATATAAAGGTTTAACAATTTTTTAGCTGGACATTTTGCCCTGTTTCACGATATGCTACACAGTATGCACACTCACATTGCATGCTCTGGTCGTGAGTTCCTAGCTTTGTGAAAAATTTATATGGTCACGCATTTTCTCAGATGAAATTTCTTAAAGAAACTGTACACTTTAAAAATAATATTTATGACCTGGGAGCGGAGTACTTTACCCTGTATCTGTGCCACTGGTACCAGGCTTGAAAGTGACACTGTTAACAGTTCACAGAACACAATGTAAACATGTAAATTTTCTGCTTATTGTCACAATTACACAAAAAATCTTGCACTCAAATTTGTGTTATGGACTGGTGTTGAACCAAACTTCAAAGAACACGTGTGCGAGCTCCTGGACTGCAGTGATCCGGGATCAGTTTATGAGCTAAATTTGTGCAGTTCCTAATAACACTTCATTATGCCTTACTCAGTACTGCGTAATGAAAAGAAATAACACAGGCAAGATTGGAAGTTGGAGCATACCATAAACACGGGAGTCAGATGTTTATTCTTGAAGCAATAACTTGTGAACCGTAAGTCGTAGAAAAATGGCCTTTGTACGATGTCTCAAATTCTTTTCACAAATACAAAGGCATATTATGTTGAATTTCCAGTAGTAATTTTGGACGCATGAAAAAGAAAAATTTCTGTTGCTCATGTTTGTGTTCTGAATTAGGCAATGCTGCACGCCTATGACAGGACAGTCGCTTTAGGCGAGCCCTACCTAGCACCGCCTCATATGCCTTCTAATACTGTATGCCTTATAGTGTCACTACGTTTGTGAAGTAGCAATGTTTACTCTTATAACACAGAAAGTAGCATAACACCCATTTATTGTAGACAACAATTTCCCCTATCTTGGTCAGTAGCATTCACAATGATAGATGAACATTGCCATTAATTTATTCCTAAGAAATCAGCGAAACATAAAATAGACTAGGTACATTAATTTGATTCAACACTGTACTTTGAAACAAAGAAAACTCAAAATATGGATATAAACCATCTGCTAGGGTCCAGAATTAATCTTAACCTCCCTAGATTCAACTTCAAACTGTGGATGCAAGACAACAAATGATGACCCAAAGTGTCTAGGCATTACAGAAGAGAGAGCATTTTCCATTTTGCAATGTTATCACATCCTACCAAATATCAATTCAGTCATTTATGCTTCTCATATTGCACTAAATTTGTATCCAAATACTGCCCTCTTATCCGTCTTCTCTCCACGGTGTCCATAATTTCCTTTTCCTATATTGTAAGTGATTCTTTTTTTTTTTTTTTTTTTTTCATTCTGGAATCTACCATATGCCAATCTTAGTAATATTTCTTTTCATATATGCACATTACCATGTTGTTTTACTGATATATTAGCTTAATTTTTAAAATACAGTCTAATTATTCCTCCAATCATGCACAACATAATTTTAATTCTTATTGCATTTCTTCTTGAAATCCTCAATGATTTCTAATAATCCATTTCCATCTAGTTTCTGATGTATATTATAAAGCTGTAAGCATCTTTTTGCTCTTTTGAAAAATTTAAAGAACTATGGGACTGGCCATAAATGTTGCTGTTTTGAAAAGTACAAGTATTTTGTTGTTGCATGTTTGGTTGCTTCCCTAGTAATGTGATCTGGTTGGCTGCTCTGTGTTGTGCCATCAGCACATTTCTACCCTAAAGATATGCACAACAGCTTTTGGTTTACGATTATGTTTTATTCTGATTATATAATTGTTTTTTATCCACTATGTATACACTCTATCATAATGGTATGTTGGTACAATTCCAGAAGCAAGGTTTATATTCTTGTTCCACCAACACTTATCATATCAAGCTTTATGGAACTTGTATTTCAATCTATGAGCTGTGTTGTAGTAAAGCAAAATGTGTATTTCCAATACTTAATGCACATGAAATTTCTCACCCATAATACATATTTTATAATGCACGTTGGTTAAAGCACATCAGGTGTTGGCTCCAAGCTTTATGTTCCTTTCTTTGCTTCTCCTATTAACTGTTCTTATTTATTTTTAACTTTGTGTACCTTGCAGTATGATGTTTATAAATTAAGAGCAATCTTAAGCATGCACCATTTCTTCTATGCACAAAGAAACATTTCCCCCAAGATGAAGCATCAACATTATGTGAAAAATAATAAATGGATGCAATCCACTTTTCTTTTTTTATTAGTTGTACGTTATTGTTGATTCACATTTTTAGTTAGAGGGTACATAATACGTACCTATAAACTTATTAATGAATGAAAGATGTGTTTGGAGGAATTTAGTAACAGTGACGTCAAAATTAATCGCAAAAACTATTTGTAGTTGGTTTATTGATACTTGTCACTTTTTCATATTATTGAGGGACTAGTTTCAAAGGCAGTCGCCTCCATTTTCAGTCTCTTTCCAACTGGCATCTGCTGTCTGCTCTCTCTCTGGTGGTGGAACAATGAACTTTTGTATCAAATTATCTACTGGTGGGATTTCAAAGTTCATTATGCAATCCTTATTTTTCCATATGAATATGTTCTCCCATGTTGTCAGTTTATTTTGGTTTATCACTTCTTTTAATAATTTTGGATTTGGATCAATGTCATGATTTTCATTCCAAAAATGAAATGCTACTGATTGCTCTTAATAAAATAGCATTTCATTTTTGGAATGAAAATCATGACATTGATCCAAATCCAAAATTATTAAAAGGAGTGATAAACCAAAATAAATTGACAACATGTCAGAACATATTCATATGCAAAAATAAGGATTGCGTAATGAACTTTGAAATCCCATCCTTAGATAATTTGATAAAAAAGTTCATTGTTCCACCACCAGAGAGAGAGAGCAGACAACAGATGCCAGTTGGAAAGAGACTGAAAATGGAGGCGACTGCCTTTGAAACTAGTCTCTCAATAATATGTAAAAGTGACAAGTATCAAGAAACCAACTACAAATAGTTTCTGCGATGAATGAAAGACATTTTACTGCAAGTTTATTTTCTAAATATAATAATCTGTGTTCTTACAATTTCAAATTGTAGCTCATTTGATGAAATTGTAATTAAGCTCAAAATGATAAAAATTTTATTTTCATAAAAAAGGGAAAGCTTTTTCGTATTTGTAAATTAAAACTGGTATCAGTACACAGAGATGCAAAATGAAAACTAACATCATCTGAATCAATTAGGCATTTAACTGTTTCATTAAACCAATTAATGAAGCAAGTTGTGTGTTTCAAATGTGTTTAAGAAAATTATCTTCATATTTACCTGATCTCTTTCCTGCTGCGTACTTGCGTCCTGCTGTTGCTTAAGCAATAGATGTTGCAACTGTTGCAACTGCTGAATTATGCTTGCATCCATGCTATTGCTACCACTCTGACCTGGAGTCTGTAAGGAAAGTAATGCTCACTTCATGATGCTAATATGCTGAAATATCAACATTGTGTTCAAAAGGGATATAAGGAATTCCTAAACAGTAATTTAAACTTGAGCCTGTTCTTCTTTTTTCTTTTTAACTTCACTTAACATGTTGCGCATGAATCAGAAGGGCATGTTACACTGGTATAAAATAAGTAAAAGTTACACAAAAACAAAAAATTGTGTAACCAAAATTAGAAATGACTACCAGCACACAAAATCATAGGTTCATCATTCATAGTTTCATTTCACTGAAAAAAATCCTTGGTCTCTTGACTGATATGGGAAATATGACTATTCAGCTAATATTATTATTATTTAGGTATGGTAAATAAAAGAAGCAATAGCCATCATGTTATATATGCAGAAGATTCAAAACATGATTGAGCCAAATCACACTTTTTAATTTCTTTTTCATAAATAAATATTTATTTAGAGGTTTAGCTTTTAACTCTGTTAATTATACTTTTGCTTTTAAGGTTAGACACTGCTTCAGAGTTAGAACTGGTATTTATTTGGTGGAATACATTAGAGTCTAAGCAAATATTGTATTCACTGTGTATATTTTATAGTAGCATTATTTATATAGATTTTAGTTGTGAAATAAGATTTAGGAAATATTTCAGCTTGTGGTGAGCTTAATTACAAAAAGTTCTAGTGCATGCAAACTTGTTTAGCAATCTCAAAACACTTAAAATATGTATTCCCAATAATAGAGTGGTGCTTAAATGTAGTAGGTGATAATATTTTCCTCTGGCAAGTATTTTATTCCCATATAAATGTTATAAACTTAAATGACAAGTTGTTTTAATGTAGTGTAATTTCAGACATCTTTTCCATTCTGTTTGGAACAAACACTAGTAAAATCATGTACACTTTACTAAGATGAATGAATTAAGTTTGCCATAATGTTTATAGCAAAAACACTTTTTGCTTTTAATGATTTCATTGAATATTATTCATAAAAGCTGAGAATCTCACTTTTATTGTAATAATTGTTTCTTGATCTTTGGTCTCAGATTATAAGACAGTGAACATTTGTTAAACTCAATTAAATCACAGAAAAAGTATCAGCACTTATATTGCTGAAGACAGTAGATATTTCCATTGAACACTGTATTGCTATATTTTATTCTTTTTGGAAACTGCATGAAACTGATTGGCCATATTCTTTGCCATGCATGTTATTCCTAGTACCTCATAAATAATGACTTGAATGGATGTGAAAACACACCAAAAGATCTAGAACTATGGTGTAACTTCCAATGTTCTTCCAATGTTTTTTTTCTTTTTTTTTCCACTGAATAACACATAGTTTTCTGTTGCTGTCAGTGCGTATCTGACTGAATTCCATTTAGTTGACAATGTGTTTTGTTCTGCATTTGTAGGCCACGCCATGGCTCAGTGGTTAGACCACTTGGCTCTCACCAAGGCGGCCCGGGTTCGATCCCAGGCGACCGCAAAGTGAGATTTGTGGTGGACAACACGGCGTTGGGGCAGGTTTTCTCCGGGATCTCCGGTTTCCCCCGCCATCTCATTCCACTGGTGCTCCATCTTCATCTCATGTGTCATCAGTGTCACCGCATGCGGTGCCGTATGCAGTAAAAGCGGGCGTTAAGCACTACACACATGTTCTGCATTTGTGAAGGAAATTATAGCCCTGTATGTTCTTTTTTGTTGTACAAAATGTATTTATAATTTTATATTAGTTCTCTGATGACCCAAAACCCAGCACTGATCAAAGACCACAATTAAAGGTGAAGCAAGATTTCTATGTTGGAGATGGGATGCACATTGACTGTTTCGAAGACCCAAGTCGGGATGCCAGATATAACAGGGTTACTTCGTCGTATTTTGAGTTGTTTCTTGATGATTGTGTTTGATTAAATAAGAGTCATGAGATCTCTCGTTTTCAGGTGTGGTTTCGAGTGAAATAAATAAAATGTTGGATAAGTTCAATTTCATAATATATATATTTTAATTGTATAAAATGGATTACATTTTACTCAAACTTTCTTTCCAAGTCAATCATTGCAGGTTACTCAGCATATCGATAAATCCTTATTTCCTTAATAGTTTCCATTAATTACATAAAATTCCTCACTCCTGCATGTCCACTCATCACTATCAAAATTACCAAATATCTCTTTTTGAAGATTATTCATTTTCCGTTACAAAACTTGTATAATCACTGCGACATTTTTTTAACCTCATGAAACAAGATTACAGAACATTTATCTCTTAAGATTATTGATTTTCTTCCCTTAAAAACCGTTCACTTCTTTATATTGTCATTACATGGCCCACTAATAGTCAGATCAGAAAACAAAACTCATTTCAAACAAAAACTACCGTTACAAATGCCCCTCTTCGAAATATATGGAAAATAATTTTAATTTAAATACTTCAACAGTGTGTTTCCATATATTTTGAATAATGCCCCAATAACAATATTTCACAACAATGAACAATAATATAAATATAACATACTTAAAATATTACAATAAATACACACTGAATGAAATCTAACAATAAACATTTAACAACAATATAAAAACTATTTGTGGTTGGTTTATTGACACTCGTCACTTACTTTTTCATATATTTATGAGAGACTAGTTTCAAAGGCCCTGGCCTCCATTTTCAATCTCTTCCCAACTGGCAAATGTTGTTATCTGCTCTCTCTGGTGGTGGAACTATGAACTTTTTTGTCAAATTATCTGCTGGCGGGATTTCAAAGTTCATTACGCGATCCTTATTTTTCCAGATGAATATGTTCTCCCATGTTGTCAATCTATTTTGGTTTATCACTGCTTTTAATAATTTTGGATTTGGATCAATGTCATGGTTTTCATTCCAAAAATGAAATGCTACTGCTGACTTGTCTTCTTGTTTCAATCTGATGTTTCTAAAGTGTTCTTTGACTCTGGTTTTTAAATTTCTTTTTGTTTGACCTATGTAGCATTTTTCACAATTCTTGCAATTTATTTGGTATATTCCAGATTTGTTACCTGAAGGAATTTCATCTTTTGTTTTTGAATTTAGTAATTTTAAAATTGAGTATCTATTAGTAGGTGCCAAGATGATATTTTGTTCCTTGAATATCTTTTTAAATTTATTAAATGTTTTTGGATGATATGTGAATGAACTGAATATGCTGTTGCTTTCTTTTTCTTTAATAAATGTGGTTGTTTCCTTAATGGTTTTCTTTAGTTTAGATTTTCTAATTTTCTTCAACACCAAACTTTTGTTGTATCCGTTTTCTTCTGCTATGTGTATTATTGCTTTTTGTTCCTTGAAATATTCTTCTTTTTCCATGGGTATGTTGACTAGTCTGTGTGTAAGGCTGTTTATTATTGCATGTTTATGTGTAATTGGGTTGTGGCTATTATTTTTTATATAATTTTCTGAATGTGTTGGCTTCCTGTAAATTCCAAATTTTATTTTTGTATCATTCCTGATGATATTTAGATCCAAGAAAGGTAGTTGTCCATTGATTTCCTTTTCTATTGTGAATTTGATAGTCCTTTCTTGCAGATTGAGTAATTTTAATGCATCATCTAAATGTTTACTTGGTACAATTGCAAAGATGTCGTCAACATATCTATACCAAACCTTGAAGATCAATGGGAAGGACTTTTTAATTTGTGTTTCAAATGCACTCATAAATAAGTTAGCCAAAAAAGGTGAAAGTGGATTGCCCATTGATAGTCCTGATTTCTGCTTGTAGTGTTTTCCATTAAAGCTAAAGAAGTTTTGTTCAATGCATATTTTTGTTAGAGAAATATATTCTTCTGCTTCTATTGCTTCCATATCAATTGTAGCTAGCCATTTTTTTAACACAGTCTGCAATTTTTCTGTTGGTATGCTTGGAAATAAAGATGTACACATAAACATGCAATAATAAACAGCCTTACACACAGACTAGTCAACATACCCATGGAAAAAGAAGAATATTTCAAGGAACAAAAAGCAATAATACACATAGCAGAAGAAAACGGATACAACAAAAGTTTGGTGTTGAAGAAAATTAGAAAATCTAAACTAAAGAAAACCATTAAGGAAACAACCACATTTATTAAAGAAAAAGAAAGCAACAGCATATTCAGTTCATTCACATATCATCCAAAAACATTTAATAAATTTAAAAAGATATTCAAGGAACAAAATATCATCTTGGCACCTACTAATAGATACTCAATTTTAAAATTACTAAATTCAAAAACAAAAGATGAAATTCCTTCAGGTAACAAATCTGGAATATACCAAATAAATTGCAAGAATTGTGAAAAATGCTACATAGGTCAAACAAAAAGAAATTTAAAAACCAGAGTCAAAGAACACTTTAGAAACATCAGATTGAAACAAGAAGACAAGTCAGCAGTAGCATTTCATTTTTGGAATGAAAACCATGACATTGATCCAAATCCAAAATTATTAAAAGCAGTGATAAACCAAAATAGATTGACAACATGGGAGAACATATTCATCTGGAAAAATAAGGATCGCGTAATGAACTTTGAAATCCCGCCAGCAGATAATTTGACAAAAAAGTTCATAGTTCCACCACCAGAGAGAGCAGATAACAACATTTGCCAGTTGGGAAGAGATTGAAAATGGAGGCCAGGGCCTTTGAAACTAGTCTCTCATAAATATATGAAAAAGTAAGTGACGAGTGTCAATAAACCAACCACAAATAGTTTTTATATTAATTTTGACGTCACTGTTACTAAATTCCTCCAAACACACATTTAACAACAACTTGATATTACCATAACACATTTTTTTAAATATATATATTCTTTTTCATGTGGGGTTGTGCCCCGTCCCAAAATTTGCATTGAAGTATCATAATTACCAATTTTAAATTACTCACAATGAACAACTTAATGTAACAATACAAAGATTTTTTTTTTTTTTTAGCATAACAGTTTGCAAACGAGTATAAGATTAAACATTTTTTTTAACCTGAATTTAACCAATTTTTATATATATACATAATTTATATACAAAAGAACTCTCTGTTCTGTGATTCAAGTTGGATGATTCACCCACATAATTAATTTTTCAAGTTGTCCCGTATCAATGGCAAGGCTTATTACAATTTCATGGTTCATTCTTGTGATTTTTGAACAGTTAGTGTGATAAATTATACTCAGTTGGCTAACCTGAGCATTGCAAACATCCAGATGGTAAATCTACCTTCTGTTTTTATGTGTATTATAACGCTGTTTAAAGTTTAGGTTAGTGTTGTGTTTAATTCTTTGACAAAACTTCAGCAAAATTATTTTGTGTGGTGTATGATATATGTGACCTTTGTGACCTTCATTGTGTATTTGTGTATGTGAGAACATTTCGTGTACATATACATTACAGTTCACATCAAAATACTGATTGTTTGAATCTACATACATCTTCTGATAACCATCTGTATTATTACATTCATTGCTTGGTAAGTCAACATCTGTCTCATTTTTGTGTTTAATTACATTTAGAGTTTCCTTTCCATTATTTATTTGTTATACTATCTCACTATTTACTTCTACATTATATTCCTGTTTTTTGTTTTTGTTTTTTTTGTTTTTGTTTTTTGTTGTTGTAATTTACGTCCTCCAACGTTAAGTCATATCGGACGATGAATGGAATGGGTTGAAATGATGCTCAAATGAGCGGAGGGTCCACAGAGCTTAGAGTTACCCAACATCCATCTTTCAGGATAAGGGAAAACCCCGGAAAACCCTTATCCAGGTAATTCACCCTGACCGAGATTCGAACTCGGGACCTCTTGAATGTGAGGCAGGCATATATTATATTCCTGATAATCCTGTGATTATTTACCTTATCATATTCATCTTTAAACTGACCTACATATTGTACCAATATTTCTTTATCTCCATTACACCCTTTCTTACTAGATTCTAACTCTTGTATCATATTATTTGTATCTTTTGCAACTATTTGTGTTACATTTTGTATTGAATTATGTTTACACTTCTCCCTTTCCTGTTTTAATTCTTCATTCCACTCTTTCAAAAACTGTTTTATATCACCAATATCCTGTTTTAAATTACCTTCCATATTATTCAGATGTTTTATATCCATCATAATCTCCATGAACTTTTTCAAAGTTAATTTATTCTCTTTACCCTTAACTATTTCCACCTTAACTTCCTTTTCTACTTCTGTTATGTCATAATTACTTTTATCAATTATTTCCTTACTCATTCCTACTTCTCTACTTTGCTTTTCCACTTCCTCTTATCTAAACATTTACTCTCTGCTTCTTTAGTAATTTCCATCTTTCTAACTACCTTTTTATATTCTCAATAACAAATTATTTAATTACTTCTACACAGCAAATATGCAGTTTTTGTTATCATTATTATTATTCTTTAAAAAGTTTGTAAATTCTGCTCACACTTCTAAATGTTTTTGTGGTTGGTTACTTTTTGTACTCACTCATCTTAATCTTCTTTCTTGATATTTGTTATCACCACCCTGTAGTTCTGGTATTGTTGTTTCCACCAAATTCGAATTTCCATGATGTGTTGCTAATTTCACTCTTCGAGCCCCGCGGCGGGCGCCATATGAAGCATAATTTATAATTCGTAGTTAATTTCTCTCCACCTTTATCAGCCACACATTCGGGCATCATATGCAGCAGAATTTCTTTGTTGTAAGCACAATTCTTTCCCATCTCGTGCCTGTTTGTGCAGCTATCAGTTGATTTAGGTCACCAATTGTATCGTCTTGATTTCTTTCCTCGTCACAAATATGTGCAATGTATATAAAGAGTTAATAATAATTACTCAGAAATATCAGATAAACTAATGCAATTGCGATAAATATATAATTTGACTGTGGTGATCTGGATTGAATTTTGCTCGAACTTTTCTTACTTAGTCAATCATTGCAGGCTACCTCCAGCATATCAATAAATCCTTACTTCCTTAATAGTTTCCGTTAATTACATAAAATTCCTCACTCCTGCATGTCCACTCATCACTATTAAGATCACCAAATATCTCTTATTGAAGATTATTCATTTTCCGTTACAAAACTTTCATATTCACCGCAACATTTTTTCATCCTCATGAAACAAGATTGCAGAACATATATCTCTTAAGATTATTGATTTTCTTTCCCTAGCAACCGTTCATCATTTATTTTATATTGTCATTACATGGCCCACTAATAGATCAGAAAACAAAACTCATTTCAAACAAAAACTACCGTTACAAAGGTTCTCTTCCTCCATCACAATCCTACCACAACAGCTAATGGACATCATCCATTGGTTATTTAAACAAAAAAGGGGCCAGTCGAACTGGTGGAATAAGGGTTGCCTTAACTCACTGACGATATGTGGAACATATATATATGTTTTCAAAACTATTGTCATTGATCCCATGTATAAATTTTACATCGTTTTATAGAATTAAACAATAGGAAGCATGAATAACACAGCTCACAGCAAAATTATAGCTGAGAGAAATTGAAATTGTGTTCTAGATTTGTAATTACTAGTGCCTTGATCAATCATTTCTAGGGTAATTATTTTATCATTCCATTCACCTCCCAAAAAGTCTGTTGAAATTATTTACCAATTAGCAAATAAACTAGTATAATTATAATTATTAATGCATGCTTTTAAGATAAGGCCTAAACAAGAATTAAATTTTACTGTACTTTTAGGTAAGAAAAAGAGAAGCAATAATCAAAAGCAGTACCATGTTCTAAAAGCTTACAAACTGTAGAAGTATTTGTCATGTACTTACATGTGAAAGTCACAAATGAGTAGCAGAACATTTAAATTATATAAAGCTGTTACTTTGATTAAATGGAAAAGCAGCAAAAGAGCAAATATCAATTACTGTTTCCAAAGCACAAACAAGGTGGGCATTCTATAAAATAAATGTAAAACACGTATAATACTTGCTTAAGTAGCAGTCATAGTACATTGCCTATAAACAAATTAACCTGATTACACACTTCACTTAATTGGGTCACATTGAGAAATCAGCGGTAGCCGAACATGCTTTGTTAGTGGGCCATGACTTAATTTTCAAGAAACTGAGCTTCGACAACACGGCTATACAGAAAGGCCATTGAAATCTATAAGCACAAAAACAGTAAAGAAGAAATAGCGTGCCTACACAAAGCCTGGATGCCAGTGCTGAACAGAACAAAGCCTAAACCACAAAGAACCAACCAGAATAACGGTATGGCAGCTTCTTCAGCCACACAGGGATTGATGGATGAGCGACCAATAGGAGCTCATACCTCTATGTAGTTCAGGCGCTCCACTAAATGCCAGCCTAGTTGTGAACAGTCAGGACTGAATCTCTGAAGATGTCCGACGGAGCTATGGCGAAACGTCAGATATTTTTTCACTGTCTAGACCATGGCCTTCAAGCCTGCAAACGTTCTATTGGATTAACGCCGGCTGTGAAAGCCTGAACATGTACACTTCACTTAATTTAGAAAACTAAAATGTTTTCAGGGAAGTAGGTCAATATGAGCTGTTGACTATTTTTAGATGGGAATCAAGCAATTGGACTTGTGTATGCCCAATCTTCCATGATGGCATCTGGAAGATAAGCAATGAATTTAGAGGTCACCTTCCGCGTTTTAAAGTGAAAATCCTTTCCTAAATGGCTAATTATGTTGGATAATTGTTTTTCTTTCTCTCCAAAAAAACTAGGCTTCCACAACTGTTTCTGATTACTTTCCCAAAAATGGCTCACTAGCATTGATATTTCTGTTTTAAATGGATACTCCTGAAATCTTCTTTCTTCCAAGCTTTTACTTTATTCCATGAATGGCTTTAAATGTGCTTTTTCTAGTCCAGAGAACACAATTGCTTCAGCCAAGAAAGAGGGCATTAGAAAGTCAGTAGGGAGCAAGGTAAACAGTGGTATTCTAGATGCACAATTTCTCAAGTACTCTATTTAAAATTAGTCTATGGCATGCACAGTCATTTTATTTCGCTAACCTGTTACAGCAGTTGGTCAAAGTTGGACCTTCATCACTCAAAACATTCCCAACATCTTTTAATGCAATTTGTATTCGCAAGCTAAAGTTCTTCCTCTCTAATCGTTCTAATTTCTGCTCTCAAATGTCTTTCAATTCATCTGTGGTCTTATTTATATAAAGATTGTTTTTGACACTTCCTCACAGATAATAGCATGCAGTAAGATCTGATGAACATACGACCATAATCTTTCAGAAATAATTCTGCCTTCAAAAATCTTATAACCTCAAAAAAAAAAAAAAAAAAAAAAAAAAAAAAAAAAAAAAAAAAAAAAAAAAATTATGGGCAGTATGTGCTGTGGCAGAATCTTATTGAAAATATTCATGTCATCTCTCAGAGCCAGTTAATCAATTTGATCATGAGACAATATGGATATTTTCAAAAAAATTGTGCAAGTAGTACTTGCATATGATAACTCTCTGTACAGTAAATCCTTTCATGGAAGTGTTGAAAACAGTGTTGTATAAATTAAGTTAATTGGGAGTCGATTAATATTACAAAACAACACTCACTTTTAAATTTTCCCGGAACCGGTTTCTGAGGCCTTCCCTCTATCTTCAGCCGGACATCGACTAGTCGATGTCCGGCTGAAGATAGAGGGAAGGCCTCAGAAACCGGTTCCGGGGAAAATTGAAAAGTGAGTGTTGTTTTGTGTTATTAATCGACTCCCAATTAACTCTCTGTACAGTATTTTCAAAATAGTTTGGGTTCCCATTATTTGATGTGCTGCTATGGCGCACCACACAACCTTTTCTTGTAGAGGAATTTCATGAATTATTCATAGTTTTTCTATTATACTTAATCTTTTGTTCTGTGAATATACGTAATTAAATACATAAAACCCTTGCTTCATCAGAGAAAATGATTAAATGTGGATCAACAATATCATGTTGTTCTGTAAAACCCAGTCGGTAAGGTTTCAATGTTAAAAGTTTGGTAGATGTATGGACTGCAGTTTTTAAAATGTCTGCTTCTTGTACTATACAATGAAAAGATTTATTAGGAGAACATTCAAGTCATGTACCATTAACATCCAGCTCTTCTTTTGTAAACTGTCATTTAGGTCTACGAATTTTAGACCAGTGAACATATTTCTATAAATCTACTGACAAGAAACTTAAGTTCTGAATTTGTCTGTCAGACATCATGTCATCAGTTGAATGAGTTTTTCATCAGTCTGCATTTTAACAATATAACAGTTTACCATGTCGCAGCATACTCTACCTTCATAATTCGTGACATTTAACAATCCCTATTTTGATTCCAATTATATACAATTTATTACATTATAATAATTATTATATTCTAATTAATTTGATTTGATGAATGGTTAAATGAAGATGTCAGTGACATTAAAAGTGATGTGAACAGTGAGTGTACAATAAATAGTGAACATGATAGAGCTAAAGAAACTGAAAATGATGCATCAGGTGAAGAACTGGAAGGTGAAAATGACAACAAAAATGAAGATTATGAAGTGACACCTGTTTCAAGAAAAAAGTATTTATATGGTAGAAACTGCTATAAGTGGGCATTACAAGAGCCTGTGAGGAATGTCTACACAGTAAGTCATAATATTATCTGCTTGCCTGCAATATGCACTCTTAGACAAACTGGAGGTAAAATAGACTGAAATTACAAGTTTTCTTCTGAAGTGATACAGTTAATCATACAGTGAACCAATGTGAAATTGGGTAAAGTGCAAGATAAATATCCTAAGGACAATTTTGAAATACAGGTTGTTGTCCAATCTGAGTTTGAGTCTTTTTTTTTTGACTGATCTATACTGCTGCCTCCAAATCAAATGATGAAGATACATCTTTTGAAAGTAATGAGTCGGTAATTCAAACACAAACATCACTTAAATTACTCTTACTTGGACATGTTTTGGAGAACGGTTTGTCCCCATCGTCAGCAGTTATCTGACTGGTTGGATCCGTGGTTTCCTGAAGTAAGCTGGTTGTCTGTGAGATGAACTTCCAAAGAGAGTTTTCAGGTGGCAATTCGAAATTTAAAGTATACTGTTTGTTTTTATAATTAGCAACTTTTTCCAAACATCGAGTTTGGCTGCATTACTGGCTAGCTTTAATAGTTTTATATTTGGTACAATTTCATGATTGGTAGACAAGAAATGGTGGGCTATTGCTGATTTTTCTATTTGTTTGCATTTCATAATCCAATATGCAAAATTCTTTCAGCTTTTCCTATGTAGAACTTATTGCAGTCTGAGCAGTTGATTTTGTATATACCTGATTTCTTGTTTTCAGATACTGGGTCTTTCAAGTTGTTGCATAAGTTTTTTAAACTGAATTTATTTATTGGGGCTAGGGTGATGTTGTACTTCTTGAATATCTTGTTGAATTTATGATGCACTCTGGCATGTATGTTGTTTACTGTATCCATTAATTGCAGCTATGTTAATCATGCGGTTATATTCTTTGTTGTATTCATTCTGTTTCAATTGGATGTTGAATGTGCTAAGCAGTTTAAAACTGCATATTTGTGGGGTGTAGGGTTGTAGCTTTCGTTCTTGATGTAATTATCTGTTTGTGTTGGCTTCCTGTAGATGCCAAAAGATATGTTATTTAATTTATGGATTATCTTCAGATCTAAGAAAGGTAGGTAGCCATCGTTTTCTATATCTATTGTGAACTTTATTGCTCTATTCTGTATGTTCAATAGTTTTAAGGAATCTTGTATGAATGTGTGAGGAACAATGGCAAAAATATCAACATATCTATACCAGTATTTGAAGATGTATGGGAAGGATGATGTAATGTCTGTTTCAAAGTAGCTCATAAAGAAGTTGGCTAGGAAAGGTGAAAGTGGATTGCCCATTGTTAGGCCTGAGGTCTGTTGATAGAATTTACTGTTGAATGTAAAGAAATTTTGATGTATGCATAAATGAGTAAGTTTTGTGAGATCTTCTATTTCTTCTGCTGAAATGTTAGTCTGTATGAGCCAATTCTTAAGGAGTAGCATGAGTTCATCTGTTGGAATAGTGGGAAAAAAAGAGGTGACATCAAATGATACTAGTTTGTCTTCTGTGTCCAAATGCAAATTTGAGATCCTGTCTATTAATTCTAATGAATTTCTAATGGCTAGGCTGTTGAACTGTGGCAGTGATGAAAATGTATGTGCTAGATGTTTGCCTAACTTGTGGCTAGGTGCATCTATGTTGTTGATTATGGGCCTCATTTTATCTCCTGGTTTATGAATTTTCGGCAACGTAATTGGAAAGCGACCCACTAAAACTCTGTATGAAAGAATTCGAGAGAACCTTAAAAGAAGTCTGGATATTATCTGATATACAGAAATCTGAAGTCAAACCAGACTACCTAGTATTACCGAGACTTTATGCGTTGCCAAAAATTCATCAATCTTGTATTCAACAATCCTGTATTGGAAGAATAAAAGCTTAGGAGAATAGAGCAAGCGCATGTTACTAATACATTAACACACAAACACTTATTTTGTATTTATTCATTTCATCTGGTCTATTTTATTCCTTTTATCTGCTGGTTATTTGAGCTGTGTGATAAGAACATGCTATTGTGCTTGAATGAACTTTTAGTAACATGTAGTATGCTTGACCATCCACAAGAAGTGGAACAATATGGCAACATCCCTTTCAATTCTTCTGTCTCTTTTTATGCGCAAACCTCAGCTTCCACCCGCCTTCCTACCTGAAACCGAGTCTAATGAACTAAGTTACCTTTCGTGACTCAGATTCTGAAGAACCCCAAGCAGTACTTTATAGTTATGAGTTATGAAAGCAACGATCAAGGAATGAAAGATTTTCCTGTTTGTAAAGTGAAAATTTGGGTTTTGCTCGAGAGATGCAAAGTTGGTTTAAAATCACATTTAACCTGTGAGTTCAAGCTTTTAGAAATATGCATTCAAAATAAAATTGTATACATGTATCTTCTTTACTGGTTCATTTTATACAATTTTTTAAAAGTATTATGTTTGCAACACCACTGGTGGGGTATTTAAATCCGAATTCTCAGAAACTAGCAAGGTATTTAAATATGATGTGAATAGGTTAAGAGTTGGTGATAGTTTTATTCTCACTGATGACCAGGAGAAAAAGAAAACAGAGAGGGAGAGAAACTCAAAAGAAATGATCTCCCATTTGAGAAAACTGAAGTATTTAAAAATTGAAAACAATAACAAGGGATATCTTGCAAATGGTTGACTCCATAAAAAGTATATCTGAGATGTGTGCTTTAATAAGATCTACAATTTTTAAATAGAGACTTCTCGAAAAAATCTCTTGACCACTTACAAGTTATGCAAAGTCATTCATAATAAATGTCTGCAAAATGAATGCAATTAGTCATGAAAATGTCCTGAATATATGGTGCTTTAATCAAAATCATTAAAATCAGTTTTGAGAAAATCAAAATTTAAAAAAAAAAAAAAAAATTCCATGTAATGAGCAACATAGAATGAAGAGATTTCAGATTTCTTTGAAAATCATCTCATATCCTTGAAAGATGCTGAATCAGGTTTGGTATTTAACATTTGCAACACAAATATAATTATTTGTATCAAAAACTTCACGTATCTTTAAAGAAATTGATGGAAATTTCAAGAAATTGTGAGATAGCAATTTCGTAAACACTTGTTTACATTATCAATCACAAAATATTTTGATCCAGAGAAACCTCTGAATTAAATTTATGGGTGGAACATAAAACATAAAGAGTATATAAAACGGAATTATCCAATCAGCAAAATAAATTAGTGTTGATATTGGTCAACAAAGGTCAGTAATAACTGTAGGCATGGCCATGGAGAACACATAATCAATATTCCTGGCTGATCATATACATAAAAAATTCCAGAATTCACATCAACAATGTATTTACACAATTTTTGTGTTGCTACAGATATATTAATGAATAAAACTATAATAGAAGTATTTATAAACAGTGGAGCTTCATCAATCAAAAACACTTTTTAAACCAATTCTCGAACTGTATAAACACTTAAGCTCCACTTACTTTTTAAATTAGGACAAGTTTCAAGGACACCGCGTCCCCATCCTCAGCTGATGTTCTACTGGTTCTTCAGGTGACCGCCTCCCTCTCCTGGCGCTGTTCAGTGAGTTGAATGACGTCATCTACTACTGGAATTTCGAAGTTCATTGCTCTCTTTTTGTTCTTCAAAATGTGTATATTTTCCCAAACTGTTAATTCCCAATACTTTTTTGCCGGTACCAAAAGTTTTATGTCTTTGGAAATGTTGTGATTTTTTGACCAGAAGTGATGGGCTATGGCCGATTTATCTGTCTGTTTGTATTTAATACATCGCATGTGTTCTTTCATCCTTGTTTCTAGGTTTCTCTTTGTTTTTCCGATATAAATTTCGTGGCAATCCTCACATCTTACGCTATAAATTCCGGATAGTTTGTTGGTTGGACTTGTGTTTTTTAGCGGGTGATTCAGCATGTTTCTCATGTTATATTTGTTGTGTGGTACTAGTTGTATCTGAAATTGATGGAAAATGTTTTTGAATTTATTAAATGCCTTAGGGTGATACGTAAATTTGCAATAATTTGGCCATAATACCAAAGAAGTTAGCACAGGATGCGCTAAAATTATTGAACCTGCAAGACCAATCCATAAAGTTCACCATTGAAACAGAACAAGATGGATGGTTACCGTTTTTGGATTTAAAAATTATTAAAAAAGGAGACAAATTAGATTAACTTTAAAGAGAGTCGATTAAAGACACTAGACAACACTTACTTTTAAATTTTTCCGGAACTAGTTTCAGAGGCTTTGCCCCTATCATCGGCCGGCTCTCGACTGATTCTCGTTGGTGTAGCTGACGATACCTTGTCACAGGTCTCCTCTGGTGGCGGCTCAAGGAACTTGCTGAACAAATCCTTCTGGGGGATGTCGAAATTGAATACTTTGTTCCTATTTTTTGAAATGAAGATTTGTTCCCATGTGGATAGTTCTTGTTTTCCTGATGTATGTTTCAGTAGTTTTGGTTCTGGATTTATGTTGTGGTTTTTTTCCCAAAAATGTGTGGCAACTGCTGATTTTTCTAATTGTTTATATTTTATGTTTCAAAAGTGTTCCTTTGCTCTTGTTTCTAAATTTCTTTTTGTTTTTCCAATATAAATTTGACTACAGTCATTGCATTCAATTTGATATATACCAGATTTTTTGTTTGATGGAATAGCATCTTTGATGTTTGAGCAAATTAGGTTTTTTAAGGAGAAATGGTTGACTGGTGCTAGTTTAATATTTTGTTTTTTGAAGACTTTTTTGAATTTATCATAGGCCCATGGATGGTAAGTGAATTTTTTGAAAATCATATTAGTTTCTGTAGATGAGAGAGTTGTGGTTTCCTTTAGTAGCTTCTTCTTTTTTGCTAAGCTCACTTTTTTGTCCACTAATGATTTGGGAAATTTATTTTTTTGTGCTATTTCAATTATTTTGTTGTATTCTGTTTTGTATTCTTCTGCTGTGAGAGGGATGTTTACCAGTCTGTGTGCTAAACTATTGAAGATTGCCTGTTTGTGGGATCTTGGGTTGTAGCCATTAGCTTTTATGTAGTTGTCTGTCTGTGTTGGTTTTCTGTAAATGCCAAAGTTTAGTCTGTTTTTATTCCTCATTATTTTTAGATCCAAAAATGGTAAATGCTCGTCTTTTTCTATTTCTACAGTGAATTTGATGCTTTTTTCTTGGATATTTAAAAGTTTTAGTGCATCACTGATGTGTTTTTTTTTTTTTTGGTACTATTGCAAAGATGTCATCTACATATCGTTGCCAGAGTTTGAACATCCAAGGGAAACCTTTGTTGATCCTTATTTCTAATGCACTCATGTACAGATCGGCCAGGAAGGGTGATAGTGGGTTGCCCATTGCTAACCCTGAAGTTTGGTGATAATATTTTGTTTGAAACTGGAAGAAATTTTGTTCTAGGCATAATTTGGTTAGTTCAATGTAGTCTGAAATTTCAGATGATGCCATTCCAAGTGATTTGAGCCATTTTTCTATCAACGGTGGGAGTGGATTAACTGGTATGCTGGGAAACAGTGATTTAACATCAAATGAGACTAGTGTGTCCTCTTCTTTTAGTTCCGTATCCTTAATGTGTTCTATAAGTTCATAGGTGTTTTTGATGCTTAGGCTGTCGAATTTTGGAAATGAATTGAATTTGTTTGTTAGCCACTTTGCAAGTTTGTATGTTGGTGAATTTATACTGCTAACTATAGGTCTCATTGTTATGGATGGTTTGTGTATTTTGGGTAAGCCATAAAGTCTAGGTAAGGTTGGGTTATCCGGTTTAACTGCATATTTGTTTGGTATTATGCTTGATTTTGAGTTAGCATTTTTTCCATTTTTTCAATATAATCTGATTTTTCCATTATGACAATCTTGTTGCCTTTGTCTGCCTTTGTGTAAATAACGTTTTTCTGTTTCAAAGAATGGATAGTATTATGTTTTCTCTTCTGAAAGGATCTGTTCTCTATTTCCTCCAAAATATTTTTACAATGGCTTTTTACTGAATTTTGAATGGATACTGGTAGAATTTGTGTCGAAATGTTGATATCTGCAATGTAATCTTCAATTTTGTTTGAGAAACTGACGCATGTTTTTAATCCATTATTTAAAAGATCCAATTCTTTTGTGGAGAAATTTTGCTTAGATAGGTTTACTACGTTTTCAAAGATTTGCGTGCTCGATTTTTCGTTTACGCAACTTATTTCACTATTGAATTTAGCGTGTGTGACGATTGCTGATCGACATACCTTGACATTCCGGATGTTTTTAAACTTTTTCCCGGTATTTCTGTGTGAGGACATGTTGCACAGATTGGCTAATTTGTGTTTAAGTCGTACGGTCTTTTCTTTCATTTTCTTGCTTAGGATTGCCAAATAATTATGTTCAAAGTTTTCCCACATCACGTTTCCCAGCGCTTTCGTTAAAACTGAATGAATTTTGTAAAGTTTTAATTCTATCTCATCCAAATTTTTGTATTGCTTATTAATTTCTAATTTTAAAACCTTTCTCTCCGCTGCCCTTTGTTGTGGATTTCCATTGCCTTGTTTTGCTATTTTTCGGACAAATCGGGGTGTTACTTTGTTTCGTAAACACAGTTTCAGGAACTTTATATTAGCAAAAATGTTTCTTTTCTTCTCTTGCAGTTTTAAAAATAATTTTATGTCATGTTTATTTCCAAAATCTTCATTGAATCCATAAACATGACATAAAATTATTTTTAAAACTGCAAGAGAAGAAAAGAAACATTTTTGCTAATATAAAGTTCCTGAAACTGTGTTTACGAAACAAAGTAACACCCCGATTTGTCCGAAAAATAGTAAAACAAGGCAATGGAAATCCACAACAAAGGGCAGCGGAGAGAAAGGTTTTAAAATTAGAAATTAATAAGCAATACAAAAATTTGGATGAGATAGAATTAAAACTTTACAAAATTCATTCAGTTTTAACGAAAGCGCTGGGAAACGTGATGTGGGAAAACTTTGAACATAATTATTTGGCAATCCTAAACAAGAAAATGAAAGAAAAGACCGTACGACTTAAACACAAATTAGCCAATCTGTGCAACATGTCCTCACACAGAAATACCGGGAAAAAGTTTAAAAACATCCGGAATGTCAAGGTATGTCGATCAGCAATCGTCACACACGCTAAATTCAATAGTGAAATAAGTTGCGTAAACGAAAAATCGAGCACGCAAATCTTTGAAAACGTAGTAAACCTATCTAAGCAAAATTTCTCCACAAAAGAATTGGATCTTTTAAATAATGGATTAAAAACATGCGTCAGTTTCTCAAACAAAATTGAAGATTACATTGCAGATATCAACATTTCGACACAAATTCTACCAGTATCCATTCAAAATTCAGTAAAAAGCCATTGTAAAAATATTTTGGAGGAAATAGAGAACAGATCCTTTCAGAAGAGAAAACATAATACTATCCATTCTTTGAAACAGAAAAACGTTATTTACACAAAGGCAGACAAAGGCAACAAGATTGTCATAATGGAAAAATCAGATTATATTGAAAAAATGGAAAAAATGCTAACTGACAATGAATATGAAACCATTAACAAAAATCCTCTAAAAACTTGCATACAGTCATATGAAAAAACAATAGCAAAATCAAGCATAATACCAAACAAATATGCAGTTAAACCGGATAACCCAACCTTACCTAGACTTTATGGCTTACCCAAAATACACAAACCATCCATAACAATGAGACCTATAGTTAGCAGTATAAATTCACCAACATACAAACTTGCAAAGTGGCTAACAAACAAATTCAATTCATTTCCAAAATTCGACAGCCTAAGCATCAAAAACACCTATGAACTTATAGAACACATTAAGGATACGGAACTAAAAGAAGAGGACACACTAGTCTCATTTGATGTTAAATCACTGTTTCCCAGCATACCAGTTAATCAACTCCCACCGTTGATAGAAAAATGGCTCAAATCACTTGGAATGGCATCATCTGAAATTTCAGACTACATTGAACTAACCAAATTATGCATAGAACAAAATTTCTTCCAGTTTCAAACAAAATATTATCACCAAACTTCAGGGTTAGCAATGGGCAACCCACTATCACCCTTCCTGGCCGATCTGTACATGAGTGCATTAGAAATAAGGATCAACAAAGGTTTCCCTTGGATGTTCAAACTCTGGCAACGATATGTAGATGACATCTTTGCAATAGTACCAAAAAAAAAAAAAAAAACACATCAGTGATGCACTAAAACTTTTAAATATCCAAGAAAAAAGCATCAAATTCACTGTAGAAATAGAAAAAGACGAGCATTTACCATTTTTGGATCTAAAAATAATGAGGAATAAAAACAGACTAAACTTTGGCATTTACAGAAAACCAACACAGACAGACAACTACATAAAAGCTAATGGCTACAACCCAAGATCCCACAAACAGGCAATCTTCAATAGTTTAGCACACAGACTGGTAAACATCCCTCTCACAGCAGAAGAATACAAAACAGAATACAACAAAATAATTGAAATAGCACAAAAAAATAAATTTCCCAAATCATTAGTGGACAAAAAAAGTGAGCTTAGCAAAAAAGAAGAAGCTACTAAAGGAAACCACAACTCTCTCATCTACAGAAACTAATATGATTTTCAAAAAATTCACTTACCATCCATGGGCCTATGATAAATTCAAAAAAGTCTTCAAAAAACAAAATATTAAACTAGCACCAGTCAACCATTTCTCCTTAAAAAACCTAATTTGCTCAAACATCAAAGATGCTATTCCATCAAACAAAAAATCTGGTATATATCAAATTGAATGCAATGACTGTAGTCAAATTTATATTGGAAAAACAAAAAGAAATTTAGAAACAAGAGCAAAGGAACACTTTAGAAACATAAAATATAAACAATTAGAAAAATCAGCAGTTGCCACACATTTTTGGGAAAAAAACCACAACATAAATCCAGAACCAAAACTACTGAAACACACATCAGGAAAACAAGAACTATCCACATGGGAACAAATCTTCATTTCAAAAAATAGGAACAAAGTATTCAATTTCGACATCCCCCAGAAGGATTTGTTCAGCAAGTTCCTTGAGCCGCCACCAGAGGAGACCTGTGACAAGGTATCGTCAGCTACACCAACGAGAATCAGTCGAGAGCCGGCCGATGATAGAGGCAAAGCCTCTGAAACTAGTTCCGGAAAAATTTAAAAGTAAGTGTTGTCTAGTGTCTTTAATCGACTCTCTTTAAAGTTAATTTATCATAACAACACTGTTTTCAACACTTCCAAGAAAGTAATTGTAGACAAATTAGAGTTTGGCATATATAGAAAATCAACACATGTGGATAACTACATTAAAAACAACAACTCCAACCCAAAAGAACACCAATATGCAGTATTTCACAGTTTAATCCATAGGCTAGTAAACATCCCATTGACTATAGAAGAATATACCAAAGAAGTAGATCACATTAATTATGTTGCAATTGTGAATGGCTTTGATCCAAAATTTATTAAAAAAATGATAAACAAGCATAAAAGACGGAAAACCATCAAGGACGTTAGCACTTTAAAAGCTGACGACCCAAAGAAAGTATATTGCAAATTTACGTATCACCCTAAGGCATTTAATAAATTCAAAAACATTTTCCGTCAATTTCAGATACAACTAGTACCACACAACAAATATAACATGAGAAACATGCTGAATCACCCGCTAAAAAACACAAGTCCAACCAACAAACTATCCGGAATTTATAGCGTAAGATGTGAGGATTGCCACGAAATTTATATCGGAAAAACAAAGAGAAACCTAGAAACAAGGATGAAAGAACACATGCGATGTATTAAATACAAACAGACAGATAAATCGGCCATAGCCCATCACTTCTGGTCAAAAAATCACAACATTTCCAAAGACATAAAACTTTTGGTACCGGCAAAAAAGTATTGGGAATTAACAGTTTGGGAAAATATACACATTTTGAAGAACAAAAAGAGAGCAATGAACTTCGAAATTCCAGTAGTAGATGACGTCATTCAACTCATTGAACAGCGCCAGGAGAGGGAGGCGGTCACCTGAAGAACCAGTAGAACATCAGCTGAGGATGGGGCCGCGGTGTCCTTGAAACTTGTCCTAATTTAAAAAGTAAGTGGAGCTTAAGTGTTTATACAGTTCGAGAATTGGTTTAAAAAGTGTTTTTGATATTAATGAAGTTTTTTAAATATCACTCAAAGAAATTGAAGATGCAGTAAAATCAATAATTTACAGGAAATGTGTGATACCTATTTATTCATCACAGAGAAAGCCAGAAATAGGATACTTAACACTTTTGAACCTTGTCATTAGGAGAGGGAAAACAATTTTTTTTAATCATTTACAGAAAATCAATACACACAATTATTTAAGCATAACCAGTTTAATACGTAACAATAAATATGCCATACTCCACAACCTCATTTACAGACTGATTCCCATTCTAATTAACACACAAGTATGCTGTACTACTCCACAATCCATTCATAGTTTGACTCCCACTGCCCAGATTACAAAAATGAATTCATTATACACATCATGTTGCTGAGCAGAATGATTTTAATAAAACTTCACTAACAAGTGCAGAAGGGACAAAAAGGGATAATCTCTTAAGAAAAGTTGAAGAAACTGAAACTGAAATACAATAAATTTACTTTTCACCAAAAGTATTTTTGAAATTCAACATTAAATTAGCACCACAAAATAGTTATAACATCAGAAACCTATTAAACCATTAAGTCAAAAACAGCATGCCAAGCCAGCTAGAATCTACCAAATAGAATGCCAAATTTATGAGAAAATATACATAAGGAAAACAAATAACATTAAACAACTGGGTAACATTAAATTGAAGTACATGAACAAATCTGCTGTAGCATTTCAGTTTTGGTCTTCATCACAACATAAAACAGTAGATAAAATTGTTGAAACATGACAAACAATTTGAACTAAGCACTTGAGAAAATATATCAAAAACAAAGGAAAAGTCTCTGCTGTAAATGACATCCGATTAACCAGAAATACAGTGGGCTGTACAATGCTGTGTAAGACCAAACAATCCATGGGAATGCCAGTTGACCATGCAGCTGATAATGGGGAAGAGGTTCATATAAAATAGTTATTCAAGATTTGAGTGAAAACTATTTAAATGGTTTGTTAACTTGTCCTCATATTAACCTACACGATTTTAGCTCAATTACACTTGCTTTAATAAATTTCAAACCAAAGTAAAAGAGTTATAAAATGCACAAATTGCATCAGGATGCTTAAAAAGTTAAAGAACATAATTTTACTATGCATTTCATACTGTGGTTTGGAAGATAAGAAACTTCTATAAAACAAACTTACTATATTGTTTTAGTTAATTAATGGAAATTAATAATTTCCTCATACCAGCCATATATAGGCTAAGGAGAGTTAAATGGAGAATTTGATGTCAGGAAGGTACGTTGGCCATGGTAGTTCAATGGATTACAGCAACTGGACGGAAACCAGGAGATCCGTGGTTCAAATCCCGACCATGGCATTGAATTTTTCATGTTGACCCAATCTATTATTATTTTGTGTTTCATGGAAAGAATTTCTACCCGTCTGCAAAATGATCTAGAAAATGCTTCAAACAGAAGAATTCAAAACAAGCAAATATATTGTCCTCCACAGGAGAGATAGTCTCCGACGACTGAGATGCAGGGGGGTTGGCGAAGGTTTCCACACCCTCCCTGGACAGGTTTATGACATCCCATGTCAGTTCAGTTATAGACCATTCAAAAACTTTCTGACGGCTTCTACTTTTGTGAATGAATCTTCTCGATTTTAGTATACAGAGTGAATAGGGCGCATGTTTTTTAAGGGTCTGCTCCTTGTGTAACAGAGGTTCCTTGCTACACACATTTGCTGTCCTTGTCCCACAGCACATTCCTTACCGGGACAATCTTTGCGTTGCTATACTATAATTCATAAGCTGGAAATAAGTAACGTTAAATCAAAAGTTCCATGAAATTTGACCTCCACTGCAACTACCACCACTATTTTCTATTCCCATCACAATTTTACTGTTATAATGTAATCTATGCAAACCAACAATAAGAATTTGTTGCCCATCCGTAATTTGTAAAATCTCTTTAAAATAATTACCATAAATGTGTGCACTTACTTGAGGTTGTTTACTGCCAGTAATGTTCAATCCTGACTGTCCTGATAGCTGCATCATTGAATTGTTGGTTTGTTCTAGCTGGGATTGTGAGAGTGATGACCACAGTGGGGTACCAGTTGTTTCACCTTTGCTCCCACTCTGTGGAGTTTTGTTTGTGGTGGGTGTTCTGTTTGCACCTGGTGGTGTTTTACTGATGGAACTGGTGTTCAGCATTCCAGATATAGAACCATTGCTTGTAGCTGATGCGACCATTTGCTGCTCCTTATGAACTGGATGATTAGGATCCGCAAGATCAAACAATGGCTGAATAACTTCAGATTGAAATACAGAGTTTTTCTGCCACAAATTCAGGACCCTGATCACTTTACTCTGAAAAAGAAATAAATGCACAAATTAAAAATAATTGCTGAGAATACAAATATACATTGTAGTGAAATTCAGGGTTTTTCATTTAAAACCTAACGGAGCACACAGCGTTTCATTTCCACTGCGACCTTGCTGGATTCCCTCGCTACTGGCTGCCATTGCGCATGGAGGCTACGGTGTGCACTCCAGTCGGCAGTACTGTACTGGCCAACAACATGAACAGGCGCTTAACTCAAGAGCAATGCACTGTTGTGTTTAAAAGTTATAGATGTAAATCACCCAGCCGTGTTTGCACAGAGTATATTCAAATGTGCGCTGGAAGTGCTTCCTTCCAGGTTTACAATTCACGAGATTGTGCAGAAATTCAAAACTACTGGTTCAGTGACAAACAACAAGGCGTAAATGTACAGTGTTAACAGAGGAAAAGTTAGACGACACAGACATGTTTTTAACGCTCACCAACCAAATCCATCCCAAAATTAGCACAACAGGTGAGAATTTAAAGTTTTCTGCACATAGAGCAACCAAGTTATTAAAATTAAAACCATGTAAGTGTACACTTCTGTTCTCTTCTGACGAGGCATGGTTGTGTCAACACTTATAACAGTTAGTATTGGGACTCTGAAAATCTACATCACATTCAAGAAATCCCTCATTATGATCGGAAAGTTGGAGTTTGGTATGCTGTCAGTGCTAGACAGCATAATCAGTCCAATATTCTACAATGACACTGTAAATGCAGAGAGGTACCGAAATTACATTTTATCATGAACTGACAGAAGAGAAATCATATGGGTGGTTTAAATACGATTCTGCTACTGTCCACACAGCAGAGGAGTCCATGAATAAAATTAGTGAAGTGGTTGAAGGTAGAGTAATTAGTGCTGGTGTATGGCCCTTTCGCTCCCTCAGTCTAACAGTAATTTTTACTTATGAGGTAACCTGAAAGACGAAGTTTACAGTCTTATTGTCATACATTGTGAAACAGTACTCTCTTCTTCGACTTGATTAATTAAATGTTAAAGGAATATAATACATGTGAAAAACAGAAAAATGTTGTGTGTACTGTCAATTTCATGTCGGACTCTGAAAAGGTGGTTTCTCTCCCCTAATAGAACGGACGCAGACATATATTTTAAGGGTGGCACCCAGTGTTTATTTTCAAGCCTAGTTTTGACAGGAGAAATCGTGGGAGGTCTAGAAAGATGGGAGAGAGGTTGTTCCCATAAAAGGGACGCCATATGCATTCTATCAACCAACTAATTAAAAATAATGAGCTGAAGGGGAAAGCGAAGAGTCGTATTACCTATCTGGGGAAAAAATATCTATCTAAAGTTAGTTGGCTGCTGTGGGCCAAGCTGAAGAGTTGTGTAATAGCACACGGGAAGAAACATCATTCATTAAAGTAATTGGCATCTGTGTGCCAAGCTGCAAAGACTTGTGTAGTACACGGGCAGAAACTGCATTCATTAAAGTTAGTTGGCGTATGAGTGTCAAGCTATACCTTGTTGCACATAAGCTTGCCCCGCATCTCTTAACGGTCACGTGACCTAATCACCTCTCATTGGCTACTATTGTAGTATAGACTGTCGTGCGGTAAAAATTAGTACGTTATTTAACATGGTGATATATCTTTATATGTTGGAAGAGAATTGTCAAATTTATATTTTCATAACTATTTTAATTAAATATATTACGCAACAGAGTTGTTTTATCTGAAATGCATGTTAATTCTTAAACGAAGTAAAGAGGAGGTTCCTTTGCTCTCAAGCACATGGCACGATAGCACGTGATTTAGCGGTAGTGGTGACATTTGTTTATATGACTTTTATCACTGACCTTGTTTTGAACTGGATTAGTCATATATCGCCATTCGACGGTGTGTTGTGTCCATTGCGAGAGGAAAATTATTTTATTGATTGATTATTGCACGTGTACTTATTATATGTGTAATGGCAGAGTCTACCGCCAGTTTTTCGCTGAAGTATCGCAAGGATAATTCTTTACAAACAGGCGAAAAAAGAATGCGCTGCATGTGTTAAATGCACTCACAGAGAAGAATCCGTCTTTGTCAGTGAAAGAAGTCGAACAGCTGTGTTCTGAAGTTACAGGTGTGAGTGTTAGATCCGTAGGAACATCGCGATGTGAAATTGAGAAAACAGGAAAACTTACCACTCCAGGCAAAAGCAGGAATAAACAAAAGTGCGTGCTCAGAGAAAATACGTGAAAAGTCATGTGCATCGTCATGTGCGTAGTTTTTTCTTTAGAAACAAACTCCCTAACATAAGTAACATTTCGTCTGCTGTAAATTAGGATGCAGATTTACCAAATTTCAGCAGATTGTTTATACAGCTGGGGTTTGTGAATGAAAAAAGAGGCAAGAAAAATGTGCTAAAAGACAGAGGCGATATTGCTGTGTGGCGAAGACGTTAAGGACAATCAGACTGTACCGAGATACAAATTGCAAAATATACACGAAGAACACACGAAAAGTAAGGTATGGTGTGACACGACTTTTAAGACTGAAAGACAAGCATTTTTGAAAGTTATGTGTGCTGGTTTAAAAAATCCCAGTGGAAAAGGCCAAAGGCCTTTCATTATAAACTCTTTCAGTTTCATTGCTCAGTCATTCAGTTTCAACTTGCTCAGTTCATTATAAACTTGTATTTTTGCATGCCTTCACATCTTTATTTGTATGATTTTATTTATCTTCCCGGCTATTATTATGACAAAATTGAATCGAGAATATATTGACACATTGCTTCACTCACCTGTTTATTCACAGGACATGTTTCAAGAGCTCTTGCTCTTATCCTCAGCTGATACTCGACTAGTGCAAGTTGTAGTGGTTTCTTCTTTCTCCGTATTGTCAATAGATGGCGTGATGTACTTGTCAAAGATGTCCGGTGGTGGAGTTTCAAAATTCATGACTCTATGACGATTTTTGTTAATGAAGATTTTTTCCCATACGGAAAGGTCTATGGGGTGATTAACGTATTTTATCTCTAATAAAATACGTTAATCACCCCATAGACCTTTCCGTATGGGAAAAAATCTTCATTAACAAAAATCGTCATAGAGTCATGAATTTTGAAACTCCACCACCGGACATCTTTGACAAGTACATCACGCCATCTATTGACAATACGGAGAAAGAAGAAACCACTACAACTTGCACTAGTCGAGTATCAGCTGAGGATAAGAGCAAGAGCTCTTGAAACATGTCCTGTGAATAAACAGGTGAGTGAAGCAATGTGTCAATATATTCTCGATTCAATTTTGTACTAGTTTGTGCTTCACTGTCCCTACGCTTCTTTCAAGTTTATACTTTGTATTATTATGACGTTTACTGCACGTTTAAATGTGACGGGAAGGCACCGCCTATGGCCTATGGCGCGAAAGCATTAGCCAATTAGGGTGAGGGGGAAGGCAGTTGAACGCGGAGTGATACATTTCAGCGGCGCAAGATTATATGAAACAAAGATTAAAAGGTTGTGTATGATACGCGAGAAACAACCACACCAGCGCTAAGCCAACCATTCAGTTTGTCTAATCAATATGTATTTTGATAGTGATTGAAATATAACCAATCGTCATAAGGGAACAAAACTGTTTCTTTCCAAGTACCCAAATTGATTCACCCAAAACACCCTGAATCAATATATCCTTGCTACAGATCCTATATTCATGAGCTTGAGGATAATTCCAAGAGCAGCCACGGACATCAACATTCTCAAATCTTCATTGACGAGGCTGACACCTGAGGAGTCACCTTGCAATTGGAAGAACTAAAACAAAATATTAGAAATGAAATCTGAAACATTAGTGCCACAACTTAATCGTGTGAATCAGAATGTGTTCTCCTGATATATGGTAATTTAGCCAAGGGTGGATGTTATACATGTTTAGTTATACATGTTTTACCACAGAGTTTACACAGAAGCAATGCCGGCTGTGAGCCGCCCAATCATATACAAGCAAAATGCCATGCGCCCATTAGGTTTTAAATTAAGAATTCTGTATTAAGGATGAATTCATGGAAAATATGACAAGGACAGATACCAATGCAGGCAAAAAAGCACAATGCATACAGGTTTAAAATGATTGGAACTTACAGAGAGTGAAACAAATATTTAAATTATTGTAAACAAATCAATGTTAAGTACTCATTTTGCTCCATTTATCATATTATTGGTAAGAAGATTGAAGAATCACTGGTTAGTTCTACCAGCAGCCTTAAAGCAAATGTCATAGAAACACTTTAGTCCAAGGCTGGCAGGTTTTTCCTTCCAAAAACTTCTTAGGAAAGACTATTCAAATTCTTGGCATGTTTCCTATGAGCAAGAGAGGGTACCCTCCTGACTTGTGTGAAGCATTCCACAGTTTATAAGATAATGTACTAGAAGTCTACAGTGCCTACATTTAGCATCTGCACTTTTTTTAACACTTATTATTCATATATTATGTACTTATTACAAAGACAAAATTTAAATTTAAAATGATAAACACATAAGCTCCAACAGCGCTGGAGGTGCTTATGCCAATTGAATTGAACCCTGTATATTCGATTTTCATACTAGCACTTTCACAACTAGCACTTATGAGGGTGGATCGAAAAAATATTACACTTTTTTTTTCTGCCATGGTATTGCAACTGAATACCATGAAAAAAAAAAAAGTGATTCTTTTCGATCCACCCTCATAACACATCAGACCAACTCTACAGACTAAGCATATATAACTACCAACTTAACCTACCATCTCAATAGGCTTTCCAAAACCTCCAACAGCTTTGAAGTTTTGGGCATTAAATTGTATAATACTTAACCAATAGTATTAACAAAATTATTGGGCTGTAGATTTAAAAGTAGATTATATGAATGGTTAGTTTTTAATCCATGCTATTCAAAACATGAACATTTTGAGAGCAATAAATAAGGCAACTTATAAGTGTTTTAGTTTTTATAGCTAGACTACACATAATGTATGTCTATTTTCTCCACTGCTATGGTAATATATATGCTAAATTATTGTAGTATTGTTGGATAAAACCTGACTATTCTGTATTAAGCATTTAATGTTTGTAGTTCTCCTGAACTTAGACTAAAATGTACAAACATAGTTTGTAAAATTGTGTATAATTGTAAGACTGCTACTGTATTGTTTATAGTATTGCTTTGTATATGACCTGTAAATATTATTGATGTCTAGTGCTGTACTCAGCTTATGGCAATAACGTATTATTATTATTATTATTGCAGAGCTCTATGTCATATATCAAGCCTTTTGTCTGTGCGCAGAGTGACGCTGTCATGCTGACATGAAGAGTAGTCACCTCTCAGCAGAAATAAGCTTAGACAATGAAGGAACTTCCCATATTTGCCCACCTTGGTAGCATAGATAGTAGCATGTCTGCCTCACATTCAAGAGGTCCCGAGTTCGAATCTTGGTTAGGGTGAGTTACCAGGATAAGGTTTTTCCAGGGGTTTCTCTTATCCTGATAGACAAATGTCAGGCAACTCTAAGCTCCATGGAACCTGAACTCAATCGAGCACATTTCACCCATTTTATTCATCGTCCAATATGACTTATGTTGGAGGACGTAAATTACAAAAAAACTTCTCATAAACTGGGTAACCTCATGTCATTCAGCTCATTGACAGGAAATTAGGAAGTGATTTGACTGGATTGTATTTTGGCCACTGCAATTTTACATACTGTCACCTTTTCAAGGTAGATTCTAGCCCAGTTTGTTTGCTGTGTAACAATACTCTTGGTCCATCATGTATTGCTAGTGTTTTTCCCTAGCATATTCTTTGGTAGTCTCTGCAGTGGTCAGCTTTGAAGAGATGCTGGAGGACCATAATGTTTTTAAATTTTTTATCAAGAGTATACTTTCAACTTAGGATATACTGAAATACACATCAGCATTTTATCTGTAACTTTGTATTTACCTCTGACTTTTCCTATGGCAGTACATATTTATCTCATTTGTGACTTTTGCTAGTATATTTATTTTGTAACAATTGTTATATCTGGCCTTTGACAAGATTTGCCAAAGGCAGTGATAACCTTGTAATTGAGTGCCCTTAAACAATCAATCTTACATGTGTTTGGAGGAATTTATTAATAGTGACGTCTAAATTAATTGATAAAACTACTTATATGTTTTTTATACTACATTGTTTAAACTTTGATTTTTTTAAGGAAATCAAAGTGTAAGTGACGTAGTGTTAATTATCCACTACAAATAGTTTTATCAACGTATCAAACCGGTTGACATTCCTAGCTGAAGAGCCAAATGGCAGCCAAAAGTTAAATGCTATGAAATGTTTCCAGTTAAAAGTAAACAGGAGTGCAATCCTATTTGAATTTCCTTACTGTGAGTAGTAAATCCATTTTGATATTGCATATGTTGTGAAAATTGTTTTGAATGGTAACAGCATATTGAACAGCATATGGTATTATATACATATTCCCATTTACATAAAGTGATGTCTATAGCAGGAACTCACTACTTCTTGGCAGTAAACAATTATTTGACTTTTTTGACTTTTGAAGCTTTTTTGACTACCTTTAAATTTAATTTTTTGACTAAGTTTATTTGTGGTTTTCTCCTTTTCCTATAGAGCAAGTATTGATGTAGTTTCATGAGCTCCAATTACTAAGAATTTGGTTTTGTAAAAATTTAAGTTTTCCACATTGACATTTAGTATTTCTTCACAAAATTTGAAAGTTGGTTTAATATACATCTTGTAATAGTCTGTGTAATATTTCCTATTTTTTTCCTGATAGTACTTTTAATATTGTTAAAGTTGTGTTTCTTTCTTTTTTTGTGTGTGTGTGAATAGTACCTTTTCCTTGCTAGTCTATTTAATGATGTTAGTTTTCACTCATTTTTTTTTTTTTTTTTTTTTGGTGCATATGCTATCAATGTATTTTCTCCATATTGATTTCTTTTAATAAAAAACAATATCTGAAGCTTAGGCTTTACAGTGTTTTTCATTCTAGTCATAAAAAAAGATATAATGGCTTCTTTTACGGTAAGAAAAATTGATAAATGTTTCCTGGATATTTATTTTTGTAAAATAATTGAATGCCAAACACTATAATTTTATCAGGTATTATTAGCTTATATTTAATAACTCTTACTTTATGTTTGTAAATTAAGCTGAGTACAGTTCTTAATGAGTAACCATTTATGGTATTTTCTGCACATCAACATAGTATAATTTATGATCATCAAGTTTCAGTATACTTACTTTATCCTCTGGTGGACATCTGAATAAATGAACAAAAGTACTCTGCAAATTCTTTGCAAACCGAGGTGCAAACACATCCTTTTCTGCTCCAAACTGATGTCTGGACTGTCTAACAATGGAGTCAATGACATACAATCCTGGAACCTTATACTCTGGTTTGCACTGTGAATAAAAGATAAAGCTGTATCAATATACGTAATATGCTGTTCAGAAAAGTATATTAATACACATAATTATCTTTTCATAACACAACCAAAATCATTTATCCATGCAACATAAATATGCTTTAATTTTAAAAAAAATTGACAAGTTTTTTCAATTAATTTGGATGACAATGTTACCAAACTCCTAAATATGTTTTAATTTACAACAGCCTAATATTATGTGGAAAGCAACCGTTTCAATGATCGTTACACCAGCTCAACTTTTATAAGTCTTTTGTATATTTGATTCTCATAATTTAGCTGAAAGTTAAAAGAGGTGATTTATGATAGTACTGTAATTACAATAAAATGAAATTGTCTCTCTTAACCTATCACATAATTTCACTTTTCAGGTACAACATACTATATGGACATCTCATGATCTGATGTTAGATTAATGAGAGAAATTTAGTCACAGTTATAAATTTTGAGAAAGTGAGTGATGGAATGGAGCATCATTCATCTGCAAAATTATTTCTGTTCTTATATAGGGAACAAACATAGAAATTGGTAACGACAGATGACTATTACAATGAACCAGTTTAGATATGGCCATATTCAACTTCTAAAATGCAGTGTCTGCCTATATTATTACACATATCTTGCCTACTTTACAATTTACTGAACAATGTTAGTAAAGTATGGAGAGGTAGAATCAGACTAGGTTACACACATTGTATTAGGTTAATTGATGGAAATTAATCATTCTTCCACATTAGCATTTTGTAGGCTAAGATCTGGATAGGTAGAGTCAGACTGAAAATTTCAATGCCATAGCTGCGATATGAACCATGGATCTCCCGGTCCAATAAATTCTCCAACTGATTTGTATTTTCCTGGTAAACCATTAGGAGTTCTCATACACAATGAGATAAATACCATTTATGGGACTTATTACTGTGTACTTAAGTCTCAGGCTTCATAGCTAAATCACTATTATTATTATGGGTGCATTATAAGTTGGTGATTGACGGTTGAAGGAGTGGGGAAGGAGAGGGGATAGCGCCGTTGCCACTGTACCGTTCCTCGCCACGTGCTAGACAGGGAAGATGGCCAGTAGAGGGGAGGAGGAAGTTCGACTGCGGTAATGTACACGCACATATTCCTAGAAATTTGCGTATTGCAGTATTAATCATAAGACTGCCGTAAGACTGTCTACACGTTTAAGTGAGCAGTTACCTAATTACAGCATACGAAAACTTCGAAATGAACAAAAAATAAATGGTTAGTTACAGTTAAGATTTAGAGAAACAAAAGTGCCATTACCAGCACAGAATTATGTATTCTATTCCAACGGGAATATGCCGCTTATCTCATAGTCGCTGCTGTCATTGGTACTGCTTTTCTGATCGTTGTCGCCGTCGTCGTCGCCGTCAGAGCTGCTGCAATCTCCCACGAAAATCATGAGTTCTTCCACTTTCTTCCAAGACGCCGTCGTTTTCCCATGCTGATACTTTAACTTTTTTTTGTGTGACAAACAGCATCTTCCCAATTTTTAGCACTTATTTTTGCTATTGCTTCTGTTAGTTTTATAACAGATGTTATAGTGAAATCTGTATTGTTGAGCGCTACATATCCGTTTATTTGGGCCCAAATCAACTCTATTGCATTAAAATGACAATGGTAGGGAGGAAGTCTAATAATTTTGTGGCCTTTTTCTGTAGCAATTTCATTAATTATATATTTTGGGAATTGCAGTTTGCTCTTACCAGTTCAAGCAATTCGTACTTTGGTCTTGAACACGCACATATAATTTCCCTTACTTGTCCTTTAATTGGCATTCCGTACCCCAAAACATTTTTGTGATCTTCACAGATAATTTCTTTCTGTCTGTTTCTGTAGCACAAGTGTTTGTGACAGCCATTAGTAACGATAATTAGCTAAATATTAAAGTTACACTGAAACACTAAAGTTGATCACCGAAACACACGAATTATGTTGCGAAAATGTAAAGCTGTTTACACCCTGTGAAACATTCACTACTTGAAGCAGTACACTCTTAGTTTGGCAGTGATGACAGGGAGAAATACCCTAAGTACCGTAAGGGTTATTCATGTTAGAACTGGACCGGACAAAGGCAGGTTAGAAGGGTTGGTCATTAAACTGAAAAGGTTGGTCATTCACCCAGAAAACCTCATAAGATATTCCTTGAAACTAAATCCACACCTGTTCCCTTCCAACAACGAATAGCGTCTCATACCAAAGGGCAAAGAACGACGACGGTATTGTGATACCGCTGATTCATACGCGAAGCAGCAATAGTAGCAGTGTCTGCTTATTGCAAACCTCAACATGCCGATAGACTAGCGTCATGCATAAAGCACGTGGTGTAGTGCGATAGAGTTGGCAACGTAGGATAAGCGTGCCAGGTTGCTATGGCAACAGTTTACTTTTGATTGGTGGATTGTTGGTTGCTAGGCGACCGCAATGACATGTCAGTGACGTGTTTATTCCCTCTCCTTGTTTTCGCAGCTGAATAGCACGTGGAAGCAAAACGCCAATCACCAACTTACGATGCGGCAATTATAAGTTACCTAATGGAAATTAATCATTCTTTCACATTAGCCATTAGTGTGAATCAAGACATGGCTGGAGTGCTGCCAATTGTGAATACATGTAGATGCTGAAAATACCAACACTACTAACAAAAATAGCAGTACTGATATGTGTAACAAAACTGGCAGTACTTATGAGAGTGGGTGAATAATAAACTGTGTAACAAAACTAATACCAATAATCCTTAATACGTTATGTGTTTGGAGGATTTTAGTAACAGTGACATCAAATCAACGAGTGCAAAATTGGACAATGCAAGTTTCATCGTGGGCACGTCATAGAGGGCAACTGGGTCCTGGGAATGATCGATGTGGAAATGAATGAGGTGCAGATGACGATATGCCCCAACAACAGACGGGAAGAAAATTCGCTCTACAGTCTAATTGCAGAGCATGTAGAGTTCACCAGCACCATTCACACCGATGCCTGGCAGGGGTACTATGGGTTGATGGCCGGAGGCTGCGCACCTCGTAGTGCCCTTAGTCGACCAAGTGACAAATGTGCACACAAATAACATAGTCACGTTGAAAAGGACATTCGTAAGGACAGTGTGGATGCTCATATTTCTGAGTATTTGTGGCACAACGACTGCAAGAACCGGTCAGCAGGTCCGTTTCAAGAATTGCAGACATTAGGCAGGTCTAACCTGTAGTGTAACGATTGCACTTAAGTGTTTAGGCTAGGGATAGTTATGTTTAGTGTAATTAGTTGGTGAAAATTAGGGACTATTGATTGTATTTAGTGTAATTAGCTAGTTAGTGTAAATTAGGGACTACTGTGTGTGTGTTTAGTACAATTAGCTAGGTGGTGCAATTTAGGTACTACTTTGTGTTAGTTTGCTAGATAGTGTAATTTAGGGACAAGTAAGACTGTTGGCAGCATTGTGTTCAGTGGAGAAACAAGGATTATTTGGCTGCACTGGATTCTTCAATATGGCTAATATGCAGTAAGTAAATAAACAATAAGGTTAAAAGAATGCCCTCCAGCACGAAATTTCAGTACAGAGTAAAGAAATTATATTAAAAATTATTGTTGTATATAAAATCATCAATAAGTGCGAAGGACTTAGAAAAAATCGCCGCGTTGCATATTAGAAAGAAGAGCCAAAAGTTTCTGGGAAGAAAAACCTTCTATGAGTCCATTGTATAATTTTAAAAGCAAAATTAAAGAGCCTGCGCATAAGATTGGAGCAATTATTTCACGACACAACCTGGTGTAAAAATAATTCTCAGCTCACCAGAAGAGAGTTTGAAATTGATAATTTTAACTAAACATCATTTGTAAAGCAGCTGATGCAAACTAACAAATCTTTTTAAAATATAGTTAACCTTTCATGCATTTATGGTGCACCTGTAAGTCAATAATAATGATGGTTGGCAATAGTTTGTCTCTGCAGACGTCAGAGCTCTACAATTGGTAACAGCATCCTAGCAGACATCAGAGCTGTGGCTCTCTTAATATAGAATAACCTAGAAATTTTAACATAAATATAAATTATTCCCCTGGCTGTTTATTTGAAGGTCCAGTTGTGCATTACCTTTTGAATAAATTTTTCCACACTTTGCACCACATGCTTGTAAAACTTTATGGCCTTGATTGCTCCTCTGGTGATTGAAGTCATCTTTGCTTTTGATATTGGTGGTTTTACCTCATACAATGCGGAAAGCTGAAAAGAGAAATTTTGTATTACATAGTGACAAATCAAAAACATTACTACAAATATTTATAAAAATCAGAGTAACAATAAGGTTGTTCTGACCATCTTTCATGAAATTGTTATAGCCACATCTCAAAAGCTAATATGGGTGCCATTTCTTTGTAACCAGTTTGAATCCAATTCATACACATTCACTAACCATAACCTTAAGCATTTAGTCCTGATGCATAAATGTTACCCAGGTAAAAATTATCCTTGAAATTTTACAAGCTGGAGTGCAAATTCAATTCCATGCACTTTTCGGAAGTGCGCAAGACTGACAAAAATGAATTATAGGTTACAGTAACTAAATTCTTAAGGTGCTATTTACAAAGCCTATGAAGGAAAAAAGCGTTTTATTACGGCTAGAATAAAATATTGACATCGTAAACCTTGATCTAGATATATTCACTGATAAAGCTTATAAAAATATTGGCGTAGGCATAATAGTTTAACATTTTCCTTAAAAAGAATGCACCTAAGGAAAGTGGGCGAGTACTTTAGAGGTTTTCGAGCTAAAAATTACTCCAGCCATCAATAATAAGCTATATGTAACATCTTATTTGACATCTTTCATAACTTTTAATGGATTGCAGTTTTTATTCGGCAAAAAGATTTTACATAACCTTACAATGACATCAAAAGGTAGGTTATGTAGGGAATTTCAAACACTTCATAACATTTACAGGTTTGCTGCATCCACAAAAGACAAAGATGCAAAAGAAAACTGTACAGCATTAAAAAGTGTTGCCAAAAATAGCTGTTTGAAAAGCTGTTTAGTTACTCTAGCACGTTATCGCGCTTTCGTTTGCCTAAAGACTAAATTACAATATAATTTTCCAAAACCATCAGCATTCATTGTTTGACGATTAAATATCAGAGTAAGGAATTACTTTTTATTCCATTGGTACTAAATTTTATTTACACTGTTTGTTGGTAATTAATATCTTAGCATAGCTTGGAAGCTGCATAAACGCCTTCGTAACCATTCCATTTTCTATGTTATTAAATTGCACTAACCTCCGCATTGAAGGCTTTTACTGCATCCATTTCGTGTGCTATTTTATAAACAACTTCAAGGCCATAACAAACTAAATGTTTCCTTCACAACTATCTAAAACCAAGAAAAACACTCCCTAACTCATCGAAAACACCATCATTTTCCAAAATGGAAGTCTACCCATGATCCGCTATTGTAGATAAAACAAGAGCAAGCATTGGTCAATTGCGGTAAATTTTTCGATGGCTTTCTTGCGATGTTGCCAAAACGAAGGTATCTCGATTTTCGTGTTACAAGCAAGGGTGAACCGTCTGTGGCCGCTACAGACGATGCGTAAGAATCTATGATAATTGGATGAAACATAGCAACAGCGAAAAGTGTGGTATTACTATTACATTAAATCCAATTTTGGGTAAACTTTAAACATTTTCTGATAACACAAAGGGCGACTTTTGCACCCTTTTCCTTCCAGCTCAGAATGTTTCTGCAGAGATGCATAATGCACAGCGCGCAGTTTGGATGAAATTCTTTGACAGGTGCGTACTACACTTTGACATTTCACATTCGAATAATTAAAATATTTGTCTTAGGCCTATAATTTCCTTGGTTAGAAATATAGAAATAGGATGTATTGTGTACTCCTACAGGGAAAGATCTTTTAAAGTAACTTCAATTTTACAACAATATAGAAATCACTTCATAACCTGTAGACCAGATTTTGTTAATCTGCAAATTTGACATTTCTTTAAATTCTTTATAAAAACACGTCCATCTGAGTATATTGATGGTAAACTATAATTTTATATGTACATTAAGTACTCTAATAATTGTAAAATTTGTGCAGTTAAATTATTCTACAGAAGCTCATTTTGAGCCCTTCTCCATATGCAGGTTTAGTGAACCTTATTTCATAATTCAAAGGATATTTTCGAATCCGTGTTCTAATGAATTATCTCAGACATTAGAATAGACCTATCAGATAACTCTGAACTTTTAAGTTAAGAGTTCATTAGACAATTTGTTTCATTCATCTTGGTTATCTTAGTTTTTAGAAAACAATGTTAAAATGCTAAACAAAATATCAAAACAAAAGATAAAGGAAAATTAATGTTTTTACTAAAAACATTTCTGTACTTTGAATCATGATTGTCATTTTATTTTGCAGGTGATACTCTCAAAAATGAAACATAAAAGCAGACGAAATGCTAGTTCATGGGTGATGTTCCTATAATGTACCATTAAAAAAGTTGAGTACTAGACACTTCCAGAATGTTGCTTCCGATGAGATGGTTGATTATATCCATAAAACGTAATTTTTCCATATCTGTTCTTCTAATCATTTGTGTCACATCAACCCTAAGCATTATACTATACAAGTGGGCAGAATTGGATGCAAAATTAGATTGTTTCAAGAAACATAATGATGCTACTCTTCCAACAACAGTAATAACTGCAGAACCCCTAAAAGCAAAAATCAGAAGATCACAGCAAAATATAATAGGGGAAATAATACCACAACAATTGAATAGGTCTGAACTCAGACTTAAATGGTTACGTCAGAAAGTAGAAAAGATATCTGAACGGGTCAGAAAGTCACAAGTTGTGACCTTGCCAAAACAGGATGCTTCCCTTTCTCTACCAAATTACAATGTGCACATATTTTACTACGCTTGGTATGGAAATGTTGGTATTGACGGTCAATGGATACATTGGAATCATGAATATTTACCAAACTGGAAAAAAGAGGACAAGAAAAAGTATCCAACTGGTACTCACGAGCCCCCAAGTGATATTAGTTCAAACTTCTACCCTGCTCTTGGCTGTTACAGTTCAAGAGATCCTAAAGTTATTGACACACACATGAAAGAACTGAGTGAGGCTAAGATAGGTAAGAAAACTAATTATATCAACTCAACATAAAATCTTGTTTAAAAGTAGTATATGTTAGAAAGGTTTCAAGCTACTGATGGTGGAAATATACTTTTATGTATTTTTAAAAATTATTTCCCATGATATTGTTGGTGCTGGCAACAGTGTACTAGATTCGGATTCTTTTCCCCTCATGACCATTGAAATGGTTGGTGTTATTGAAAGCACTTGGTTTATAAATAAAACAAATTTCAAAATCTTCAAGAGGTGGTCCACTTGCTGCTGTTGTTTACTCAAAGAAAGCTAAAATTGATACTCCTGTTCAGAACATTAATAAGACATAAGGTTGAAAATGATATCTAGGACAAGATTGTATTCATTTTTCATTACTGTAATTTTTAAGCACTTTTGTTTTTTAGTAAAAGGTAATATGACTTTTTACTTACAGAACTTGGCAGAAACAGCATATGTTAGCAAACTGTCACAAAGTTTGTGATTGATTTCTGGTCAGTTCAAGTATCAACTTTTTTGGGATACCAGTTTTACTCTTTAGAAAGTTTTTTTTTTTTTTTTTTTCTTAATCTTCAAGACCTGAGGTGAAATGTACTTTCACTATTTGCACTTCTAACTCGAGGCATTTTATTTATTACTTTTAAATTTATTTTACTCCATATTATTTAATTATTATTTAATTTTACCTCTTCTCTATCTTTTTACCCTTTACTGATTTTTAAAATAGAACAAATATTGAATTTCACCTAAAAATTTGATACTGAAATTTAACCAGAAATGTGTATTTTGAGACTCCTAGAATTGTAATATTATTCCATAAATTTATATGCATCACTTTTAACTCCTATGAACAAAACATGCTTAATTTTTATAACTCTTCAAAATACTGGTACCTTTTATTTTTGGAGTGAAAAAGAATGATAATTTTGAACAGGTTATATTGAGAAAACTAATGCCTGGAAGAAATATGTTGCTTTTACTGATTATTCTGGTGTCCACATTTTGAAGATTTTAGAAACCTAAATTCATATCTTACACCTGAAGTTCTCTTAATTTTATAATTTTTTCTTATAGAAACTCATAGGTGAAATTTTGTCCAAAATTTGGCAAAAAAATAAAAATAAAGGTAATTTTCTAACATTTCATGATCCAAGCTTATGTATCCTAGTTTCAGACTTTCTATCAACATATCGTTGTGATGTTTATGTAGAAATTAAGAAATACTAAAGTTGGTGTGCAAGTTTTCTGCTTGGAACTCCATTGTTAAGTTTTCTTTTGTCCAGTACTTTTTTTTTACTTTCTATACTAAAGTACAGTAAGTAGACAAAATATTGACTCTACTCAAACATTTGTCCGCAGCTTCTTCATATATAGGTGTGTGTTTTGAGGTTGTCTTATCCACCCCCATCCCAGCAGCAATTTTTTTAGAAAAAGTTGTGTTAGTACTCATAACTGTGCTTATGCATGAATGTGTGTGTATGCGTGCACACATATGCGTGTGTGGCAAAGATTTTCAATAAAATTACTCCATTCCAAACTACACTCTGTATAAATATCATTTGGGAAATTTTGATATTTTTTTCAAAAATGATTCTAACGATTTTGATTAAAATAAGGAGTATTTAGTACATTAAAGGACTTGAGTCCTAAAAAAAATGTTTATTTTGAATTTTCTGGAAGTAGTCACTGAAGATCATTTTCTTTTAAATAACTTTTCTATAATGGTAAACCACTGAGATAGACTAAATATTACAATACAAAATATATACATCTCTTCAAGATACACAATTTGTGTCAAAAGCATTGTTTTTTGTGGAGTTAACCATTTCTAAGATATTCCTTGTTACTGGTTTGAATTTTCCAATACTTAAAACTTTTTTAAAATGGAAATGCATTATTAGTTTGTATTTTTATTTACTTTTTCCTGGTGGATTTGCAAGTAGAACAATTCAAAATATCACTTAACAAACTAGTCTCTCATAAATATAAATAAGTAAGTGACGAGTATTAATAAACCAACTACAAATAGTTTCTGAAATTAATTTTGACGTTACTGTCACTAAATTCCTCCAAACATATATAACCTCTTAAAAGATTTGTCTTACTGAAATTTATTCTATTCTCATTGTACCTGCAAGGAAATATATAATACAACCATTTCTGCAAATGTTTATTTTTATCAATATGAGATAGAAAAACATTTGTAAAGAATATTTTTTGAAGAAAGGGTTGTGGAAATCATGTGAGTGCAGCCATTAGATTTCTTCAACATCTTGGAATGATGATATTGCTTCACATGATCAAGCATGCTATTGTATCTCTTTCAAACTTTGTTCTATGTTTATTCAAAGATGATTGTATGGAATAGGCAATGTAAGCATGTTCACAAACTGTGAGTAGGCAAACTATGAAAGTTAGAATCAGAACTGAAAAATTCAGTGGTATGGCCAAGTATTTGAACAATGGTTTCCTGCTCTACACATAGCTGCTCTGACCACCAAGTTACCGTGGCAACATGCCAAAACAACATTAAATTCTCCAACTGACTCACATTTTCCCAGTAAACTATAAAGAAATCTCAATTCAAAAACAGACTTGCAGGTACTTAAATACCCTTAAGTACTAAGTCCCAGGTTTTTAAAGTTTTTGTTATAGTTTCCATGTATAAGGTCAATCAATGACAAACCGTGCTGTAGGAAAGCTATAAAAGGTAGAATTAATGCAAAAGTTGCATTGGTGTTTGACATGGGTGCAATCTCTTGCAGCTAAAATAACTATTTGCCACTGCTCGAGCACTTGAACCAGAATATATTTTACTTGCTTTAGAGTTTACAAAGTATTTTGCCAAGAACTCAAATTTTGAATTTGTGTTATTTGACCTGTTACTTGCATGTCACAGTGGTTCATAATTAACATTTTGAAAAATTAAAAAATCAGAATGTTGAAGTTTAAATGTCAATGTTTTAAGTTTAAACGTCAAATGGTTTAAGTTAGACTTTCCAAATTTCATGTTTTATTTCAATAGTACATGCCACTTATTGCATAGAAGTTTAAAGTGGATAGGTAAATAAATCAATCAATTCCTTTAATTCGTACGGAGATCTATTTCTTCAGAGAATGTGTATCTCCTTCCAGGAGTTATTTATTGCTCTTAATTCCAGTTTGAATGGTTCTCCAAGTTATTTCCTGTGTTCCAATTTTCCTTTCTCCCTGTGGATTCCATTCCAATACCTGTTTGGTTATGCTCTACCTTCCCTTCTTAAAGTGTGTCCAATCCATGACCATTGGTTTTATTTGTTTATTAATGGTATCTGATTTGTAATTTCCCATAATGCAGTGAGCACCATATGAGGAGATGACCTGCAAACATCTGTTGCTCTCTCTCTCTCTCTCTCTCTCTCTCTCTCTCTCTCTCTCTCTCTCTCTCTCTCTCTCTCTCTCTCTCTCTCTCTCTGGGCGTGGCTTGGGTTTTATTTGTCTCTTTCACTCTGCCCTTCCCTCTCTCTTGGCATTCGCTTACGAGTGGCCTCGTGACACTGTCGTCCACGTATAACAGGCAGGCGTCATAAGTCAGTCCTCTCATTACTGACTCCATGAGGCGCTGGAAGGTAGCTGGTGTGTTGCAGAGACCAAAGGGCATAACTGTTAACTGCCAGAGCCCTTGGCCTGTCGAGAATGCGAGTCTAGAGCATCGGGTCTGTAGAGTCTAGAGACTCTTGGGTCTAGAGCCACCTGTGGCTAACATTCTGAAGCCTCTCTCTGTCTCTTTCTCTGCTGCCCCTGCGCCTGGCTGTGGCTTGTGGCAGCAGCACAATAATGCCATACGGTGACAATATTTACAGTTGAAATTAAATAAAATTGAAACTTTATTCAATATTAAATGTTAGTATCTCTTGTGCTATCCCAGGCTGGGTGCTTCCCCTTATGCCTTTTGAATAGCTCAACTAGACACACAGACTTTATAAAATGACATAATTGACATTTGTTGTTTTACCACCCTTTAATCCACTCTCTCCTTATTCCAGAGCTATTTAGCTCTTTATTTCTTTATTTTCACTCAGCTCCATCAGTTTTATCTGCACTCTGCTGCTTAGCTTTTATGAAATTGTATTACATTTTCTACTTATCCATTTCTCTTTTGTCCTGTCGGTTCAAATGACTTTAGCTTCCTAAAGGCTTATCTTTTCTAATTCTCATTATTTGATAATTTATGTTATTAACTGCTGATACTGTATTCTCATTTTACTTTACATGCCCCGCTAATAGTTTCAGGTACCTCCTGTCCCTTCTTGAATTCATTTATTTCTACCTAAATCTGTTCTTCCATTTACCCTATGTATTTCACATGACGCTTAGGTTCTTCTAGCCTAAAAGCTTATTTTTCTCCTAATACTCAATATTTAATAATTCTACCCTTATTAATTGCTGATATTGTATTCTCCCATTTATAACTATCATTTTCCCATCCTTTCCATTTGCTTCGTTTACCCTGCTGAAGTTTCCATCACCATGTATCCCTTCTCATCCTGGTTTTTATACCTAAATGATCCCTCCATTTATTCTATCTAATGACATGACACATAGATTTTGCTAGTTCTACAATTTGATCACTTTCTATTTTTTCTGTTTTTGCACATTGCTGACCAGTGATGACTTTTTGCTGGTCTCCAGATTTCCCCTAGTTACTTTCGGCATTACTCCTTCATATCTTTCACTCAAAGCTCTTTATACTGCTTCCACTCCCATGGTCTTAATATATATATATATTTACAATTCAGAAAAAAGCCATTCATCTAATTATGTAAAGTTCTCCAGAAATTAAAAGTACTACCATTATTCTTGCGTGTCTGCGTGTCTTAAAGCCAATATGCATCACTTTAATGCAATATCCCAGGCACACTACATAGCACATCTAGAAAATGTAATTTAAATAGATATATGCAATATTCAATGTTTTTAAATGTATCCTTTTACATATTAGGATTAATCATTTACAATAAATTATCCATAGCCTTCAGAAACAATGCTCTGAATTTTTAAGATTCAACTGAAAAGATTGTTGATTTTTATCTAACTTGTTTATAATGTAATTATTAATCTGGTAACTGTGAGCCTATATCTTATATTGTAGCTACTTTATTTGGCATGTCCAATAACATGTATACTTATTAAATTATAGATGAGTCGTATTTATTACACATAAGCTTCACTTATGTACCTAATTTGAGGACATGTTTCGCGTAAGTGAAGGTACATAACTTAGATACGTAAGTGAAGCTGACGTGTAATAAATATGACTCATCTATAATTTAATAACTTTTTCGCTTCACTGTGGTGTACCAATACAGTTAAATTTCGAAACATGTATACTGTTTTCAGAGAATAAAATGAATTAATGTAACTATTAGTTTTTACATTAAACATAGTAATAATTGTAAATTAATTGTTCTTTCACACTAGCCGTGTGTAGGACGTACTATGAAAGGGTAGAGCCAGAATGAAAAATTCAATGTCATAGCCAGGATTTGAACCACGGATCTTCTGGTTTCCATCCAACTGCTCTAACCATTTGAGCTACTATGGCCAACATACCAACATGACATTAAATTCTCCAACTGACTCGTGTTTCTCCCGGTAAACCACTAGGAGTGCTCATAAACACATGAGACAACTACCTTAATGGCGACTTACTATACTGTAAGTATACAGTATACGAGTCAGTTGGAGAATTTAATGTCATGTTGGCACGTTGGCCATAGTAGCTCAAATGGTTAGAGCGGCTGAACGGAAACCAGAAGATCTGTGATTCAAATCCTGGCTATGGCATTGAATTTTTCATTCTGGCTCTACCCTTTCATAGTACGTCCTACACACGGCTAGTGTGAAAGAACAATTAATTTCCATTAATTGTACCTAATAGTGGTCCGAACTATAAAGCCCGGGCCTTAAAGTACTTACAGCATAGTAAGTCGCCATTAAGATAGTTGTCTCATGTGTTTATGAGCACTCCTAGTGGTTTACCGGGAGAAACACGAGTCAGTTGGAGATTTTAATGTCATGTTGGCACGTTGGCCATAGTAGCTCAAATGGTTAGAGCGGCTGGACGGAAACCAGAAGATCCGTGGTTCAAATCCTGGCTATGGCATTGAATATTTCATTCTGGCTCTACCCTTTCATAGTAATAATTTCTGTAACAACACAAGTAAGACTGTTAAATTTCTAGGAATGTTAATTGATAATCATCTATCTTGGAACTCATATTGTTTCTGTATGCAGTAAGCTATTGACAACAGTATTCTTATAAGCAAACCTAAAGAGGGCATTCCCAAATGACTTTGTATGGTTTATTTTTCATTCTTTTAAAGCATTTTTAAGTATGGTTTGCTACTATGGGGGGATGTGCTAAAGATTCAAAAAAAGTCAGAATACTGACACACCGTAAAAAAAGATGATTATTGTAAACCACTTTTTAAAACGCTGATAACTTCAACTCTCGTTAATCTATCTTTGTATGATGCTCTTGTACATATGAAAGAAAACGAACACACCAGAAGTGAAGTACACACAACACAAGAAACCAGAACAGAGTGGATATACACTATCTTAGGCTACAGATGTCTTCTAGGCACTACAAGTTAAATGCTTTAAAAATATTTAATTCACTTCCTTTGGAAATATGCAGTACAAATATTCAAAGTTTTAAGGATAAAATATATAAATGGCTAGCAAAAAACTCATTCTACAGCACACAAAAAGATATAAGCAAACATGACTTGTAAAACATATGTAAATATTACCATCCCTTCAGTATATATCCGTTTGTTTCATTAGTTTAAGTAAATGACGAAGCCTATTGTAATTATAGTACATAATGGTGAATAAACTATTATTATTATTAATTATTATTATTATTATTATTATTATTATTATTATTATTATTATTATTATTATTATTATTATTATTAATTTATGTACAAATCGTGCAATGAATAAAGCATATATTCTATGCTTTGTTATATACCTGTTTGTTTTGATATGAAATGTTTGATATTCCTTTGTTAAAAGTGAAAGCAGATCGTTATAGAATATTGGAAAAACTAATGTCAATAAAAATCATGTTCATTACAGGTGTGGTGGTTGTTTCATGGTACCCACCAGGATTTTCAGATCCCCATGGTGACTCTCCTGATTCTATCATGCCTGCACTTCTTGATACTGCATTACGTTATAACCTACGGGTAGCACCACATATTGAACCATATAGAGACCGAAATCCAATAAATTTTTCGCATCATCTTCGTTATATCATCAATACATATGGATCACATCCAGCTTTCTATAGACTGCAGCACAGAGGTCGTAACCTGCCAGTGTTCTATGTTTATGATTCTTACCTTACTCCTGCTGGTGCTTGGAAAGAGCTACTTAGTGTAAAAGGAAATCTGAGTGTTAGAGGAACACACCTTGATGGAATCTTTTTGGGACTGCTAGTAGACATGCAGCACAGATATGATATCAAGAAGTCACATTTTGATGGTTTGTATCAATTCGATTTTAATATTGCTTGGGATAGTTTATATAGCAGAAAATGGGAAAAAATTAATAAAACCACAATTATTGTTAAAGTGGGAGTTTAGGAATGCTATTGTAAAGCTTCTAGCAGTAATAGAAGAGACCTGAGTATTATTATTATTATTATTATTATTATTATTATTATTATTATTATTATTATTATTATTATTATTATTATTATTATTATTATTATTTTATTATTATTATTATATTATTATTTATTATTATTATTATTATTATTATTATTATTATTATTATTATTAAATCATAACAGCTGTAACAGTACTTGCAGCAATATCCTTTTCAGAGTCCTTAGACATAGTACATTTTCACGCAGCCCCAAGGGAAGGTTTGGTGATCATGCCAGGTACTTGTAATGGCCTTGCTATTTTTGGTCATCCTTAAACATAGGTTTCTCATTAGTTTATTTTAAAAATGGATTATGTTATTTTGTAATTATGATCTTGTAAGTTGTTTGTTTTAATTCATTTGTTATTGAGTTTGTTTTCTTATTTGATCATATATTTTTAATAGTTCACTGTCCCAGACAACTGATTACATGATGAAATGAATATTTTGGCATAAAAATGAAGATTCAGTTACAGTATGACATGTTAAATGTCCTGGAGTGCTACTCATTAGGGGACCAGACAAACAAAACAAAAACAAAATAGCTAAATTACACTCAGGATGAAGATGAAACAGTAAAGAAATACAACAGGTAATGACTAAAGAGTTTATCATTCTGCCTGATAGTTATATTTTTCTAAACCATTACATTTACTGTGCATAGTTCAGTTAAACATTATCTTTGAAACCATTTGCTGGAATGCTGATGCCGGTCAGATTAATATTAGCCATGAATGGTGTCAAGAAGACATATTAAAATATATTTCAAGTTTATCATGAAGTTATTATGAATAAAGTCTTTAAAAATGTAATGAAATTGATACTACACTAAGGAGTTCCTTCATAGAAATGTTGGAAATTTCTTCAAAATGTCACATTTCTTTCACTTAAACTATAAGCTTTTCTCGTTTCTAATCCCCAAAGATAATTGCCAGGTTGCAAGTTAATGATTAGTATCATCAAGCATTATATAAATGTTTCACAAAGATTAATTGGTGTGCTGAAAATTTAACAAAATTTAATGCTTCCCTGTTAAGGTGTACTTATACTGGGTATAGGGCATTTAGATGGGACTGAAAACACAAGCAATCAAGTCAATAGAATCGTTAATATTACACATTGTGAAAGTTTTGTGATGGGGAAATTTAATCATATTTTTGGTTATTGCTTATGTAATATTTGTAATTTTCCTTTATACAGTAAAACTTCTCTAAAACAGAACATGATCGTTGTGTCATTTATTTTCCATTTACACAGGTTTCCATCTTACAGAGAGTTGTTTGAATACAAATAAGTTACAAAATAGTCACATATGTTTATAGTGAAAGAATAATGTTGATATGTAATGTGTACTATATTTTCAACTTACATACATAATTGTAGTTCATCACCTAGTTCAGAAATGGGAACTCCTTTAGTGCGTACACCAACAAACTGCTCAAACACAGCACGATTTAACTCGTGATACTCTGTAGATTTTGGGATGCATTTCATATGCAGTGCTGTTCCCTTTAGCCCTCATATTTAATTTTTTTTTTTTTTTTTTTTAATTTCATAAATCTGAGTTTTCCCCACTTTAAATAATAATAAATTAATTCTTTAGCTGGACATTTGTTCTTTCCATGGTCTTCAGTAACCTAAATTTTTGTTTTTCCTTCAGTGATAATGTCTTATGTTTGGAACACATTTTACAGAATTTGTGTTTGTATGTACACAGTTACCCTCAAAATTGTTGCACTTCTTAAGATACATATGTTGTAGCCCATTACACATAAAGTAATCCATTTTAATCAAGTTATGTAAACAGTTCGGCTCTAAGACTACACAATTTGACTTAACAAGATGAAAGAATCAAAAGTTTTATCCAGTATTAATGTTTTTCCTATATTCTTTCAGTTCCTCTAAAAGCCATTTATAATTTTGAACTTAAGTGTATTTTCACTATATTAGTGCATCTTAAAATTTTTTTAATTAATTTATTTCTGAAACATTTGATTTCAGGTTTCTACACTTACTTTGCCACAAATGGTTTTACATATGGCTCTTCTTGGAAGAACTGGCGAAGCTTAGGAAAGTTTGCAAGGCAAAATGCATTGCTATTTGTACCCTCTGTTGGACCAGGATATATAGACACACAGATCCGTCCCTGGAACGTTGCCAACACACGTCATCGTCGTCACGGCAAATACTACGAAGTGGGTTGGCGTAGTGCTTTGGCATCCCAAGCAAAGATTATCTCCATTACATCCTTCAATGAATGGCATGAAGGCACACAAATTGAACCTGCTGTTCCACGATCTATCTCTTCTTTCACATATTTTGATTATGAACCTGAGGGCCTTAATTTCTATCTGAATTTAACAAAGTGGTGGGTTATTGAATTCAGCAAAAAGCAAGATGAGCAAGATTAGAATAAGTTAGCACTTCATCTCCTGTCATTCCTTATATTTTCTAATATTTGCTAAGGCCCTAGCATTTTATTATTTTGGAAATATTATTGATGAACCTGTACTACTGTACAAGGTATTTATATCAATGATGGACAATGGCTTATGGTCTGAAACATTGATTTCAATGTAAATAGTTAAAAATGTGGATTTCACTCTAACGAATAATGAATGTTATTGTTAGAAAAAAATTAGTTACCTGTTGTATTTTTTTCAACAGCTCCAACCATTATGAAGGAAAAGTTAAAAAAAAAAGTTAGATACAAATTTTGCTTTATTAGGGATTTTAGTGTTCATTTTTTAGTATATAAATAATGAAGGTAAATGCATTTCTTGCATTTTGTGAATTCACCAGTGGTAATGGAGAAGTGGTAGTTGGAATTTTACTATTTATAAATTAACTATTTTAGGTGGATTTTATAGTCCTGAAGTTTCATATAACCTTATGGCAATTGTACATAAAGATAAACCATACCTTTAATTACTTTGCCCCATTTGACATCAAACTGCTCATAAAGATGCTTTCCTTCCAGTTTGCTTGTTTGCAGAAGACAAAATGGAAATTTGCCATGATAATATTTTCCCAATTTTTAAAATAATAGAAAGTTCCTATTCTAACTGGCTATTTCTTTACTTTCTTCATACCTGTACAACCTTCTGTCTGTAAGAAATACTGCCAAAGTTGCACTGAATCCTTCATTATCTCTATAATTACAAATTTCATTACAAATGAGGCATAAAACATTTTTATCAGGAGGAATAGGAAGGACAGGGCTTTTTTGCAGTACATCAGATCAGTTGCAGACTGCATTAGGAAACTACTCCAATGCCACAACATTGAGACCATCTTCAAGCCCCCAACATAAATCCATAATATAGTTTGATCAGCCAAAGGCCCCAAAGATCCTCTATCTACAGCGGGAGTATACAAAATACCATGTTCATGTAGAAAAGTGTACATTGGAACTGCACAATGAATCACAAAACTTGCATTAACCAGCACAAAAGAAATGGTTGTATGGGTCGGATGGAAAAGTCAGCAATTGCGAAACATGCCATATTCGAGGAAAGGAAGCGTATCATCCAATACAAAACTACAGATATCCTGACATCAACATCTCTTTATTATTTATTCTTATTCTGTGAAGCCATTGCAATACAAAAGCGTAAAAACAAAACATTAATTGCAAAGAGGAAGGCCTTAAACTGAGTAGAACATTAATGGTGGTGGTGGCGGCGGCTGCGGTGGTGATGATGATAGAAAACGTCTTTAGGCAAACTGTCTTTAAACAGCCAGGGCTGTTTAAGGAGACTCCCTCTTCAGCTGAGTTTTTTTTTATTATTATTTCTTTTTTTTAAATACTCTATTCCCTGGGTCACACAAAATATCCATCAGCTTTTAAATATTTTGGACAGTGTGGGAGTTAGCAATATGGGTTGGTACTTTTTGTGTAGTCCACAAGTCCGGATGTATCGAGCTTTGACCATTCTTGTTTACAAAAGTAAATTCTCCAAAGATGTATTTCACTTTTAATATATTATACATCAATAAGTTATTTTCTTTTAACACACTAGTAGTTTTTTGCCATTTGTTGAAAGTTTTATAATTACTACAGTACTTTTCTAGATGTGTCTCTGTTGTATCAAAGTCATGTCTTCTCTAATTTGTTCTTCAGCTAATCTTGCAATTAAAATTACCACAATTATAAGTATCTCATTAACATTAATTCTATTTCAGTATATGTCTTTAGTTGAATGCTTTGTTTTGACTTAACTAAGAAATTTGAGTCATTAAACTTGAATTAGGAAAAACAAAAAGAAATATTAACATCAGAACTAAAGAACATATAAGAAACATTAAAAATGGTGAAACGGAAAAATCAGCAGTGGCTTATCATTTTTTGAATACTAGACATGACATCAACTTGGAAACATCTCTAATAAAATATGTTAATCACCCCATAGACCTTTCCGTATGGGAAAAAGTCTTCATTAACAAAAATCGTCATAGAGTCATGAATTTTGAAACTCCACCACCAGACATATTTGACAAGTACATCACGCCATCTATTGACAATACGGAGAAAGAGGAAACCACTACAACTTGTACTAATCGAGTACCAGCTGATGAAAAGAGCAAAAGCTCTTGAAACATGTCCTGTGAATAAACAGTGTGAGTGAAGCAATGTGTCAATATCTTCTCGATTCACTTATGTGCCCTTGTAGACAAGTTTTCCTTTTTCTTTGACTGTTTAATATGCTTTAGTAAAATAGCTCTGTGCTGTTCAATTCTTTTCCTGTAAGTTTGTTTGATTAACATATTTGTACCTCTCAGTTTGATTATATTTAATCTTCAGTATTTTCAAAGCTGACCATTGTAAGAACAAATTATATTTTTATGCTTAACTTGCTTAATGCAACCATTCATTTTACCATAACCTGATTGTAAACATACTGTCCTAAAATTGCCATTTCTCCATGCTGATTAAAAGTTGCCAGTACCATATTAGTGCTAAAATTAGCAATAGAGAACCTTTACTTAGAATCCAAAAACGAATGAAGTACTAAAATCTGTGAAATTCATTTGAAGTGTAGTTCTGCTGTGTGATTATGATGGCACTTAAGAAACTGGAAATTTACTTGGTAAATCCCTGTTTATATACCTATATATATATTTTCTTCATGGTTTTCCACACAATTGGAACTAATGGTAGTACCAACACACAAAAATTGTATGATTTCATGTATTTTCTGCCGAGATCAAGTATTTTTGAATCCACATTTTTAACTCTGCTGTGCTATAATGTCAGCATTTGAAATCTATTCTGTTTCTGCAAAAAGAAAAGTTAATTAAAAATGTGTATATTTTGTAATACATTCAACCTTAGTGAAAAGACTACATTTAAAGCTTAACCCTAGATCACTAAACTATGCATTAAAGACATTATCACTGTTCTTTATACAGTTTAAACTTTTCAGCACAGTACTTTTTTATTTTTCTACTATGTTTCATATATTACACAATGGACTAAATAACATACAGTATTCCATTGTTTAAGGACGCATTCTAGGTAAATACTAGCAATAAATGGAGCATTGAGTATTAGTTCAACTCAAAATTGTATTAACATACAGTATATTTATTAAATTTGGAATCAGCAAACTGTACTCATTTAATCTGTTGAAAATTACATTCTTATTCACTATTTTTCTAATCATTACATACAAAGTGTGATCAAATAATAATGAACATTTTTTTATCTTGTTGACATACGTGTTCCTGATGTATGTTTACATGTTAAGCTGTTTTGAATATTGATTTATTATATCAAAATTTAACTGTATTGGAACACCACAGTGAAGCGAAACAATTATTAAATTATAGATGAATCATATTTATTACACATCAGCTTCACTTATTCGCGAAACATGTCCTCACTATAGGTACGTAAGTGAAGCTGATGTGTAATAAATACGACTCATCTATAATTTAATATTTGATTTATTGTTGATAGTTGAGTGCTTTTGAGTGTGTGTGCTCGGCGAATTTTTGCTTAGGATCAGGATTACAATAGAGGTGGATTTGGCACTGAAACCTATGGTTTATTGTACCTAAGCCCCAAGTGGGGCATCCCCGTGAAGAAAGAGGAGACGAGAGCAGCCAACCCAAGGAGTCATGATGGTGCTGAGACACCAGCTGGCACTTCTAGCCTGAAAGAGACCACCAGATGAAAGATGATGTGAAATGATAGTGGAGATGAAAAGGAGGGACAGAAAATCTGGGTAATGTAAGTAACCTAGCATTTGCCTGGCAAACCGGGAAACCCCCCTCAAAAAAAAAAAAAAAAGAACTTGGGTCAGGTATGTTGGCCATGGGAATCAAACCCAGGCTTCCTGAATGAGGGCCACAGATGAAACTGCCTGAGCCAATCTGCTCAGTGAATTTTTGCTTAATTTGCAGTAAAATTTGCCTAAAATATAAAATAAAGTGCAGCACTTGATTTGAAATGACTGGCTTTTGGCAAATGGATGCCCTTGCACATCAATTGCTGATTAAAATATGGAATACTCAAAGAAAATGATCATGGAAAATCACTGAATCACCTTTAAAGAGGTTGATCAGAATTATGACAAAACCATTTGTGGAAATTACATAACAATAATACTCTTGCTTACACCTCAATGATTGTTTGTGATTCTTTGGCAAAAAGCACAACTGTTATGTTGCCTCAGCCATCATATTTGCCAGACAGATCCCCTGCGACTTCTTTCTATTCCCAAGGCTGAAGAGAACTCTGAAAAGACATCATTTTGCCACCATTGATGAGATAAATAGGATCGCTGGAGGAGCTGAACATCATATTTATTTACCATTTGATTTCTATACAGAAATATTGGCTTTGTGAAAGTACAATACAAACAAATTGAAAATATACAAAGAATTCTGCATACAATAATCAGATTAAATAGTACTGAATTCACCATATGTTAGAAAACTTACAAGAATTGACAACCATTAAATATACATGGAAGTAACATAAAATTATTCTCATGTGATCACAGCTGCCATCTTTTTGTCCTACATTGTTTAATCTGAGCTAAATACAGTGTGCTTCCACTTTCAAATTCCCTCGCTGCATAGTATCCCTTTGTCCCAGATACTGTGTACTTCTATCTTCAAATTCCCTTGTTATGTAGTATCTCTTTGTCTCTAAAACGCTTGTCTCATTTCTATTCCAGGCTCTTTCTGGACATCACAGCTGTCTAACTCAATTTCTTCATTGGCATTCTGCATTCTTTCATTACTAGAGTACATTTTTTCCTTTTCACCACTTTATTAACATTGTGACTAACCTTTATATCCTTTGCAATTTGGTTATTATTCACAAGCATGTTTTCATCACTCTTTCTTCTGTCCTTACTATTACTTACATCTTTTTGCTTCAGTTTATTTTCTTCCATTAGGCATTCTATTTCACAGCGTGCTTCCTTCAAATCTCTGTTAATTATTTCAATTATATGGTGAAGCAACACTGCATTTTCACGTGATTTTCTACAGCAGTTTTTTTTATTCTTCATGCCTAAATTGTCCGCAAAATAAGAATCTTCATTTCCATTGCTGTAGCCAGTGTTGGATATTGGATTTATACATGATTTATCATTGCAAACACTATTAATTTGATTAAAATCAGCAAAAACCAGGATGCCACTTTCAGTACCAACATGCACTGCTGCCATCTTATCTCATGTAAGGAAAAGCAAGTTTCAAAAGTGCTTCCAAGACTGGAAAAAGCACTGGCATAGTTGTATTGTATCTGAGGGGGATTAATTTTAAAGGACAAAGTTGATGTTGTTGAATAAATAAAGATTCTTTAAGAATAAAGAGCATTTCTGTTATTATTTGATCACACCTCATATAATAACTGGAAAATGAATCATATATATTTCTGTTAATGTTATAATTTTGTCTTTCATACAGTGCAAGAGGCAAATAATTTGACAGTGATAATATCAAAAGCAATATTGGTTTATATTTTGTACCAAAGGATAGTGAAGCTCTCTTATATGGCACTATGTTATAAGTTTGATAATCATCCAATTTCATCTTTCAGGCAAATAGTTATTAATCTAGGGTTAATCAACAGTCTAGTCAGTCAAACAGTATCAGTATAAAATATTTTGTAATGTAGATTTAGGTTAAAAATATATAGAAATTGCAAACATAAAACCTGCATCAAAAACTTATGAAAACCAGTTAACAGAAGCTCATACATTTGCTAATGGTGCTGTTAAAGCAGTAGACTGCACCAAAAACCATTAATTGCATTATTTACAATTATAGGAAAACAAATTAACATTTTAATGAGCATCTGTTTCTTGTTCTTTTGAGAAGCACTGGGTAAGCAGGGAAAAAAAAATAAAAGAAAGGAAAACAAGCACACACACACACACACAAAGTGAACCTTATTCTGTAAAATTTAGAAACTATTATTATAAGAGCAATGGTTGTAAAAGACAGTCACATTAATCCTAGTCATAGTAATCACTGGCTGTAGTTACATATAGTGGTGTTCTATAAATTATGAATAAGATTTAGATCCATACATGCATTTTCAGAACCAATAAAGGTTATATGTTAAGGTTATATGTTCTTGTTCTCTTACGTTTTTTTTTTTTTTTTTTTTTTTTTTTTTTTTTTTTTTTTTAATTTATGTCCTCCAACATTAAGTCATATCAGACGATGGATGAAATTGGTGAAATGCTGCTCTAATGAGTCTGGGGTCCATGGAGCTTAGAGTTACCCAACATTCATCTATCAGGATTAGGGAAAACCCCGGAGAAAACCTTATCCAGGTAACTCACCCTAACCAAGATACGAACTCAGCACTCTTGAATGTGAGGTGCATGCTACCACCATGCTACCGAGGTGGGCTTCTCTTATGTTCTTGTTTTTCTTTTTTCTGTCTGAAGAAAACAAATAATGTTGCAAAAATCATTAGAATTCAATTAATTCTTTATATACTCATTACAATTCTAAAAGAAAAATCCAAATTTATGATTTGAAGAATAACGGCTGAAGAAAATAATAAAAGATGGAAGGCATTTTCAGCTGAAAGGGAGAGCTTGATGTAAAAGTATATTTGAATGTATATGTATGAAAGCTCCAAATTAACATTGTTAATTAACCTTGTGTGTGCTTTCTGCTCACAACACTGTTTGGATTCTAAATACATACCTAATTAACATAGGGTAGTTAAATTATAATCAAAGCCATTTGTGGCCTCTCTCTACTGCTCGAGATGGCAGGCATTTTTTGCCAGGGATCTTATGCCAGCAGAGTCGTACTAGAATTCTTACTTTAAAACAGATGCTGGAGATGTTGACCTTCTGCTCTCAAACAGGCAGCATATCTCATGTAAATATTCTTGCTCACTCTCTCAAGCTCAGTAGCAGGTATTCTTGTGATTTCTTATTCAATGTTTTCTTTAAGTCCTGCAGTGTGTGAGAATTGGAACAATACACATCTGTTGAAACTGAAACCCTATCGCTACACACGGTGCAAGCGTTAAAGCCAAATGATCCCGCTAAACGCATGAATTGTCACTGGTTTTTCCAATTTGTAGAAAGAGGTTTTGTTGACCCACAGCTTTGTTTTCATTGATGAATCATGGTTTCATTTAAGTGGGTGTTTGAAAACTCACAACAGTCGACACTGGGCTTTAGAAAAACCTGTGCTACTGAATGAAATGCCTCATTATGATCAGAAAATTTGAGTGTGGTGTGCGATAAGTGCTAGAATAATAATAGGGTCCATATTCTTTGATGAAACCGTAAATGCAGAGCAATATCAGAGGTTAATTCTGACACCATTTTTCACTTGCTTGACAGAAGAAGAGAAATCTTATGGTTAGTTCCAGAAAGATTGTGCAACAGCACATAAGACAGCAAATCATTAAATGCAATAAGAGAGGTGTTTGATGACAGTAGTGTTGATTTGTGGGCCCCTCATTCCCCTGACCTAACAAGTGTGACTTTTATTTATGGAGTTCTTTAAAAGAAAAAGTATATCATTCCAGTCCTCATTTACTACAGGAACTTATGGTAAATATTGTGCAAGAAATCACAAGAATACCTGATGCTGAGCTTTAGAGAATGAACGAGAATATTTAGACGAGATATGCTGTCTGTTTGAGAGCAGGTCAACAAGTCCGCCTTTGCCAGTGTAAAGTTTCCTGGAGACTGCCAGCTGTCTCGCACAGTAGAGAGACCATGAGTGGATTTGATAATAATTAACTACCCACTATCTTGTGACTTTCAGTTCATGCAGAAATCTCCCATTTGTTTACAAAACAAATACTTGCATAAAAAGTGGCTTTCAAGCATGCTGTTTTTCTTCAACATATTTTTAAAAACATCCATTTTGTTATCCATACTGTTTCAACTTCCACTAGTTGTGAGATACAAAGGTTAAAATACACATATTTAACTGTATTTCAGTTATTAGATAACATGGCTGCAAGCATACTTATGCTGCAGTAAGTAAATTCATTCATCAACACTTTCTTATAGTTGCACTCCAATAAAATCTTAAGTGATCAACACATGGAATTGTATAAATGTGATATTCTCTTAAAACATTCAATAAATGTAGTTGGCAGAATTTTTCTTGGACTGTTTACAATTTAATTTTAGTCTGCATACATTTATACCTGACCATGAGTATTGTATTTGTATCATGAGTACTCATAAGTGAGATGCTTCAAGGGACTTTTGAGCTATCACTTCAAACTTAACATTACACACGAGTACCTTGTTTATTCAGCATAGGTGGCACCAGAGGTAGTGCCTAAGCAAATGATTATATGAATATAAACTACTAATCTATACAAATATTCATTTTGGACTAATATGAATAAAAGAAACATTTCTGGGCACTTAAACTCATAACTGTACATTCTCATTATATGTAATGCTGTGTTTTCTTTTGTTTAAAATTTGTGTTGCATTTGAGTAGCAAAATACAAAGTAAGATTAATGTAAAATTCAGATTGAGGGCCATATAAGCAAGGTTATTGTGTATTATATTTGATTTAGCAAAGAAACATTCTGATGTTAGTTATAGAATTTGTATATACAAGATATAAAGTTTATTGTACATTACTTTTTTCTTCCTTATCTTCTACCTTATTTTCCGATTTGTAAAGGGTATATTGCAGTTTATACATAGTACAGTTATGTTTTTAAGATGTTTAAAATACTTATATTTAATAACCTTGGTCTATGCTCAAGCTAACATTCTTTCTGGAAAATTAAGGTTCCTGTCAGCCTTCAAAATTACTAATTTCATTTCCACGTTTTATTTCTTTGAGATAGAGACATAGTGAAAGATTTTAGAGTATGCTACCTTTTCAAGAGGCAATTCTTTGCAATGAAACTGACAAATAAGTTTTGATACATTGTAGTATGCAAAGGTTCATATGATCATAAATTCAAGTTAAATAATTCTCATATTTATGCTTATATTGCCAAAATGTATTACAATTAAATACGTGCTGCTGACTATTGCTGTACTATCAGATCTGGTTGAATATAGCAAATTCCTTTTAAATTATTTTACACTCCTCTTCTTGCATTCACTCAAACTGTCAAAAATTGCATTGATGTTCTTATTGTTAAAACCGACTACAAATAGTTTATCAATTAATTTGAACGTCACTGTTACTAAATTTCTCCAAACATGCTTGATTTTCTTATATTGTTTGGAAATATTATTGTATGAGTGATAGGATGCAGATATGCTGAGAGCTAAGAGACAAAGTTCTCTAACAAGCAGCTAAAATTGTTTTTCTTCCGATTCCCATTTGCTCTTTAAAAGGGATATGTTCTAACTCTCTAAATTAATTGTTCAGTAACTTATTTTGGTAATTAATTTTTATTCTTACATTGGATTGCATTCAGAATGTACAGTACTTGTTGAATATTTTAGCTAGTGAAATTCATCTAGCAGCTGAGACATATTTTAGTGCATTGTGAACATTAGTGTAATAAGTGCATAGTCTTTACAAAATGTTTCATGCGTAATTTCTTGAATACCACTCTTATCAGTATATTTTAATTCATTGTAGTTTATTAAAAAGCTAAAGGATTGTTACTAAAGGAGAACTTGATGACAGTGATGCAAACTAATTGTCAGTAAATCGTAAAAACTATTTGTAGTAGTCGGTTTATTGACACTCGTCACTTACTTTTTTTATATTATTGAGGGAGTGCCAAGTGTCAATAAACTGACTACAAATAGTTTTTATGATTAATTTTGACGTCACTGTTACTAAATTTCTCCAAACACACATAATAGTAGTTTTGTAAGTCAGTAGAAAGATTTACTTACTAATTGTTAAGTGATATGTTTTGAAAGCTGGTTGCTTGTTTTGAATGACCAAAGGACAAAGATGATAATACAGCTAAAAATTCATGATAAATAAGGCAGCAGACAAAGCATTTAAAGATCTTAAAAACTTGCAGAACCTAAGTTAGATGAAACTTTGTAAAGAATAGATAAAAAATATATTGTATATGATAACATTTACATAAATAAAACTAAAAGAATCTTGAAAACCATATTTAAATTGTGCTTCGAAAATATAGACTTAAGGTAGGAGGATAGAAAATACTCTTGAAAACTTAAAGGAAAAGTGTTCAAGTAGATTAGAGTTGGCAAATGGGGAAATAACCATATTTGGAAAAGTAAAGATCATATGATAAAGTACGAGATTCCATCCAGTAATGTCCTCCCATAGAATTTCATTAACCCATCTCAAGAGAGGGCTCAATCCATAACACTAGATGCTGTCTTCAGTGAACCAGTGGCGGCTACTTTGCAAAAGTATATATGAACATTTTGAATTCTGATACCTTGTATATTTATAGGTTTTTTTTTTTTCTTTGAATGCTATTAAACATAGCATATATGCAGTCATTTTAGCCTCCCACACCATTCCTTTATACTTAATGAAACATGGCCACAGTGTTGCTAATGCATCTTGACTTGTGCTCGTTTTTAATAATAATACTAATAATAAAAATAAATTTATTTATTTATATTATACTAATGTGCAAAGCTTCTCCTGTGCTGTATATATGTATGTACCATCACTGGAATTGTACATCATTGCTATTCGGTGGTAGTACACTACAGGAAGTGCCATATGTGATAACAGGCATGAGTGCAAAAACTTCCCCATTCCATCTATACTTTCAACTGCATTTTAATCTACACATTTCTTTGTTGTTGCCCCAAAAAGCACTATTTGATTACATATAAAACTACAAACTTCTGCAAAAACAATTTCTCTCTTCAGATAAGCTATATATATTATATTTATTGTGAGTGGCTGCAGCTATATCAGTTTATTCATAATCATAACTATTATGCAGCAGATCTCTTTATATTTTAAAGCTATCTGAAACTAAAATTTTATGAGTGCCAAAACGTATACTTACAAGCTGTGTTGAGTAGAACCAAAGTTTGTAAGGAGAGCAATGGGCTTTTGAAATATGTCCTGTAATAATTAGTTGATACTAATTACTATTGACTCACAAGGTTTTTGATGATTGCTAAATATTTTTTATTCCTCTCTCTATTTATTTACTTATTTAATCACTCATTCATTATGATCTGATTTTCTTAATAGGACTTAAGTTTTATAAGTTGGTAATATGCATAATGCAATGATGCAAGTGGGCAATTGGCATTTTAATTCTGAACTGTTTTCATCTACAGCCATTGTGCAGTTGTGCGTTAACATTGCATGAACTTATTTTCATTGCAGCTATTGTTAGCTACTATAAGGTTGTTGTTAGTTTCTATTCAGAATACTATATGTAAGTCATTTTATAGCATCTTTTCGATGAGCACAGTTTATTAAGCAATTCCTTGGAACTATTGCTTATACTTACATGTGCATTCACAAAGTAACTTTAAAAGCATTGTTAGTATTTAATCTGATAATGTGATCCCTGCCACACCAAAATGTTAAAACTAGGAAAATCAGGTCATATTTACTTCTTTCTAAATTTTATTTATAGCATATGCAGATTTGTCTCTGTAATAAATTGAATAGAATAGTACCAGTTATCTGTTCCTACTTAGGTATCATTTTCCAAAGCAGAAATGATAAGTAGTAAAATAAATATAGGTAATCTGTATGTAGCTTAAAATTCCACAATGTTTTGGTTACTTATATAGCACTCAGGTGATTTAATATTTTTCTCTAAATAAGGCCAATAAGATTAAAAAAGAAAATTAAATTCTTAATATAAATGTGGTCAAGCACGAGTATAGTAAATATGCATAAGGCTTTTATAGGTGAGCAGCCTTTCTAACATTTAAGTTGAAGTAACAAGTACTATAGAAAATATAATAATTATATGATAAATAGCTATAATTTTATAATGAATTAGCGAAATTTGTAATTTACACAGCCAAATAAGCTGGGAAATTATGAGGAAGTTGTGACAATAAATATTGGTACCATAAAAAGCCTATGCTTCCATTTGTTTTTATTTTCTTTTAATTCAAATATGTACAATACACATACTCATCCTTTTATGCATTAAATTTCTGATGAACAAATTTATAGAAAATATAACTTAAAAAAAAAACAAAGTATTGAAATATAATATTGTGTAGTATGTTGCAAAGTTTTCTTCTGCATTTACTGTTACGTTTTTGTTTCTACAGTAGACAGAGTACATAATATGCAAAAATCTATAAGAAATCATATGCCAAAGTTTCATAAAAACTGAAGATGAACACCACTGTTGAAATGTATGAAATGAAGACTTTTTCTTTCAATAGTTTCCCCCCCCCCCCTTCTGATATGTTTGTAGACAATGAATTACCTATTTATCATTCATTCCCTATTAAGAGACTGCTAATGCACTAAAATAATATATATTTCTAAATGTGAACTTTGATTCAAAAATTTATTAAAAGTTGATTCCATGTACTTGCAAATAAATGACATTTTTATCTACAGACACAGTTGTTAACTGCATATGTGTTTACTCTGTTTACCATTTGTTATTACAAGTCATATGTGATTAAACTATATAAGCAGGGTTTTGCACAAATCATTATTGTATTATAACATTAAATGAGTTTGATATATGTATGTATATTTTAATGTCAACATTCCATGTGATTTATGACTATTCTTCTGTTCCTGGAACTTCCCACATTTTCTGCAAAGAAGATTCCTTTTAGTATAATTTATAATCTCTGGCTCTATTGTGATATTTTTAAGAAAATAAAATTTAAATTCTTGTAAGTATTTGTATTTTTATTTCCTGTTCTTTTACCTGTGCTAAAACATTTTGTGCACCCTAGAATAAAAGTTTCATATTTTTATTTATTTATAATTTATTTATTTGTACTAAGCTTCTTATAAATAAAAATACAAGAAATATGAAAAAATTATTTTGGTTGCTTTTTAACGCTCTTGTCACCTACATTAAAAACCAACTACAAATAATTTGTTCAATTAATTTGGACGTCACTGTTACTAAATTCCTCCAAACATGCATACATAATACAAGGAATATGGTTAAGTGTTCAGCCTGGGCTGTTAGCTTCCCATTTTCATTTACAACTTATACTATTTACACATTATTTATCATAAACTTATATCTTGTTTACATCTCTTTTTAATGACCAATTCCATTTCTTTTTAACTATTTAAAAACTCCTCGGATTTATACAGTCTTTACTAAAAATTGTAATTAATGCAGTCTTTCTATCTATTTTGAGCCATTTCTCATTTATACATTCTTTTGTCCATGTCATGGCAAGTTGGCCATGGTAGTTCAATGGGTAAGAGTGACTGGATGGAAACCAGGAGATCCGTGGTTCAAATCCTGGCCATGACATTGAATTTTTCATGTTGACTCATCTATCAAAGCCTATATATGGCTAGTGTGAAGAAATGATTAATTTCCATCAATTAACTAAAATAATAAGAGTTAAATGATGAAGCCTGGGGCTTAAGTACTTGCGATAGTAAGTCACCACAAACAGTGTATCTCAAATGCGAGAACCCCTAGTGGTTTACTGGGGAAATATATGAGTCAAATGGAGAATTTAATGTCATGATGGCAAGTTGGCCATGATGATGATTTGTATATAAGGGCGCTCAACTGCTTGGTCATCAGCGCCCTTACAAACACTAAATCATGGCGATAGCCAGAGTTAAATTACTCAAAATAACAAGAAAAAATCAAAACAAAATGACAAAATAAATAAGCCCAAATGAGGATAAACCCAATAAAAAACTATAACAATATAATACCAAAAGGCATAAGAAACAGTTTTCAATATTAACTCTCATTTACAAAACAACCTGTCCAGTGGTGGTTGAATCAATTTGTTCCTCTTCTTAGGGGCTGGGTTAGTATTTTCAGCAGGTTTATCCTGCCTTTTTCTCACTCTCGTTTTGGCAGTGAGGACAGAATTTTCCTGCTCCACATCCTCAATGGAGGAGGACCGCTTTCCTACTGATAATTTCATTTCCAGTCACTCGAAACGATTGGAAACTGCGATCGGCGAAGATGAGAGCTGCCGATCTGAGTCATCTCCAGATGATTCCTCAGAAGATGTTCTCAGAGAAGATGGTCGTGGACTTTTGCACTCCTTTTGCTTGATACTAGACTTCTTATTTTCCCTGAGGAAGTCCGTTCTTTCATATGAGGTCTTGATCTTTCTGAGTGATGCATTATATATTACTGGTACACATATTCTTGAGGTAGATGCTTTCTGCGGTGACTTGGCTGCAACGTTCTTCATAGGACTGGACTTAGTAGGTATGCTCACTGTTGCTCATGCTGGTGTCTGTTGCTTTGGCTGTGATCTTGGTGTAATTGTTCTTTCGGATATTAGAGCCCTATTTATGTCGCTAGTTTGTGTTCCGATTTCACGTCTAGGTACCAGCTTAGCTGCAGCTGCACTGTAAGTAACGGTCCTAGGGACAGAAGGCTGACGAACATGCAAAAGTTTCCGGGCTTCCAAGAAGGATACCCTTGCTCTTACCCGGATCTCTTGGATCGCCTTTTCCTTCATAAAAAACGGGCATTCTCTGGAGTTCGTAGAATGATTACCACTGCAATTAACACATGCTGTAGGTGAAGTACATGCATTATCATGCTTGACTTCTCCACAGTCAATACAAGTAGCAACTCCATTACAAGAATCACTCGTGTGACCAAAGCGCTGGCATTTATAACACCTCAATGGATTGGGTATATACTGCCTCACTTCAGTAGCTTCATACCCTGCCTTAATTCTTTGCGGGAGGTCCTCCTGAACAAAGGTAAGAAACAGGGTACGAGTGAACACTAGTTCACCTCGTTTTTTGCGGTGAACTTGATATACATTTGTCACACCTTGTTCCGCCAAGTTTTCCTGAATCTCCTCATTGGACATACCGTCCAATGCGCTGCTGTTTACAACACCATGCGAGGAGTTCAGTGTCGTATGTAATTCCATGCTTACTGGAAAGCTTGCAAGCATATTAGCTTTTAAAATTTTTGAAGCCTGCGTCAGCGAAACTGCTTCGACCAAGAGCGTGCCTTTGCTAGATCAAGTACATGATGTTACTGGAGCAGCAATATTATCTAGACCCTTCTGAATGATAAACGGGTTCAAGGTAATAAATTTTCGACCTTCCTCAGTTCTAAAAATGACCAAATAGCTAGGATCACAGGACTCGGCTATTTCCTTTCCACATTTCTTAACAGTTTTATTTATTTTATCAGTTCCCATAGCGAAAATATCTTCCACCATTGCACACGTCTCCGATGGCATGCTCACATCCTGGGAGCTACCCCAGCTCAGCTACCCAGAGTCCTGGTCTAGACCTTGCTCACCTCAGGGTCTCACCTCCCAATGTATAGACACAGGGACCCAATTGCCTTCGGGAGTGTAACAGCTCATGCAATGGCCCCTCCCCGGGACTGACCTTTATCAGCAGATACAAGCAGTCCTACATGATAACCAGGAGCTGGGGGTTACGCGTTACCCAGTCACCCCTGCGCTTCCCACCAACCCGCGCTATGTTATCCGTCAGACGTGTGTTCAGGGAGGTTAGGGTCAAACACAGAAGTGGACCATGGTTTTGGGCGTTTGAAAGTACACTCTCACCTTGCAGAGGAACCCAATCGAGAGATTTAGCTCGGGACCCCGGGATCGCCAATTCACGCACCTACCGCAGTAGGCCCCTGGGGGGGGGGGGGGGGAAGTTAGTAGATCATTGGGTAAGAGCGACCGGACGGAAACCAGGAGATCCGTAGTTCAAATCCCGGCCATGGCATTGAATTTTTCATGTTGACTATAAAAAATTATTCCATGTCTTCAGATCTTCTAAATCTTTTTCAAAAAGCTTTTACAGTATTTTCTCTCATTTTACAAATTTGTCCCATACCATTGCTTTCTAAGTTATCTTTTAAACTATAGCACCACCCATTAACTTTGGAACCCTTTTCTTGATATTCTAAGCATTGAAGTTTCATATACTGGCAACAGCTTCCTACAAACCACCAGGAGTCTCAGGACAAGAATATGCCTGGCTGGCCCCATAGCTCAGTTGGTAGAACATCTGCCTACTGCACAAGGAGTAATGGGTTCGATTCCCAGTTGGGGATGAGGATTTTTCTCCAATCCAGATGATTCCCCATCTTCCCCAGAGTCTGGAAGTATGAATGAGAGTGCAAATGTGTGCGTGATCTAATGATTAAAACCCAAAAGCTTTGCCTGTAGTTATGGGAATAAAACATTGTCACAGGATGCAAGATTGAAGCTATAAGGTGGATGTGGTACACAGGTTATGTTGAATCGAGCCAGAAACTGCATGACTTGATTTGCGATGTGAGACCGTGCACTGTCATGATGAAGTCGCCACCCATTCCGAGAAAGCTCTGGTCATTTCTTTGCAATGTGCTTCCTCAGTGTAGCAATACTGATGTGTAGTATGCTGCATTAATAGTAGTGTGAGAGGGAACTGCATGCTGGTAAATCATTCCATTACAGTTAAAAAATATGATCACCACCACTTTCCCTGCAGATGAAACAACTTTTGCCTTTTTTTGGTGTTGATGAACCTGGCGATTTCCACACTGTGCTGGCTTGTTTTCCTTCAGGATCATAATGATGCAGCCATGACTCATCACCAGTGATAATTGATTTAAAAAAAATGCATCCCATCCATCAGCAAAGAGATGCAGCACCTCATGGCTTGTCTCCATTCGCACAGCCTTTTTTTCGGGAGTGAACAGACGTGGCACCCAACGAGCACAAACTTGGGTCATATAAACACACTGCCATATGAAATTCTCAGCACTTTACTGAGGTTACGTAATTTTATATGCCGATCCTCTCGGACCATCACAGCAGCTGTGTTGATGTTGACTTCAGTCACAGCAGAAGCCAAAACAACAGGCCCACCTTGCTTAACACTGACAAGTCGGCCTTCTTTGAAGTCCTTGAACCACCTAAACACGGTTGCACGAGATAGTGCATCTTCACTGTATGCTTGCTTCAGCTTTTCATAAGTTTTGGTGGCAGTATGGTTTAAACGAAAACAGAATTTGATTGCACTGTACTGCTCCTCTTGCATCACCTCCATTGTCTAGTATGTGAAATGCAAGTAGGGTCTACAAAATAGAGCATTACTATCAACTTGCCAATATAGAAGTGCTGCCTCCTACCTACATATATAAAAACCTGCTCTTTTAAATATTTATGTTACAGATACGAAACCATCATGGAAGCTACAGAAAAAACTCAGTCTTAGTCTTTGTTGATCAGCCCTCGTACATCCGTATTAAAACCCATTGTGCCAATTCATATCAAAGCCTACTGTTCTCAAGGGTTCACTAGCACTGATGACAAATGTTCAATGCATGTTTCACTACTTGCTTTGATAAAGAAACTATAGATCAGTTGAAAAGTTAATGCTTATAATAAAATCAAATATGAATATTTTATTCATCCGTTAAATGTTATGGGGTTTTAGGTTTGGCAGTTCATTATGAGTACAGTTTGACTGGGGGTAAGATGTCATTAGGCAAGGTAATTAGCGAGACCTGGTTGTCAGCCAGTTCGGAGAAGAAGTTAGGTAGGTTAGGTGATGAGAGGGCAAAGTTACCATCCAAATTGCCAGATTAGGTATGGCAGGCCAGCTTGGAATTCATGGAATATGTAAGAGGATTTCTTAGAAATTTATAGAGACTTAGGTTGAAAAGCAGAAAATTTCAGTTATGTATAAATGAAGTGACAACATCGTATTAGAAGCTACGTAATTGTGGGGGTCCTAAAGTCATTAGCAAAAGGGGAGGTTACTAGGGGAATTTTGGTAGCTGAGTGGGACATTCTCGACAGAATCTTAAAACACTTCTAGACTGGTTGCCGATGGGGCGAGATGTACCTGAATGCCTAAATGAGGCATAATTTCTTGCCTTAAGCATAGAATCATGTGTTATCGTGTGGGATGAGATTCAAATATGTTAATTCGAGTTAGATATATTAATTTCCATTGTTTGGTAATTTCTCAATTTAAGTGAATACTTTTTTTCTTCTCCCTTTCTCGTCAATGCTGACGTTAGGAGGCGCTTGAGTTCCCTCAGAGCAAGGGAGCCGAAGCATCTGACCTGAGAGATGAAATCAGGGTTGAGGGGTCGGCCCAATGCCTGAGATGAATGACTGATGGAGCAATTGGTGGAATGATGGTGGGGGAAACTGGAGGACCCGGAGGAAACCCACCCCAGTGCCATGTTGTCCATCTACCACAAATCCCACTTTGCAGTCACCTGGGATCAAACCTGGGCTGCCTAAGAGAGCCAAGCGGTCTAACCACTCAGCCATGGTGCGGCCAAGTGAATACTTAAAAAGTGATTAAATGATTCAAACTTAGATTCAGTGTCATCCTTACTTTTATTACACAGCCACACATACCCTGAGATAGGACTCTTCTTGAGATTGAGGCAAATGTCGACAGTTACAAATTGGTGTAGCATTGCTGAGACCGACATATTGCTTAAAATGGTGGTGAGTGGTAGGTGGTGGATGCGAAAATTTCTCTCTGACATCAGTCGGGCTGCTGACCCACCTGCCCTCTCCAAGTAGCTTCCCTTAGATTTCCAGAGTACATCAGGACTAATGGGCAGGCTTGCATAGCATTGGATACATTCAATCTGGAATTGTCAGTCCCGGCCTCACTTGCATATATTGTCTCCCAGAACTGGACACTATTCAGGTCATTCTGTCATCCTTCCCTCCCAGGAGTTGTATTCAAAGCATAGTTATGTTTGACTTATGTACAGTGTTCTGCTAGTTTCAACGGTCCCTCCATAAAATATACCTCTAACTTTCTTATGATTTTCATTCATTTCCTTTTTATCTGATTTGCTTGGGTCTAAGGCTGACCATAAAGTCTGCATTCAGACCGGATGTAGATCATCTAAGAGCCAAAACTTCAAAATTTTATATTTAATGTTAGTGTTGCTTTTTTTTTTCACCACTGTGTTATTATAAGAAAATAAATGAGAAAACAAATTTATATAAACAATATTAAAAAGTTTACTTGCTCTGTAATGGATAATAAAGTCAATATGTCACAATTTTCTGCAGCAGAATTTATCTGTAATTTTGGAGTTGAAATTCTTAACATTGGTTAATGTAGGCTTCTCAATGGAGAGCATTGCAAGAATATTAACCATTGCTCTGATATGGTATTCCAAAGAAAGGTCTTGATCCTCTTCAGAAATCAAAAACATCTTTCAGATTCAGTAGTTTTCACCACAGGGGTGAAGCTGAGATAGGAGAAATGGCAACAAGAGGTTTTAGTTTGCCACCCGAAAATAGAGGTGCTGGCATACTGGATCATGAAGGTGACTGGCTGATTCAAGTTATGCTACAACTTTTAAATTTCTAGTGGTTTGATATTCTGTGGCTTGGCCATCTTGAAAATTTCAGTGTGGAAGAAAGAAGCTTATTCTGTGTTACTGTGGAAGAAAGAGCATTTGATAAATCATTGCGTAATCTTGGCTACTTACTCCAGGTACAGAGAAATGAAAATAATCACATATATGTGTTTAAAATTGTCATTATTATTGGAGATCTACTATGAATAGCTGTTGTACTTTAAGATGCTAAAACATGTTACTCAATGGATTACTGTGAAAACCACGTAAAAATAAAAACTTATTGGCATTACATTACTTTGATTTTATTTTCAGATACAAAAATAAAGAAGTGAATTATTAAATTTTAGATGAGTCGTATTTCTTACACATCTGCTTCACTGTGGTGTTCCAATACAGTTAAATCTCGATATAAAGAAGTGAATGTTCCAATATTGAAGCTGAACTTCATTGGAGATTTCAATCATGTTCCGTCACTTGCTAACTTGTTAACCTTCAAGTTAACATATGCCTGTGAGAATCTGATGTTACTTATACAAAACCTCCTCAATCAGTTATAGGAATTTCTGGATAATTTTAGCCATACTAGTTCTCTGGAGGAACGTTTTATCTCAAATTTCAAAGTGCCCAATAGCATAAAACTATGTGCAAAACATGGAATGCACATAGATTTAATTAAGACATAACTAATTTATAAATCCATTAAAGATAACAAAAATAGCATTTGTGAAAAAAGGACAGCTACCACAGACCATGAAAAAAAGATGAAAATATTCAGATCTGTATAATTTAAGTCCTTTTTTTTTGTATTTGTTTTTGTTGACCAATTAAGTGGTAGTTGTTTTTATATTGTGTTCAAGATTTTTAAATACATAATGATTTGAGATTTATTTAGGCAGTTAGAAGAAGCAGTAAATTGCCTAATTACAGTTATTTCTTCAAATGCTGCATTAACACTCACTTTTATAAACTTGAAAGAAGCGCAGAGATAGTGAAGCAAAACTTAGCACAAAAATCAATCTCGATAAATCGAGAAGATATTGACATACTGCTTCACTCACACTGTCTTTTCACAGGACATGTTTCAAGAGCTTTTGCTCTTATCCTCAGCTGCTACTCGACTAGTCCAAACTGTAGTGGTTTCCTCTTTCTCCGTATCGTCGATAGATGGCATGATGTACTTGTCAAAGATGTCCGGTGGTGGAGTTTCAAAATTCATGACTCTATGATGATTTTTATTAATGAAGATTTTTTCTCATACGGAAAGGTTTATGGGGTGATTAACGTATTTTATTAAAGATGTTTCCAAGTTGATGTCATGTCTAGTATTCAAAAAATGAAAAGCCACTGCTGATTTTTCTGTTTCACCATTTTTAATGTTTCTTATATGTTCTTTAGTTTTGATGTCAATATTTCTTTTTGTTTTTCCTATATAAATTTTAGGGCAAGTTTCACATTTGATCTCATAGATTCCTGATTTTTCTTTGGTAGTAATCGAATTTGGGGGGGGGGGGGGCTTTTTAACAAATTTCTGATATTAAACCTATTTTGAGGTGCAAGAATTATGTTGTGTTTTGAGAAAATTGTTTGGAATTTATTATAGGCTGATGGATGGAAAGTAAATTTTTTAAAAAATTTTTTCTCTTTTTCTCCTGTAGGTTCTAGGGTGGTGGTTTCTTTTATTTTCTTAGCTTTGTTGAGTCTGTTAACTGTTTTGTCTACTAAATTTGGGTTGAAACTGTTGGATATAGCTACTTTTTTATGTGTAGATATTCTTCTTGATAATCTTCTCTGTTTAGTGGAAAGTTGATCATCCAAAATATTAAACTTTTGAAAATGGCATGTTGGTGTTGTTTTGGGTTGAAACTGTTGTTCTTAATATAATTATATGTGTGTGTCAGTTTTCTGTAAACACCAAAAGTGAGTTTGTTGTTCATTTTTTTTATCTTGATGTCCAAAAAGGGAAGCACACCTCCTCTTCAGTTTCCAATGTGAATTTTATAGCTGGATTTTGTATATTCAAAAGTCTAAGACCATCTTTTATGAGTTTTTTTAGGTACTATTGCAAAAATGTCGTCAACATAGCGATACCAAACTTTGAAATAACTTGGAAAAGTTTTTGTGATATGTGTTTCAAAAGCACTCATAAATAAATCTGCCAAGAAGGGAGACAATGGGTTGCCCATAGCTAGGCCCGTTTTTTTGTGACAAGAAAAGACAAAATTTTGCTTCAAAACTTCTTTATTTTCACCAAAATTGTTAGTACAATATTAACATACCATCAGCCTAACTTTTATAAAATGCAACACTTCGAAAAGTCTCTATAGTGTTCCTTTAAGTAGCATGCATCATTGTGCTGCTATAAAACACAGCTACGCACCACTTCTGAAGACAACTCCAATATTCACATGTTATCTGCTTCGCTGCCAGTTCCAGGCTCTGCGATGCCTCACCTGCAACTCCACTTACTGATCCGTCAACTGCTTCATTCCGTCCCACAGCCTGTCAACTCTTATCATGGAGCTTGGAATGCACCACACTGCTCTTACTGTACTACTCTTTCCACTCTCTTCACTACTGACTGATTCTCGACCTTTTATATACCTGTAGGATGTGTTAGATCTTTCTGAAATCGCATCCTTCTCAATAAACAATCTAGAAATATCTTTTGCATAGTAGCAACACAGTTACATCCTGATTTCATGATGTCAGCTCCCGACAGGCCTTGAAAGTGTACCTTTCCCACTATGTCAGCAAGAAGATTCCCCTACTCCCTCTTCTTCGTCATGGCAGCTTAGAAGCCTGACTTGACTCTTTATCTCCAAAACAGATAGCAATGGCGACTAATCTCTTGGCAGGCCATGGGAGCGCCGATGTGACAATATTTTCACTGTTCCAGCAAAATAAACTAAATGTTTTGTTAACGGCAGCCAACTGCCAGGATCATATTAGTGCTCCAGTTTACCAGAATATTGTCTCATAAGGGTTCTTTTACATGCCAGTGTATCTGAAAACATGGACCTGTTGCTTTTAAGCGCATTTAAGAACCTTTAGGTTGGGGCTGGAACATATGACCTCAGGATCAGTAGGCCAGTACCTAACCACTGCGGCAACCAGACTCACCCAATTGTTCCTGTTCATGTTTATTAGCATTAGTCTAGTTTGAAAACTATTTAAAAGACTACAAACAGAGTGAACTGTTAACTGTGGGAACAGCCTATCTAACTGAAAAAGAATAAAAACAGGAGTTTCAGAAGTGAGTGTCTTAGGCCCCCTATTTTATATATATTTTTTTTTTCGAGTGGAGGAAAAATCCATTTATGGATTTCCACTGTGTTGGAGGGCACAGTGGCGTATATGGGCTTCACCTCAAGGGTACTACTCTACTAAAAAACCTCCACCGGATTGGGAAGGAGAAATGTGCTGTGGTACCGCCTTAAGCACCCGTGCATTCCAGGAGATGATCTTAGCTGTCTCGCAGTGTGATTCAGCAGAGTGGGTTTCTGGTGCAGGGATACAGACTTGATGTGAAGCCTAGCTTGATCCACTGCCTATTGTGGGTGGTATTTGGTAGGATTCCTGGTGTTATTTGTTGGGAAGTTTAGGGTAATTTATCACGTTGTGGTGCTGTGTCTTAATTTTAGGTGTTTCATTGTCACAGCAAGTAATACTTGCAAGCATGTCAGTTGTAATCTATTATACTTACTGCTATCTTGCTAATCCTAAATATAAATCTAGTTTTCATTATAGGCATTTGCCTTTAATGGTCAGTTGTAATTATCTGCTGTCAGCATCGTTAGTTGTGTGAAAAAACCTTCTCATATATATACCCTCTCTCAAAGAAATGGTTCAGCCGCAATGGTTAATAACTAAACACATCAAAAACGTGCATTATGCATCTTGGTACTCTTGAAAAACATCAGGGAAACAACTATAAACCAGACAGATATGGCAAAAATATTAGGAGCCTATGTAAATAAACAGCTAAACTGGGATAATCATATCCATCATATTAACAAAAAACTAAACAGTGCCTGCTTCAGTATGCACTGCATAGCTCAGGTAACCAATCGAAAAACTAGAAAAATAGTTTAATTCAGTTCCTTTCACTCCTTAATGACATATGAAATCATGCTATGGGACAGTTCAGGGGTTGAGATACTCTTTAAATGCCAAAAAAGAATCATATGTTTCATGTTACAAGTTAGACAAAAAGAATTGCATAGGAATCTATTTAAAAAACATAAAATACTAACATTTTCAGCATTATATCTTTGAGTTAATGAAATACATCCACACAAATTATGATAAATTGTGCAACTCCCAATATCAACATTGTCATAGAACCAGATTTATATTTCCATTAATATAATTTTTAATCGAACTAGTACTCAATGCTCCATTTATTGCTAGTATTTACCTAGAATGCATTTCATTAGGACCTTTCTAACATCTTCAGCTAATGTTGACTACTGAATATTGGATTAGTGAACTCAATCATGTATAATCCAGTTTCATCCCAGAGCAACATACCTTTTCCAAAAAGTCTTCAAAGAGTACATTACTTTGGCTCCACAGAACAAATTCAGTGTACAAAACCTTTTGAAATCGTATAATACAAAGGAGATACCTACAGACAAAAAATCAGGTGTGTATCGAATAAACTGCAAAGGCTGTAACAACTTTTACACTGGAAAAACTAAAAGGAATTTGAACATTAGGCTTAAACATTAGGAACATCAGGAACAAAGAAATAGATAAATCGGTAGTAGCGTACCATTTTCTGAATGATAATCATAATATAGAATGAGAAATCCAACTCAGGGTTCAACTCCATTAACCAGTGGGAAAAAATATTCATAAAGAAATATGAAAGAAAACTTTAATTTTGACACCACCTTTGAAGAAAACCCAAACTTCAAGTTCATCAAGATACCGACAGAGATGCCCTATTGCCTCCAAGGAGTTCATCATAAAAATGGAGCATTGAGTACTAGTTTGACTCAAAATTACATTAATTTTGTGCTTCATTGCATCATAGTCCTTACTCATAGGAATTATATTTCCATATTAAGATGTTCTCCCATGTCAGCTTGTTATGATTTACAATAAATACCTTTTAATAATTTTGGATTTGGGCCTTGGTCATGGTTTTCGTTCCAAAAGTAGAATTCTACACCTGATTTTTCTCATATTACAAGGAACAAAAAGCAATATTTCACGTAGCACAAGAAAATGAATACAACAAAAGACTGGTATTTAAGAACATTAAAAAAGCTAGCAAGACATTCACTAAAGAAAAAGAAAGAGCATATTCAGTGGATTCATGTATCAACCAAAAACATTTAATAAATTCAAAAGATGAAATCCCATCAGTCCATTGATCCAGAATATACTAAATAAATTGGAAAGATTATGAAAATTTTTACATGTGGTAAACAAAAAGAAATCTAAAAACCAGAGTAAGAAACATTTTACATGGATCATTCAAAAATTAGTGGCAACATGGCCTGCATTTGGTGCTATCAGTGGTAAATCATGTAAGTTGATAACAATGAAAAATAAGAGCATCTAATATTTGTTAGCGGTGAGTTTGAAGACAATAATTTTATTTAATAAGATATTATTAGTAAGTTTAATTATATGGTGTTATCTTTAGTGCTCTAAATATGTTTAGTAAATACGAACAAAGATGCTTCATTAAAATTCAGGTTGCAAGAGGTATCAATACTCGACAATGCCATACAGAATTATTGGAAGCTTGTGGTAGACAGACTTTACCATATTGTACCGTGGCTAGGTGGGCGAATGCATTATGTAGAGGAAGGGAAAAGTTCATCAAAAGCTTGGAGCTGGCAGACCACAATCAGCAAGTGATGATGTGCATTGACTTCTGTTAGAGCACTGCTGGAAGAACATTGTTGTTGGACTAGTATTGAATTAGAAAGGGAAAATGAAATGATCACTTAGAGAAGTTCACTTTAGAACCAGACAGTAGAGCAGTCTGTTTGAATATTAGGATAACAAGATGCTGTGGATGACATCAGTTGGCTCCCTGATGTGTGGAGGCAAGTTCTCCAAGTTGGAGGAGATTACTTCTAAGTATTGCAATAATGTGACTGCTCCAAAAATGTTTTATTTGTTGTTAATTCAAATGTTGCCACTAATTATTGAATGACCTAAGTAGAAACATAAAACTGAAACAGGAAGAATTGTATGATATTCGGTTGTTATGGAGAGTTGATTTGATCAGCATCATGCTTCACCCAGAGCAACTATAATGCTGAATAAAATTAAACCTCTTTATAAATTGATTCTTGTAATGAAATTCCTTCACGCAAAATTTACTGGATGTACATTTCAAATTGTCTTTTTGATGGTTGTGTATGATGTCAGCACTAATTGGTGTGCCTTTACTTTTGATAACTTGAAGAATACAAGTATAGAGAATACCTAGATTGTATTGTCGCGAACCCATCATTTACGATAGCGCGGCAATGCGCACAGAGATAAAGCCTGCAGATAAAGATAGCGTAGATAAAAGGCTTGCCGACACAGATAAAGTTAGACGTCTGCAATGTTCGTGTTTCGTCTAGTGCCATCTTACAGAACATTCGATTACTTGTTGTTACAGAACAGTCTAGAATTATCAATGGAGGTATACATAAGAGATCGCGACACGCCAGCGTAGTAGTCATAAACAGAGGCATAACGAGAGTTGTAATTGAAACTGGTGTGTTTTGAAAGTGAGCTCTTTGTTGTGGTCAACGACCTTGGTAGATTGTAATTGTGTATGTGACGTAATTCTACTACTGTAAGGATTGACCAGAGTGTATTTCTACGGAAATAAAGAAAATTTTGAATCTCTGCAAATTGGACTTTTAATTCTAGGAACTCACAAAGTCACAATTGGTGTCAGGAGTGCAGTATTTCACAATGGATGCGGCACTGGAAAATATTTTACAGAAAATGGAAGAAACGAAGGCGGCTGACGACAACCTCACCAAGAAATTGGGAGAAATGAAGACAGCGAATGATAACCTCGCTGCTAAAAGATAAGCGGCAAATAACAACTTGGCCGTGGAACTGGAAGAAATGAAGAAACCACCGCCTAGCCGCAGTCAGCTGAAGTCAAGGTCACAGCAGCCAGGGGAGACACTGCAGGAGTTCGCCCTGGCAATTGAGCAGCTGGTCAGCAAAACCTTAGTCAACCTTCCACCCAAGTTCGTATCCCGAGAGGCTGCCTACACATTCGTTGACGGGGTACGAGACACCGAGATACGTCAGCGCCTAATGCTCGGCGACTACAAAATCATCCATGAGGCGCTAACGGCAGCATTGAGGATGGAGGCGGCCAAAGTGACGGCTACCCCAACGTCGAGAACGAGGAGTATCCGCTACCCTGGAGACTGAAGGCCTGGCGAGGGATTACGGCGAAGACTTAGTGACGTGTGTTGGGGGTATGGCCAGCCGGGACACCTAGAGACAGATTGCTGACACCAGGAAGAGCAGCTGGAGGAACGAGTAAGGCCCTGTGTGGCGAGATGCACTTCGGCGGCAACATCACAATCCCCTCGAGTGACACTGCGCGCCGTCAGCCGACGGATGGATGACAGCTCATCGTGGACGGCTGGGTGAGAGAGAAGCCGTTCCGCGCGCTCGTAGACGCCGGGGCAGCCGTGACCGTCATCAGACTTGACATAGCCAAGTTGATAGAAGCCTTTGTTGTTAAAAACCTCTCAGATAACGCACTGATTATTCTCCGAAAGGTGAGATGGTTACTGACGCGTTTCTCGGAACTCTGCTAAGCACCAATGAACGCAGCACTTCAGCCAATGAATGCGCAGGAATCACAAATGACATACACATGTTGTGTTCACGTGGAGTAAAACACAGAGTTGCAATATTTTCGCTGTTTTCTCTCTATTCATCATTAATTTCATTCTGTGAGTTTTCTTGTGAACTTCATTGGTGCAAGTGGTATTTCCTGGCTATTCTTAAATATGTGGAGACCTTGGGACGTATCTAGCTTTGATGGTGGAGATAGTGTCAGTAATCCAGTCAGTTTATCTCGTAGTGATAATATTAGTGGTGCTAGTAATAATGTTACTTCTACTTCTAGTGTCGCTGGTGGGACAGCAAATGAAGCTAGAGTAAAAGGAAGCAAGCTACCTTTAGGAACCCTCAGTAAACAGTCCCACCAACTAATATGCAATGTTTTTAAGTATATGGAAGCCAATAAAATAGGAAAGGGACCTATTACTGAAACTGCTAAAGCAGTAAGCAGACACCAGTTAGTAAAGTTGCGAAGAGACTTCCTATTACGCCAAAAAGGGGGGGGGGGGTACCAGGCTATTTAGGTAAGTTTGACAATTTCACCTGCGACATAGTTCGTAGGGAGGTGTACAGATTTTATAAAGAAGGGCAATCACCAACAGTT